>CP032251.1:10611261-11211261 GCA_005610355.1 Gossypioides kirkii | reverse complement strand
GCCTCTTCCACTCAGCTCCTGCCACATCAGTACCGTTAGCAACTCACCAGTCAAGTTGCCACCACCACTGTTGAACTTGCACTGCAAAGAAGAAATGTCAGTAAGGTATAATGGCAAAAAGACAAAATATGATGATTGTAAAACAGGCTATAAAGCCGAATTCAAAAATATTTGTAAGGAATTTTTTTTTCATTCAAAATCAATACAAAATCAATGATTCAAAGCTAATAGCAAAAGGACACAGAGCATTCGAAGCAATACTAAATAGATTATCAAGCATTTCAGTTTCCGTTCTCGAGGTATATGATAAATATATTAATATATTTACTGTTTATTCATTATTTTCTTTGAATTTAAAGTGTTTTTATAAATATTAAGTATATGACAATATATTTATTTGTTGTTATTATAAATTAATGTTTTCATTCAATGCATTTATTACCTTCTTTTGGGTTTTGGAGAAAAATGAGTATAGTAAATTGGGCCTATGTATTGGATTTAGGTAATATAAATTTAAAATTAAAAATAATATAGTTTTATTCGGTTTATTCGAATTATTCGAATAATTCGAGTTCGAAAATTAAACTCGATTTGAACTCGAAATTCGAAAAAAAAATTCAACTCGATTCGTTTAACTCAAATAACTCGAATTCGATTCGAATAATTCAAAATTCAAAATTTTTTTCGAATTTTTCGATTCGAATCGAGTTTTTCTCACCCTTACTTTTGTTAAAAAAAATCATCTATTCCTATTGTTAAAAACAAGTCCCTATATTAGCATGAGGCACATATGGCATACCATGCAGTGGCGAACCCAGGGGAGTTGGCAGGGCCCCTTGCCCTCCCAAAAAAGGAAAATTTCCATTTAGGCCCCTTAAATTTTTAAAATTTTAATGATAAAATTGCATTTTGGGCCCCAAAAATGAAAAAAATTGATTTAATCCTTTAAAAATTATAAAGATATAGGCTATTAAAATGATAAAATTGCATTTTTACTATCATAAAAATATACAATTTAATTTTGCCCCTAAAAAATTTCCTAGTTTCGCCCCTAATACCACGTGTCACTATTTAATTATTCTGTCAACCATACCAGTTTTTAATAGTAGAAATGAATAAAATTTTTAATAAAAATGATCAATTTATTCTTTAATATAATATATGTAAAGACTAATTTATTTATTTTTTAATAGAAGGAAAAATATAATTTAACACTTAATATAAAAACTTCCATAATATTTTTACAGCAAAAATACATATCAAATAAGAAACTAGAAAATTGCACGTGAAATCCGTTTAATATGTGTATATATATATATTGAATATACTGGTATTATTACATGATAATATATATTCATACTTTCTAAATCATTTGATAAGACACACACAAATGCTCGAACCCGGGTCTCCTAAGATGAACAATATTATCTTTTCTACTAAAACTATTTGTTAGGGTTATATATATATGTACACACGTAAGAAAAATGAAAATAAAAAAATTTAAAAAATAAAAATTAGAAAATAATAAAAATTATTTTCATTATTTTCACTAAAAATGTTTTGTAAAAGTGAAAATAATAAAAATAATGATTTAAATATGGGAAGAGCCAAATTTATTATCTAAATTAAGATTTATTATTTATTCTTTTCAAAATTCGAATCCGAAAAAATTTTATGAATAAATATTTTTAATCATCAAATTAATTACGAAAATTTAAATAATTTTTAAATTATTATATTCAATATTTTAGAGATTAATAAATAAAAAAATCCAAAAAATAAATAAATAAACGTGTAAAGCAAGACTGATTTCATGGCAAGGATAGCTTGGTGCACGACACCACATATCGTTTACTTTTATTATTATTATTTTTTATTTTAATATCATTTAGTTTTAAGAAATACATTTCATTATTTATTATATATTATTATTTTTTATGAAATATTATATATTATTTTTAAATACATGCTCGTCAGGAGCGAAGTCAAGAAAATTATTTTAGGGAGGATTAAAATTAAATTGTCTATATCTTTATAATTTTTAAAAGATTAAATCAAAATTTTATCAATTTTATGGAGTTAAAGTGCAATTTTATTTTTATTAATTTAAATTTTTAAAAATTCAAAATGATAAAATTTCTATTTTAGGAGGTCGAAGTCCCTACCAATCCCCCTAAATCCACCTCTGATGCTTGTTTTCTATATTTTAATTTCCACACATATACGCGTATGATAGAATTTCTAGTAAATTATTAGGTTTTTATCACAGTCGCATAAAAATTTTTAATATTTATTCATTGGGTGCCCTTAAATTTTTTTAAATAATGTTTATTTTAACATTGTTTAACAATGTTTTAATTGAATCTTGTGTGTTGATTTGAATGTTAAAGGTGTTTATTTCCCAAGTGTGACCTGAGTTCAAGTTACGACAGTCGCGTTGTTGTTAGGGTTGTTTCCTCCCTTGTAATTCACCAAAAAAAATGTTTTAACTTTAATCATCCTTAATTTTTATGTTAATCGATTAAGTAAAGTCATAATATTAAATTTATCCCTTAACATCTGCAATTTTTTGTCAAAATAGTTTTTATCTTTTGTTTTATTTAAATTTGGCTATTAGCCTTTAAAAAAAGTTAAATTGTTTTTTAATAGAAATATCGATTAGAATTTTAATAATTTAATAATGTTGGCATGACAACTCACATGTAATTCATGCTGACATTATATTATTTATTTTATATATCAAATTAACAAATAATTTTAAAATTTTAAAAATATTCAAAAAATATAAAAAAATTCAAAAATAGCATGAATCACATGTGGATTTCCATGAGAGTTGTAGTGCTTAAAAAATTAACATTTTAGGCAATGTTTCTGTTAAAAAATAGAAATACGACTCTTTTTGAAAGGTTAAAAGTCAAATTTAACTTAAAATAATAAGAAGAATCAAACTGACAAAAAATATTTAAATTTGGTATTGCCTTAAATAAAAAATTAATCAATAATAGTATTAGTAAGATTTAAGATTTTAAGTTGATTAAAAAACATTTGGGTTAGCATTAAGATTTTTAAGATTTAGAAAGCATAGTTTAAGGTTTAAAATTTAGTATTTTACTATTCACGTTAAGAGTTTGAATTTAAGATTTTTTAACAATTCAACTACTTTTATGTTTTTTTTTAAATAAATTTGCTAGAGTTAAGTATAGCTTGATAAACTAAAAAAATTAGGTGTTGAAAAAATAATTGTTAAAAAATAAGTATTTTAAATACTGAATTTAAGTTATAAAATTTGTTTGATATATTATTTAAAATTAATTGTGAAATATAATTAATTATTTGATAAATATATTTTTTAAAGTATAAAAAATATTTTACATTTTATTATTAATTTTTAAACATTTCATCATATTCTAAATAAAAAATGAAATTTTAAACGTAAAGTTTTTATAGGATAACATAATATTAAAATAAATAAAATAAAATTAGCATAATTGAAATATTATCCATTGAATGATAAGTAGTTCTTATCTACTTATTATTTTGCAGATTTTTTTATAGAAAGAATTCTATATAATTGTTTTAATTTTGTATTATCAAACATGTGTAAAATTTAAATCACTGAAAACATTTTCAATAGATATAAAATTATTAATTATTTATCAAACAAGATCTCAAAGACTGTATTGAATGTGGATAATTGTAGTATAACAATTACATTTAGAATCCAAGTTGTGATATGTTGGTCAGGTATTTATCTTTTTCAGAAACGAGTTTGAATCACAGCTGTATCAAAAAATATAAAATTTGAAAAGAGATTGTATGAAACTGTGGTTCCATGTCATCCCTATCTCTTTCCAATAAGAAAATGACAAATCAAATTTTTCGTCCTGATGTTTAACATTTTTAGTTGAATTTAAATTTTTTCAGAAGTAAAAAATTGAAAATCAGGAGGAAAAATCTGATTTGTCATTCATTCATTGGAAAGGGATGATGTAGAATAATAGTTTCATACAATCCATTCTCAATACAATTTATAAGGATAAAAAGGAAAAAGAAAATAATAATAATGTAAACCAATAGATAGTGGCGGAGCGTAGTAGAAACTCAGGGGGCATGAACCTCCTAAAATAGTAATTTTTAATTTAAATCTTTTATAATTTATAAAATTTTAAAATAATAATGATAAAATTGCATTTTGATTACCAAAATGATAAAAATTTGATTTAACCTTTTAAAAATTATAGAAATGTAAACTATTAAAATGATGAAATTATAATTTTACTATTGTAAAAATATACAATTTAATTCATATCCCAAAAAAATTTTAAGCTCCGCCACTACCAATGAATATGTACCTTGGTTATGCGAGACAGGGTGGTGAAAGCGATGTCTTCTCCATCTCCAATCCCTCGTCTAATTTCTTCCCTCAATTGGATTTGCCATTGTGGGTATATGGCCAAAAGTAGTAAGGTCCAGGTGAGTGTCAGTACAGTAGTTTCATTGGCACCAAAGAAGAAAGTCTTGCATTCATCAACAATCTCCCTTGCACTTAACCTTCCCCTTCCCTCAAATACCCAACTAAGTACAGATGATCGACCAAAGTAGCTAGTCGATCTCTTTCCCTAGTTTCTTGGCTTCTAGGTTTTTCTTAGGACAAATCCAGTGGCTAAAAGGAACACTCACGGACCTGTTTGAGTTGAAAAGGGTGAACTGCATGGCTCTCAATTTTTCAAACACTTCACTCCCCCTTTTCGTTGCTTAGCCCAAAGGTTTCCCTCTCTATGATCTTCCCTGTCATGCTTGAAATTTCCCTTTCAACATCCATTTCAGGTTTACCACTATTTATTAGTGCAATCCACCTTTCTAGCATCTTTTTGGCCGGTTCCAATATCAAGCTTGCCATAGCCTACATTCATCATCAAAATATATCATAACTCCAAAGAAGAAAAGTTAGGGTAAAAGTTGGGGCGAACCCAAAAATTTTTTAGGGGAGGTCGAAATAAAATTGTATATTTTTACTATAATAAAAATGTACTTTTACCATTTTAATAGTTTATATCTTTATAATTTTTAAAGGATTAAATCAAATTTTTTTTATCATTTTTGGGGGCCAAAGTGCAATTTTATCATTACAAATTTAAAATTTTAAGGGGCATATATGGAAATTTTCCATTTTAGGGGGGGCAGGGCCTTGCTAGCCCCCCTGGACTCACCACTGGGTAAAAGTATCATAGAGACCTATGTATTATGAGTCAGATTGTATTTTGTCCCCTCTATTAAAAATTGGTAAGTTAGTTTGTATACATCAAATCAAAAAGCAAATTAATCATTTCTGTTAACAAATTCATCCATTTGTATTATTAAAAATTGACGTGAATGACAGAATAACAAGATGGTGACATGTAACTTGTCACATATACCACATGTTGACGTAAAGAGACCAGTTTTTAACAGCAAAAATGAATAGAATTTTTAACATCTAATGTACATGGACTAATTGCCCATTTTAGTAAAGGGGGCAAAATGTAATTTAATTCCTAGTACAATGACAGCCATGATACTTGTATTATTAAATATTGGCGTGACTAATAGAATAACAAGACAGTGACATGTAACTTGGCACATATACCACATGTTAACGTATAAAGATCAGTTTTTAACAATAAAATTGAATAGAATTTTTAACAAAAATATCAGTTTTCTCTTAGATTTAACGTACATGGACTAACGTATTGATACTTTTACCAAAAAGCTAGCTATGCCTCTATGGTATAAATAACTATATATAAAGAGTTGACCTTCAAGTTAGGTGGAGAGAAAGCAGGGTTAATAACATGGCAATGTCGAACACAATCATCCCTTTTTACCATCACCAAACCACTTCATAACATAGGCTTCCTATCATGTTTAAACACATTGGGTTTTCCCCACTTATTTCCTTGTACTTTTGATGACATTTTCTTAAGGAACTCTGGTTCTGCAATGTACAAAAATGGCTCCTTTCCTAACCAATACATGAATACTTTCCCTGCAACAACAAGCATAACATTATTAACCCCGCACTCTCACACACACTAGAAGCACAGAAAGCTTCATTACCGTGAGACTTTTGCCATCGAGCGAAATAGGGTAACATAGTGGGGTGTATATCATTGGAAGAAGAAGCATTATTACTAATATTCTTTCTTGCTATCCACTTTCATCTCTCTAATACTTCCCAATGGAAAACTAGGAGTTGGACCTCCAAACCCATTCTTCCTTTTCTTATGGTAAGCTAGAATCGGTAGAATCCAACATGACAATATCAATCTCAACAATGAATACAGAACCAAACCAACCATCACTTACCGAAAATAACCTTCCAATAACCCCATTTTTGTATTCAATTGTGTAACCCCCTTTACCCGACCCAGGAGGTATGATCGAATCCAGAAGATTATTTATGTAATTATACCCACACGTAATCCGATAGTCCACAATCTTTTACTTACATTCGCATATATATATAGTCTATAATTAAAATAAAATAATTAAACTCTCAAAATAAATACCAAAATCCCTAAAATTAAATCCAACTTACATCCCAAATAAAATAATAATTAACAAAGTATGATAAAAACCCAAAAATAAAATAATAAGATAAACTAAAATAAGCCTATAATTACGCCTCCGGGTACCAAGTCACCTATACCTCTAGTATCTGTAAAGGAAACTGTAGGGAAATGAGCAATAAAGTCCAGTGTGTCTCTAAAGTATGTACAACCTTGTATAATAATATCACAACAATTTATAGCTTAAAAAGTAACCACAAATCATGTCACAATCACATGCACAATACGATGCACCCATACTCCAACACACCAACACAGTAAAAAGGTTCCTCAAAACCCTTTCCCAACCATCGTCACCAATCGCAGTGTGGTTTTAGTATCAACCATTTTAAGGAATGATAACCATGTCTTCCACCATACAATCCTACCCCATGAACACACAATGGTATGATTACATAATTATCTCAATTTAGTCTCAATCTCAATCTCATAGTATTTCTCATATATACCTCAATGCACAGTAGAATAATCACAATAATTTTAATCAGCCACATGCTCTACAAATATGCATGACAACATCAACATGCTTTACACAACTCAACCAAAATCATACCATTTCCACATCACATTATAATCATCACAGTAATAATATACCACAACATAACATGCACTCACATATGACACAACACCTCAAACAATAGGTTATGTTATAGTTAGAAACACACCTCTAGGAAGCAGAAACTCTAATGACGAGGAGGTCGTCCACCACGCACTGATCGAGTACCCGGCCTAACAGGATTAGATCCTACAAACATAACTAAATATTAATACTATTCCTAGCCACCAACTAAACACTAACTAACTAAAATAACTCACGTGCAACTCTCGAAATCGGAGCAGGAGTAGGTTGCACAAGTGGAAGAGGAGGAGGTAAATCGTCAGCCTCGGAGTCGTGATCACCTAAACATAAATATCTCGCGTTAGATTTCCCAAATTAAATCTCCGAATAACTCTAAGTACAAAAATAAAGATAAAACAGTCAAAAGGGGGTGTTTGGATTTGAATTTGACAAAACGGATAGCGAAAACCTTAAAACGTCGAAAAATGGTAGGGCAGGGTTTCTCAAAAAAAGTCAATGGTCAACCTAAAAGTCAACAATCAACGGTCAACGATCAATTGTCAACAGTCAATGGTCAACTATCAACGAACAACGGTCAACTATCAACTGTCAACGGTTAACGGTCAACGGTCAACTGTCAACGGTTAATGATCAATGATCAACGGTCAACGGGTCGGGTTCGGTTGTTGGGTCAGACCGATTGGGCTTGGTTCTATTTGGGTTTAGGGTTATTTGGGTTTGTTTTGGGTAATAAGGTTTTTGGATCAAAAAGCTTGTTGGGTTAGGGCATAAACTCTCATATTTAGTCCATCAGAATTGAGTTGTTTAGTGACCAAATTCACAACCACCTTGCACCAAGGAAAATTTAGGGTTTGTTTCCCCCAAACGACGCTTTCAACACACCTCTACCACCCTCAATGACTGATCAATAAAGCCAACACGAAAACAACCCCCAACTCCAAACCATATCAATACATTAAGGACTTACCCTCTCAAAGATGACAGAACGAACGATAGAGCAAGGCAAAACGAACAAAGGCCAAAAATCACATAGCTTTACTCACAAACGACGGTTGATGGGGATGATTTGGGGTGCGGGTTTGATGCGCAACACAAGGAGAAGTATTTTGGTAGTGGCGGTGAAGTGAACGGACAAGGGTATGACCTTGGTCGGAAGGTGATCGAAAAATGCAAAAGAAGAGGGGAAGGGAGTCTTAAAATTTTAGCAAAGGCAAAACAAAAAGAATAAGAAGAATTAAGGGTGTTTAAATACCCAAGAAAAAGGTAAAATTAGTCGGAGACCCTCGAAGAGTTCTATGGTTTTTGATTAGCCCCACAACCTTTACACTCTTCACAATAAGGTCCCAAACTTTCAAATTGGCCACAAAGTTCTTCTAGAGTTCAATTAAATCCTTAATAATACTAAATATTACGAAAAAACCCCTAAATTCCTAAAAATTTCTAATTAAGTCCCTTAAATTAAATAGGGTGTTACGACTCTCCCCATCTTAAAAGAAATTTCATCCTTGAAATTACTTGGACCAAAAAGATGTGGATATTGGGCCTTGATGACCACTTTGGGCTCTCAAGTAGCCTCCTCATAACCATGATTATGCTACAAGACCTTAACCATCTTAATGGTCTTCCTTCTAAGAACCTTCTCATCATGAGCAATGATTTCAATCGGTTCTTCCTCAAAACTCAAGTCAGGACGAACCTCAATCTCCTCAATAGGCATAATGTGAGACGGGTCCGACCGATAACGCCTCAACATGGAGACATGAAAGACATCATGAATCCACTTAAGCTTTAGCGGTAACTCAAGCTGATAGGTAACCGATCCCACACGATGAAGTACCCGATAAGGACCGATAAAATGAGGACTCAACTTGCCTTTCCATCCAAATCTAAGCACCTTCTTTCACGGAGATACTTTTAAGAAAACCTCATCACCCACACTAAACTCAATATCTCGACGCTTCAAATCGGCATAAGACTTCTGCTTGTCAAAAGCAGCCTTAAGCCTCTCACGAATCAATCTAACAATCTCCTCAAACTCTTGAACAATATCTGGCCCCAACAATCGATGTTCAGTCAGCTCTGTCCAACTAATAGGAGTACGACACTTGCGCCCATATAAAGCCTCGTAAGGAGCCATATTAATATTGGCTTGATAATTGTTATTGTAAGCAAACTCTGCCAGTGGTAAAAAGTCCTCCCAACTACCTTGATACTCAATCACACAACCTCTCAGCATGTCTTCCAAAACCTGAATCATATGCTTGGATTGACCATCAGTATGTGGATGGTAAGCAGTACTGAAGTTTAACCGAGTACCCAAAGCACGGTGCAAAGACTTTCAAAATCTCAAAGTAAACCTCGGATCTTAATCAGAAATGATAGACAGAGGCACCCAATGAAGGCGAACTATCTCTGAAATGTAGAGTCGAACCGACTTGCTTAAAAGATAGTCAACCCTAACTAGAATGAAGTGTGCGGACTTAGTGAATCGATCTATAATAACCCAAACTGAATCTTTCTTGGACGGTGCTAAGGGAAGACCACTTACAAAATCTATAGTTACACGTTCCCATTTCCACAGCGGAATCTCAATCAGTTGAAGTAACCCAGAAGGACACTGATGCTCAGCCTTAACTTTTTGACAAGTTATACACTTTGACACAAAGTCAACAACATCACTCTTTAAACCCTTCCACCAGTACCTATCACAAAGATTGTTATACATTTTAACTCAACCAGGATGCATGGAATAAGGGCTATCATGCGCCTCACGAAGAATGATTTGTTTAACTCTAGAATATTTCGAAACACAGTATCGACCTCGAAAGCATAGCACACCATTTTGATCCATGGAAAACTCCACAGATGTACCTTCTTTCACCTCTCTCATACGGTACACTAAAAATGAATCCTTGACTGCTCAGCTTTAATCTTCGAGAGTAAAGTGAGAATAACTCGAAGATCAGCTAAATGATTGTCATCCTCAAACAAACTCATTTTGGCAAATAAAGCCCTCAGTTTAGACACAACACTATGACTTAAGGCGTCAACAACCACATTAGCATTGCCAGGGTGATACTCAATCTCATAGTCGTAGTCCTTAAGTAGTTCTAACCAACGATGTTGTCTTAAATTAAGCTCCTTTTGAGTAAGCAAATACTTCAAGCTCTTATGATTAGTGAAGATGTAACACTTCTCCCCATAGAGATAGTGTATCCAAATTTTAAGAGCGAAGATTACAACAGCAAGCTCAAGATCATGGGTAGGGTAATTAATCTCATGCGGTTTCAACTGTCGAGATGCATAAGCCACAACCTTACCCTATTGCATTAGCACACATCCCAGTCTCATGTGAGAAGCATCACTGTAAATAGTATAAGTTTCTCAGGCTCAGGTTGGACTAGAACTAGTGCTTGAGTCAACATCAACTTTAACTTCTCGAAACTAGCCTCTTGAGCCTCGACCTAAACAAATGGGACATCCTTCCTTAGGAGCTTAGTCAAAGGTGTCGCAATAATCGAAAAGCCCTCAACAAACATCCGATAATAGCCAGCTAAACCCAAGAAACTATGAATCTCAAGAACATTTTTAGATTGCTTCCAGCCGATAATAGTCTCAATCTTTTTGGGATCCACTCGAATACCCTCAGCAGAAACTATATGCCCCAAAAACATAACCTTAGAGAGCCAAAATTCACACTTGCTAAACTTAGCATAAAGTTGCTTCTCTCTCAAGGTTTGCAGAACAATTCTAAGATGCTCCTCATGCTCAGCCTCAGACTTAGAGTAAACTAGGATATCATCTATAAACACCACTACAAACTGATCCAAGTAGGGTTGAAACACCCTATTCATCATGTCCATAAAAGTAGCAGGAGCATTAGTTAACCTTAAAGGCATCACCAAAAACTCATAGTGCCTATAACGAGTTCGAAAAGTTGTCTTGAATAAATCAAAATCTTTCACCTTAAGCTGATAATACACAGATCTTAGATCTATCTTAGAGAACACAGTAGTTCCTCGAAACTGATCGAATAGGTCATCAATACGAGGCAATGGGTACTTATTCTTAATCGTCAGCTTATTCAACTTCCGATAATCAATGCACAACCGAAGTGTTCCATCTTTCTTCTTTACAAACAGAACTAATGCTCCCCAAGGTGAAACACTAGGTTGGATAAATCCCCTATCCAATAGCTCTTGCAACTGTATCTTTAATTTTTTGAGTTCTTTAGGTGTCACTTGATAAGGTGCCATGGACACAAGAGTCGTACTGGGATAAACCTCAATGCCAAACTCAACCTCAGCATGTTTAGGTGGCATACCAAGCAATTCTTCTAGATATACATTAGGAAAATCCCTCACTACTCGAATCTTTTCAATCCCAGAATCTGATTGCCTTGGATCCAAGATGTAAGCCAGATAAGCCATGGACCCCTTCCTAATCATATTTTCAGCTTTAAGGGTTGAGATCACATTAGACAAAAACCTTCTATGCTCATCAATTAGAGTTATCTATCGATTATTAGAAGTTCTCAAAGTTTCTCTCTTTTTTTCATAATCCAAATTAACTCGGTGCTTAGAAAGCCAATCCATTCTAAGTATGAGATCAAACTCACTGAATGCTAACTCCAATAAATTGGCACTAAAGACTTCCCCTTGGACCTCTAGAGGACAGTTGCGATATATCTTATTAACCTCTACTGAAATACCCACAGGACTTTGAACAGTGACCACAGACTCAACATTTTCGACAGAAATCTTCAGACCCCAATATACCACACTAGCCACATAAGAATGCGTCGAACCATTATCAAGTAAGGCAAAGTAAGAATAGAGTGAATATAAAAAGTACTCGCTATGACGTCAGGCTCATCATGATCCTCATGCCTCCTAGTCGCATACACTAACCCAGGCAATCTTGCCTTAGACCTAGCTACTCCACCACTTTGAATCGGTCTACCCCTAGTAGCTGAATCCGAAGTAATCGGTCTAACATGCCCTCTGCCCCTAGAAGGAGCCTGAAACATGCCCCAATCTTCCTCCAACACTCTCCACTATTCCTTTTATTACAATAAGAACAAAGATGCAAAGGATGAGGACCAGTAGAACTACCAACACTACCCACAGAAGCTACCGAAACCGCAGACCTCACCCTTGGGTAAATAGACTGGACTGCCTCCTTTAGGCCTCTTAATAGAGTGACCACTAGAAACAGGCTAAACTGTTGTGCCTACTAGCTTCTTACCACACTCTTTATCTTGAGCTCTCTAAGCTTTTGTACGAGCCTCCAAACTCTCAGCAGATTTTGCTCGACTAACCAAATCACTAAATACTCTATCATGATTCATATTAACTCCAACCTGAAGTGAGAGTCGCAGTCCCTTCTTAAACCAATCACACTTCTCTCATTAGTAATCAGCCTAGATGCATAACGGACCAACCTCAGGAATTCAATCTCGTGGGAAGAAAAAGCATCATTACTAATATTCTTTCTTGCTATCCACTTTCATCTCTCTAATATTTCCCAATGGAAAATTAGGAGTTGGACCTCCAAACCCATTCTTCCTTGTCTTATGGTAAGCTAGGATGGTTAAAATCTAGCATGACAATATCAATCTCAACAATGAATATAGAGCCAAACCTACCATCATTGACCCAAAATAACCTTTCAATAACCCCATTTTTGTATTCAATTGTGTAACCCTCCTTTATCCGACCCGGGAGGTATGACCGGATCTAGAAAGTTATTTATGTAATTATACCCACACGTAATCCAATAGTCCACAATCTTTTACATACATTCACACGCACACACACACACACACACATATATATATAGTCTATAATTAAAATAAAATAATTAAACTCTCAAAATAAATACCAAAATCCCTAAAATTAAATCCAACTTACATCCCAAATAAAATAATAATTAACAAAGTATAATAAAAACCTAAAAATAAAATAATTAGATAAACTAAAATAACTCTATAATTACGCCTCTGGTTACCAAGTCACCTATACCTCGAGTATCTGTAAAGGAAACTGTCAGGAAATGAACTATAAAGCCTAGTGTGTCTCTAAAGTATATACAACCTAGTATAATAATATCACAACAATTTATAGCTCAAAAAGTAACCACAAATCATGTCACAATCACATGCACAATGTGATGCACCCATACTCCAACACACCAACACAGTGAAAAAGTTCCCAAATCCTTTCCCAACCAATTGTCACCAATCACAGTGTGGTTTTAGCATCAACCGTTTTAAGGAATGATAACCACGTCTTCCACCATACAATCCCACCCCATGAACACACAATGGTATGATTACATAATTATCTCAATTTAGTCTTAGTCTCAATCTCATAGTATTTCTCATATAAACCTCAATGCACAGTAGGATAATCACAATTATTTTAATCAGCCACATGTTCTGCAAATATGCATGACAACATCAACATGCTTTACACAGCTCAACCAAAATCATACCATTTCCAGATCACATCATAATCATCACAGTAACAATATACCACAATACAACATGCAATCACATATGACACAACACCTCAAACAATAGGTTATGTTACAGTTAGAAATACACCTCTAGGAAGTAGAAACTCTAACGATGAAGAGGTCGTCCACCACGCACTGATCGAGTACCCGGTCTAACAAGATAAGATCCTAAAAACACAACTAAATATTAATACTATTCTTAACCACCAATTAAACACAAACTATCTAAAATAACTCACGTGCAACTCTCGAAACTGGTGCAGGAGTAGGTTGCATAGATGGAGAAGGAGGAGGTAAATCGTCAGCCTCGGAGTCGTGATCACCTAAACACAAATATCTCACGTTAGATTTCCCAAATTAAATCTCTAAATAATTCTAAGTACAAAATTAAAGATAAAATAATCAAAATGGGGCTTTCGGGTTTGAATTTTACAAAATAGACAGCGAAAACAGACTCAGAACATCGAAAATGGTAGGATAAGGTTTCTTAAAAAAAGTCAACGATCAACCCAAAAGTCAACGGTCAAACGGATAACGGTCAATGGTCAACGGGTTAGGTTCGGTTGTTGGGTCAGACCGATTGGGCTTGGTTCTATTTGGGTTTAGGGTTATTTGGGTTGGTTTTGGGTAATAAGGTTTTTGGATCAAAAAGCTTGTTGGGTTAGGGCATAAACTCTCCTATTTGGGCCATCAGATTTGGGTTGTTTAATGACCCAATTCACAACCACCTTGTACCAAGGAAAATTTAGGGTTTGTTTCCCCTAAATGGCACCGTCAACATACCTCCACCACCCTCAACGACTGATCAACGAAGCCAACACGAAAATAACCCCTAACTCCAAACCACATCAATACATTAAGGACTTACCCTCTCAAAGATGACGGAACGAACGGCGGAGCAAGGCAAAACGAACAAAGGTCGAAAGTCACATTACTTTACTCACGAACGACGGTTGATGGGGATGATTTGGGGTGTGGGTTTGATGCGCAACACAAGGAGAAGTATTTTGGTGGTGGCAGTGAAGTGAATGGACAAGGGTACGACCTTGGTCGAAGGGTGATTGGAAAATGCAAAAAGAAAAGGGGAAGGGAGTCTTGAAATTTCGGCAGAGACAAAACAAAAAGAAGAAGAAGAATTAAGGGTGTTTAAATACCCAAAAAAGGTAAAATTAGTCGGAGACCCTCGAAGAGTTCTATGGTTTTCGATTAGCCCCACAAGCTTTACACTCTTCACAATAAGGTCCCAAACTTCCAAATTGGCCACAAAGTTCTTCTAGAGTTCAATTAAATCCTTAATAATACTAAATATTATGAAAAGACCTCCAAATTCCCAAAAATTCCTTATTAAGTCCCTCAAATTAAATAGGGTGTTATAAATTGTCTCTACCTATATCAGTTTTGATATTGTGATAACTAAAGAAGATAATGAATGTGGGGTTTTATAGGGGATGATACGTTCACTATTTACTCCATGCTTTTTCCTTAGTTTTAACGTTTCTTAAGAGCTAAATTAGCTATATATGTTTGTTTTAATTGGTCAAATAAATCGTTTTTTCAAGATTTAAGAATTGATTTTGGAGAGAGTGTGTGTGAAAGCGCGTCTAGTTGGATGAGCTTTTGTTGACATGTCAAGAAAGCACATATTGCTGAAAGTGTTTTCTGAAAATTCCAAAAAAAAAAATAAACGCGTCAAGTTGGGCTCATTTTCTCTGATATGTCAACAAAAGCTCGTTCGTGCTTTCCTAACAACTTTGTAGAAAATGGTGCCCAGCTGGATGTGCTTTTCACACACTCTCTCCAAAATCAACCTATTTTCCTAAATCTTAAAAAAAACGATATATTTGACTAATTAAAAAAATGTGACTAATTTAATCGTTTCTCAAGCATTCGTTTACTGTTGCTGCAAATTTTTTTAATTTGTTTCCTTGTCTATAAATGAAACCAAAATAAATAAATACATGGTCTAATTTGCAGTATAAGAATATAGGTTAAATTCTACAATTAATCCATGTACGTTACAAAAGTTGTGCATTTAGTTCTTATATTTTAATTTGGTCATTTTTAATATATGTATTTTTCGAATAATAAAAGTCTAGCCCTCAGCAAACCGTAATTGTTAAATTTATGTTATTTTTAAAATTTGATGCAGTAAATACATTATTATATGTGTAATGTCATGTTAGCTTCTTATTTGAACATATTATTCACTAAAAAAAATCAGTTAATGGGTTAACACGACTGTCATTTCTACCAAGGCTAAAATTTTAAAATTCGAAAAGTATAGGGATTTAGAATGATCCAATTGGAGAATATTAATTAAATCTACAACTATATGCATAATATAGGATTATTAACTGAAATTAACCAAACAAATTTAGTTGCTATTGTTTGAGTTAAGACTAAAATTTCAAAATATTAAATGTAATCAAATTAAAGTACAATGACTAATAGAAGAATTAAACCAAGAATATATGTAAATTTGACTGTTGCTTTGGTCCCCCATGCGTGTATATATAATTTTTGTTGGAAGGAGGTTTGGTCGCCCTTGCGGCTTTAAGCCAGGGCAGCTTCCAACTACCCTTTTAGAATGCACACACACCTTGCACACACAGGCGCTCGAACTCGGGACCCATAGAATGAACAATATCTTCTTTTTTCACTGGAGCCATTTGTTAGGTTCCTGATCAATTTTTTTTAATTACAATAATAGGGCAAAGCCCGAACAATAAACGCGATTAACGTGACTCGAACTCAGATCATACCTAGAGGGGTAAATACCCTTGACCATCATGTCATTATATGGGGTTCTTTTTATCAAATATTTAAATGATTCAGTGGAAAGACTCGAGAGTTCATAGAAGATGAAAAGGGCCAAGTCAAATTTGTATTAAATAACACTTACAAAAAAACAGCTCATCTGAATTCATATTAAACACACACATGTTGTATTAAATATATGAATTTATTAATAAACGTGTAAAGTTTATAAATTCAGGTGGATTTGGATGGGCAATAGAATGCGGTATGGTGTGTTTAGTTTACTTTTTTGTCTCACGCTATAGTATCTAATCTCACCGTCACCGCTATTTTTATACTAATCGTAAGTAAACGCACCACCTATCCAAACTCACATGTGTGAAAATTGAAATAACCCTTTGTGTTGGCCTGATGATTAGGATATTTAATGCCCAAGTATAATTTAGATTCGAGTTGCATTAATCACGTTGCTTTGAGGTTTTGCCCTCCTCTTGAAATTAAAAAAAATGCTTTGTTTTTAGGGGGTTCCTCATTTTCTCTCTATATATTGTAAAATTAATTCATCAAATCATGCTTGAGACATGTAGAACGTTGTCTTTGCACACGGGGAGAAAAATCTATCGATTTGTACTATGTTAGCCTTTTGAGTTCAATTCTTGTACACAAACTTTTTCTTTCTACTATATAAGCCCAATGATTCATTATTACCTGAAAACAATGGTGAATCTAAAAAATTTTTGAGGAGGTCGAAATTAAAATTGTATATTTTTACTATAGTAAAAATATAATTTTACTATTTTAATAGCCTATGTCTTTATAATTTTTAAAGGATTAAATAATTTTTTTTTCATTTTGAGAAGGTCAAAGTGTAATTTTACCATTAAAAAATAAAAAATTTAAGGGGCATAAATAGAAAATTTTCATTTTAGGAGGGACGGGCCCTATCAGCCCTTGGATTCACCACTATCTAAAAACAAATAATAAAAGGTTTATCTAAATGATGTGAGATAAATTCTTTTAAAATACCTCTAATTCCAACAATCTCTTACATATTTTATAAAAGAATAATGGACAAACTTTGATTAAGTATTTTATTCAGTGATATAATGGTATCTTTTAGGCTTATGAACAAAAGCTAAATAAATGAGATATAATTTACAAAATAATTGGTGTTTGAATTTCCATGAACCAAAAATTCATCTTGTAAACTAAAATTCTCATTAATCATATTATACATATACTTTTGTTCTTAAATGCAGTTGTGTGTTAATAATCCATGCACACACTTAGATTTTCATGAGGTCTTTATAGATTCGATCACCGATTTCATAGAAACGACCTCACTACACACTCGTATAGGTCAAATCATCAAGTGTACATTATAGATTAATACACAACCTATTAAAGGATATGAACTTGATTAAGAGTTTTGCTCACCCTCACTTTTTTTTTTTTTTGCAATTTTAAAATTATTTACACCAAAGAAATGACATAATTTTATAGTACTTAACATATCAAATAATGATTTTTAATACCTGTATGAAACTAATTCACGAGATCGGTTAATCTCATTTTTTTTTTTAGAACAGTCAAGAGCAAATGAAAGGCAGAGGCCAAGAAGATGCTATCAAAACCAGCATGCCTCATCCAAAAGCTCAGCCAAAAGAAACAATAAAGAGTAATTAAAAGCCGAAACAGCAAGTTTAGTTAGAAGATCAACCAAATTCACTTCTAACTTCGCATAACCAATTGACATGACTACATCTTTTTGTAGTTGCTTTATCGCGTCATGTCTCAAACGAATGTCTATTTTTACCATTGAAAGATTTATTCTTTGCAATGGTTATTGTCAATTGGCAATCACAATAATGGACACAAAAGGTGTTGGTTTTGTGCCCAATGAAATATTTGCCAAGAAGTCTTCTTCAACCACTCAATCTCATTACCATCCAACTCTAAAGCAATAAATTTTTATTCCATGCTAGATTTTACTATTGTAGTTTGTTTGGCTGAGTTTCGTGTAACTACACCACTATCAAAGGTGAATACATAACCACTAGTGGATTTTGTCTCCTCTAAATTTAAAATCCATTTAGCATCATTGTATCCTACTAAATAGGATGCCATAATTCATAGTACCTTTCAAATAGTTCATTAGTTTGACTATAGCATGCCAATGCTCATGATTTGAGTTATATGTGTATTTGCTCAATCGACATACAACATATGCTATATTAGGTTATGTAAATTTTATTAAATGCACCAAACTTCCAATAAATCTGTGCATACTCAGATTGAGTAAGAAGGTCACCTTTATCTTTCTTCAATTAAGTGTTAGCATCATAAGAAGTACTCACTAGTTTAACATCAAAAGTGTCCAAACCTTTTTAAAAGTTTCTCAACATAATGTCCTCGTGATAGCTTTATACTATCACTTTTCATTATGATCTTAACACACAATATAACACTTGTTTCACCTATATTGTTCATTACAATTTTAGAATCAAGAAAACACTTTGTAATGAAAAGTGATAGTGTATATATATGGTGAGAAGGGAACATTTATCTACTTTAATAGAAAGTGTCACACCCCAAATATTAGAATTCGTATTTTGGTTGGCTGACACGACGAGCGTGAGTAGGGATCTTGTAAGTTAGTCCGTCTAATCAGCAAGATTAGACTAAATTTAGGACGGATTCGTTCGACAAATTATTTCGTTGTGATCTGCATCTAGCGGATTTTCACTTTTCTTGTGTTTGGCTAACTCTTGTATTTGGTGAATTCTCTCGTGTGTGAGCATGCTTGTCACATCCCAAATCTAACAGATCTGAGAGAAAGGCAAATGGTTGTGAAGGTTATTTGTCTCGGTGAACTTAGATGATTAATCTGTCTATTTATAAGCTTATGGCAAAATGATATTTAGCACATAGTGTATCTGCCTCGAGAAATACCAAGATTTAATTCTTGTAATATTCTTCAATTGAATAAGTAATACGACAAGTGAAGAGTATGCCTCAGAGTTTTGGTTCAACATAACATGCCTATCAAACATATGGAAAGGCTGTAGAAAATTAATTTTTTTAAGGCCATGCCATATATGAATCATTGCCAAAAGGTTACGGTACACCAAGTTTACTTAAACAATGTGCAAGGTGGTTCTGTAGAGTGATTGGTTGAGGTTCTATTGAATGGTTTGACCTGTAAAATATCATCGGCATCGAATTTTCTTTTATATTTCTTTGATTTATTGTAGGACATTAAAGAGACAACTTCTAAATGCATTTGAAACTTGTCAGTATTCACTAAGAGGTATTTATTAAGTGTATATATATGGTGAGAAGGGAACATTCAGATGATTTTTATTCCTTCAAGATTTCTCTCTAGTTCTTCTTCTTAAGCTTAAATGTTTCATTCTTCTTTATTAACTTAGAAGCCAAGGTTTTTTTTTATTAATCAGTGGATATTCCATCTCCTGGTAAGTCTGATATTTCTACATATTAGGATTTTGAATGGGTAAAAATGTTATAAAGCATAAATAGTAAGATTTGAATAAGAGACCCTGTATGAGGGTCGTCTATAGTTGTGATGATAACAAATTGTTTGAAATTTGGTTTTAATGATGGTTTCATGTTCTTTAAGCACTTGCGATGGCTAGTTTGAGAAGGATATTTGAGTTTGGAAATCCAAACTACAGTATAGGTGAGTTTCTATCCTGAGTCCTTTATGTTAACTGTTCAAGTAAATATATATGATGATAAAATCTTGGATAACTGGTAAGTGTGTAAAGCATAGTAATGTCGTTGCATGTTCACATTTAAGGTAAATGAAGTACTATATGAACAAAATGATTTGTAATGTAAAAGCATGTGAAATCAGGTAAGGAAAGGTTAATTTTGTTAAGAGATAATGAATAAGTCAAGTAAGTAAATGAATTTGGGTAAGTGTAATATGCATTGGATAAGACAACATCCATTTGTGATACCTCTGGTAAGGCAAGTATATTGATAACCAGACAAGCAGATCACGTTGAAAGACAACATTCATGGTGATGCCTCCAATGAGATGGTAGACTGGACTGACAGATCACGACATGAAAGTATGTATTAGACAATATGGTGGAGATCCATGGCTTTGTGTGGTATTGTTGACACTCATGGTGATGCCTCCAGTAAGATGTAGACTGGACTGATAGATCACGTCATGGGAACATGTATAAGACCATGTGGGAGGAACCCATGACACATTCTGAGATAGTTCGACGAGACAGTAAACACGTAAATCTTTGTGGCTCCTTTGTAGCATGTTCTGTAAGGCCTTTGTGGCGGATTCGACAAAGCCTGTGTGGCGTATTCTATGGTGTTTGTGTGATGTAGTCTGTAACACCCTTGGGGCGAAGTCTGGTCATATACTTTTGGTCGTGATTTGGGTAGGTTTTGGGACTTCAACGTTAATTGGTGCTATGATCTGGTAAGTTTGAAATTACCTTGTTTGATTCGTTTATGAGTATGAGAAATCTGGCATATCCGTAGGTATGAGCAGTAAGCGTAACTCCATGTGATGCCCATGTGGTGTGATCTGCTAAGCCTTAGTGTCGTATTCTGTATTGCTTTAGTGACACATTCTAAAACATCTATGTGGTGTATTGGTGATGTTTGTATGGTGTAATCTGGTAACCGCCAAGTTTGAATGGTTTTCATGTCTCGTATAGAGGTCGTCTATAGTTTAAGTCGTTTGTTAAGTTGGGCATGCTCTTGTCAATGTAATATAATTGTCTGGAATTCTTCTAGATGATCTAGAATGTTTATTCATCAGTTCAAATTTTGATTTGAGATTTATTTAAGATATGATCTAATTGGTAGTCTGATAGTTATCAAACTCAGTATGAGAATCCGCTAAAGGTAAGATCAGTAGGGAGTTCATACTAAAAGATCAGTAGGTATATGTTTGATATTATTAAAGTATCCGCCAAAGATAAAGATGAATCCAGAATCTCCAATATGAAGAGTTCAACTAGAAAAACTCATAAGTATTTTATGTTAGCACTCACTAAGTTTGCATGAACTTATAAATGTTTGTTCATGTTTCAGGTCTTGCTTGCAAGAGCGAGTGCACTAGGAGGGACCAAGCCAAGGAAAGCGCTAAGGTAACTGCAAGCTGGAATATTATGCATACAAAGGACATCTTACGAGTATGGTGTACAAGACACCACGCCTTAAAGAGTTTGTTTAAAATAAGTTTTATGTTGTAACATTGTAAATCATTTCATACTTTAATATGATTATTTTGTATCCTCTTTATATTAATGAACAATAGAAAAGAAATAAGAAATATGTTTAAAAATAGTTTACGTCTGTTTTAAAATTTTGGGTTAAAGTGTTTAAGTGTTACAACGCCAATGGCAGGTTCTTTCATAGCTGAGCTAATCGTTTAATATTTTAACTCGGGGTAGGTGGGGCACGTATTAGTTACGTGTAAAACTTTAATTAAGGAACGTGTCATTTTCATGTATAGAGTCTTGATAATGGTGATTAATTAGTGGAATCGTGTGTGCATAAATTATGATTAAGGATTCTGATTAGTGTGAAGTTTAAAAGAACAGCCTCTATTTTGCTTTCTTCTTTTAAATCTTTATTTCTCCCTGAAGAAATTAGAGTGTTCTTCATTGCTGAAGGAGAAACTAGTTTGTATAAGTACCCATGTTCAAACCAATTGACGGTAATCTCTTGAGTCCTTTAGTTATATAGGAAACTACTGGATAGTTGGAAATGTTTAAATAGTTTTTTTGAAGAAGTTCTTGATTGAAGATAGACTTTCTCTTTAATCCTCGATGCATGCTGTCAATTCTTTTATTTTCGTTAAAGATTCAGTTGTTTTTGTACTTAATAAAGAATATTTGATTGTTTTTAGCTAAAGAAACTGGAGATGGCCCTAGTGCAAAAGGGAAAGACCCCGTAGGGTAGATAGAACTTGCTATGAATATTTCTAGTGAATTCCTTTTCACTTTTGTGTTTAATTAATAAATGCATAAACTCAACAAAATACGGTTTGTCCATGTAAAGGTGTTAAACTTCTAAGTGTGTGTAATTTGAAGCAGGTCAGTCTTGTAAAATGAATGTTATAATATATGTTAAGTACACTATTGTGTGTTGATGCATGTGCAATCTCGAGATATTGAAGACCAGAAATGAACTCAAATGAAACCACATGTGTGTTTAAAATGGATATTCCATCCTTGGTGCACAAGCTCCGTATTCGAAATGGTGGAATGGGTGTTTTTGGAGGTAAACTGTGGATGTGTGATTGTATTGGGAAAGGTAAGGAGATATTTAATTGATATGTGATTTGCCTTCGGTATGGCATGTAAATGCAAATCGAGATTGGTGAATGGCCCCAACTTTGTGGGAGGAACTTGTAAGTGTTTGAATTAACAAGGAGGATTTGAGGAGGTTTAGTAGGATAAATGTATACTAGCTCTACAGAGCGATATTGTGAAAATGGATCTTCAGAGCATTGATTGGATCAAAAGCTAGCATAAGGAAGGGTCCATGAACTGTTTATGTTTAAATATGTGTTATGTAAAGTCTTGCATGAGAAGTTATGATAGGTATCTGCACGTAAACTGTAGCTAACGTGTTTTAGGAAGTTTAGGTCCATCAAAATCACTAAGTTTAAATCGAGCTTACCTTGTTTCTTTTCTCCAAATTTTAGGAATTTTAGGTTCTCGTGGATCCTTGAAGACTCAGCCAAAACGTGGCTACAATTATGAGCCTTGTGCTTGTTTTTTAACATGTAAATATATTGGGGAAGCTTATGGCACATGGCCCTAGCTCTTACTCAATTATGCAGTCGAAACTAACTAAAAATATAACTAAGGCAAGTGTATCTATCAATTAATAGTATAGATACGGTGAGCACAAATGTTATTCCTACGAGGACTAAAAGTACTAGTAGTTACTATCTTCCTATTATTTAACTGATAAATTGGAGTGAATGTTTAAAATTAAAATTAACTAAATTAATAAAGTAAAGAATACAACAAAGAACAAAGCAAGAAAGCAAGCGAATAACAATCAAGAAGCGAGGCAATGCCCAGGAAAGAATCTACCTAGATTTCATCTATCATTATCAATCTGAATTAAATAATTTATTCACTTAGTATCTTGATCCATAGAAATCCTTAAATATACCTCTATTCAAGCATAAAAGCAACTGACTCTAAGTTGATTAATTTAAATTTCTTTCTAATTAAAACCCTTATTGTCTCATTACTCGATCTATGGATCCTCCTATTAGATTTGACTCTAATTTGATAGATTTATGTCGTCCTATTTCTAGGATTACATGCAACTCCACTCAATTACGCTAATATACTCTTAAACAGTGTTTATTGCTCCTCTGATTTAGGCTCATCAAACAAGAATTACTATCCCAAAAATATTAAATCAAGAATCAAGCACACAATTGAGAACAAGAACCAAGTACTAATTGCGTAAAAACAGAAATCAAATGACAGAATTCGTCATATGGTTCATCTCCCCTAGGTATATAGAAAATTAGTTCATCCTAACAAATAAACACATCTCAAAGACAGTATAACCACAAGACAGAGAAACTCACAATAAAATCCAAAGAAATTAAAAAAGAAGTCTTCAATATTGATGGAAATCTGCTTCAAAGACGACTTCAATGGTGTTCTCCAAGTTGTTTTCTTGAATATTTTCTGACGGCTTACTCCCATCTTCTTATATCTTGTATATATAGGTCTTAGAATGCCCAAAAAAACCTAAAAAATGTGTTTTCCCGCGTGTTTGGAGTGCAGTTTGTGATTTCCACATGACCGTGTGCCCACCTTTGTGGCTCACATGGCTGTGTGTCCAGTCCGTACAACTCCTAAAATCTACTCTTTTTATCTGTTTTTCACTCATTTCACTCCGAAATGCTCTTGTAACATCCGTGTTCTTGAACCGAATTTGAGTGATAAAATAGAATTGAGAATTAGCAATGTTTAGTTGAAGTAAGGAAGGTTAGAAAATTTTAAGGATTAAATAGTAAAGGAGAGAAAATATGAGGGACTAAATAGCGAATTATCCAAATTGAATTTTGAGTCATCATGGGAATTAGATTGATTGAGGAGGGGCAAAAGAGTAATTTGGTGGAATATATTTTGGAGGCAAAGTTTTGGGCCAATGTGTAAAGTTAGAAGGTTTAGGGACTAAAAGTGCAATTTTACCATTTTTATTAAGTGAGATATTTTAAGTGAGATTTCTAGAGAATTTGAGAAAGGTTAAAAATTAATTAAAAGGAAAAAATATCAGCTCTTTTCATAGTTCAACCGTTCATGCCATTCTCTCTTCCATCCAACTTTTGATTTTATTCTAAATAGGTCCTTCCATCATTTTTAAGCCCTCCAAGCTCCAAAATCTCCTATTTTCTTTGAAATTTCTGAAAGAAAAGTATAGAAGGGGGTTATTAGACACCTCAAACTTCTTATATAATTCATTTTGAGGTGTTAGAGAGCATAGGGACTAAATTGAAAAATTTTGAATTCAAGGGTTAAGGTAAGAAACGATTAAATTCTCATGACATACATGTATTTTACTGTTATTTAGCATGAAAATTATTGAATTATAGCTTATAGCTTATATGTGTTTATGTGAAATTGAAGAGAAAGAGAAGACAGACAAGGATCAAATTGAAGACAAAGGAAAAGAGAAGAGCAAAGAGTGAAAAGAGAAGGAAATCAGCCTTTTTGTTGTAAGTACTACAAGAGTTTTGAATTATAGTTTAATTTCTCTAATGGTATGTGAATTATTAGCATAAAAATTGTTATATAGGTACCTAATTTGAATGTTTACAATGATAAAATGAAGGAATTAATGTGTGATTTAATAAAACAGTTTGGATAGAACAGAGGATTAACTTCTAAAATTCACAAAAAATTGTATATAATGATTTAAGGGTCGAATTATATATGTAATTAAATCTTATTGAGTGTAGTTTCATATGGAAGAAACAGTGAATTAAAATGAATTGTATATTTCTAGATATACTAGTTTTTGTGTTACAAGGTCAGAGTAGGTTCAAGTTCCCCTGTTCTGACTTTGAAAAATCATAGAAAAATATAGAAAAACTATTAGAGACTGAAATTTATATGGTTACTTCCTTATTGAGTCTATTTTCAATAGAAACAGACAGAAACATCATTTGATCTCTGTACTAAAAGATAGATAATTTTTAGTGAAGAAAGGTCGAAACTGTCAGGCAGCAGCAAAGGGATAAATTGAAAGAATTTACTGTACAAATTGGCTAAAGTAAAAATTCTTGAAATTTTATGGTAAAAATATGATTGAGTCTAGTTTTGGAAACATCAAATGGATTATAATTTTTAATTCTGTAGCTGGAGATATAAATAATTTAGTTTCTGTGATGCAAGTGAACAGCTTTGAAAATATAAATGTGAAGTATTTGATGATGTATTTATGTGAGATATATCATTTATGAGAAATGATGCTAATTGAGATTGTGCCCAAGTAGAGAAATTAGAACCATTTTGATATTAGTGGCATGCCATTAAGGAACACTAGCGCGCTCTCTGTTTAGCACGTCTCGTGCTCTCTGTTATTAGCACTGTGTGTGCTCTCTGATTAGCACTTTTTCTACTCTCTGATTAGTACCTTGTGTACTCTCTATTTAGCACTGTGTGTGCTCTCTGTTGCCCGGCACTTATGTGCTCTCTGTTAGTACTCTGGTACTCTCTGTTTGTTCCATATATCCTAACGGTTCTATGAAAGTCTACTATGGGCTAAACTACAGAAAGTGGATAAAAGTGTAAGTTGTGCCATTGTGGTAAGTTACAGGTTACATGTAAGTAAGGCAAAAAGTTTATATGCATGGGTACTTAAATGATCATTCATTACTTTTGTAGTGCTTACTAAGCCTTCACTGGCTTAACGCATTTATTTTAACACGTAGGTACAAAAGCTACGAGAAGTTGAAGTCAAGCTAAGGGGACCTCTCATCACATCACATCACTATTGGAAGACTTCAGTTTAGGTACATTACTTTTGGTAAAATGGCATGTATAAATGGTACTATTATGTGTCTTCAATGGATAGTTATAAATGTTGTTTTGGATTACTACGAGTTGATGAATTAAAATGATGAGTTTTGAATAAAATAACTTTAAAACACATTGTTTGAAAGAAAAACTTTATTATACTCATGTTAAATTCTCCGATACTATATGTAGTACTTCTATACCGGGTTTATACTTGTGAACCGGGTATAGGGGTGTTACAGCTCTCCTAAGTATAGAAACATGAATTTAAAGGATTAGGAGCATAAAACTAACCATTTTACATCAAATAATCATCCAAAAAACGCATTAAGAATGAGATTAAAATATAATACTTTTAGCACTTATCACCCAACAATTAAAAAGCATTTTGAAGACTAACCAGTAGACATCAACTGAATGGTGCTAGGTAGGATACATTGTGAGGTATAGGGACTTCCTAGGAAAGAGAAGTGCATGGTCATAGAACCAAAATTCCAGTTGATAAAGCCTAGGAAGAGAATCCGTTGCATGCCTAAAACCATATCACACCCCTTTAAGAGCAAAATCATGAAATCTGTGATAAAGTTGGACCCTTGATCTTCCCATCTAACCCCTCTACAAGCACCACTAGTGAACAAATACCTCTCATCTGCCATTGTAACCTTAAGTTGATCCTACTGCCAAATTGGTAAGGACTACTTGCCAACTAATCAAGCGTCCATAAAATTATAGGTACCCCCTAAATCCACTAGTATGATAGTCTTGGTAGCTCCTACACCAGCTTCCAAACGCATGGTAAGAGGTCTTTGGGACCCTTGTATAACATGTAGAGATAGGACAAGAACCTGAGGTTGATCCCCTTCTATAGGAGAATCTTCTAACTGATCTGAACATTCCTGGAACTCATCTTCCCCACCATCAGTATGAGAATCAAGAAATATATAATATAATTAAGCCTTGACACACTTATAGGCAATGTGGTATATGGCACCACACCAAAAACATAGGCATTTCTATTTTCTTTCATCCATGATAGCTATACTTAGCCCCTTTAAAGAAACTTGAGGGCCATTCGAGCCATTAGAAGCCATATTAGCAAACTAACCAGGTACATCAGTGTGAGCAGGAGATATTAGTTACTTGATATTGTGGCCTGTGATCCTGCTGATCCAAAATGAGGTAATTGATTCGAGCTAGTGAAAAAGCTCTTTTAGGTGAGTTCATAAAATGTTCCCCACCTATTTGGCAATATGAAAGCCTTTACTAGAGATTTGGGCCAAAACTGTTGTAAGTATTGACTGATATCTAGTTTCAAATTACTAACAAATATGCTTAAAACATAATATTTAGGCATTTGTAGTTGATTTAAGAGACTTACAAACATGTCATGGTAATGCTCCACAGTCCTTTTTTGCTTTAATGTAACCAACTCAACCATGGGATCCCTAAAAGTACTCAATCCAAACCTTTCCCTCAACTGTGGGCCTAACGGGCCTAATCTAACATGTACAAACCCCCATGCTTTTGAGCGTAGAAGCGGTGTCAGTCCAGTGCTCGCCTTTCTAGGTGCAACAACCATCCTTGTCAACCATTCCCTTTACCTCAAATTATTGTTCGAGTTTTAACCACCATCGTCTAAAGTCAAATCCATCAAATCTTAGGCAATCAAGTTTGTATGATCGCTCTTGAGACATTCCAAGGTTGGATCGAGGCAAACTTGCATTGCTAGCCATAAAAGAAGGTTAAGGAACCTCTAACGGCTCCTTAAGAGGAAACCTAGGAAGAGCCCCTCCTAAAATCCCTTTACTTCCCCTTGAATATTAATCATCTTTTGCTGCAAAACATCATATCCTTTTGCAATCGCGTAGTAATCTCGTTCCCAGCCATGGAAGATCATTGAAGCTTTGATACCTCTGATGCACACTGATCCAGGAGCGTTGAAAGCTAAGAAAAGAAGAGAAAATGAAAAGAGAGAAGGAGAGAAAGAGAGGAAAATTTTTTGTGTATAACCAATTGCATAACTTCCCCTTTACAACAACAAAATAAAAAGGAAAGAAAGAAATGGAAAACATGTTACAAATCAGTTACTAACGATATTGAATGTTGCTCCCCTAAAACGCCTCATTTTCATTAATGTGTCATGTATCGTTTTACTATTGTTATTACCACCAAAACACACGGTTTCATCCTTCATTTAATGTTTTTTTTTATTTTCGGTTTTACCCCTTAACAATTTTCTTTAGTCAAAATTGAATGAGAAAATAAAGCAGAATGAAATACAGTGTTGGATAAGAAGATGGAGGCGGAAGAAGAGATAGAAACGTGGGAGAAAGATAGAATTTAAAAAATTTAGTTTTTATTTTTATTTAAGCCATTTTTAATAAAAATTAATTAACTTATTTTATGAAATAAAAAGTTAAAAACACATGGCATGTCCTAATTGGTTGTTGTTATTTTTTTAAACTGCAGCCAATCTTCGAGCTAAAAACATAACATAATGATATCGAATTGGGACAAAAAAATTAGATATCCAAGTGAAAAAATAAGTATACTTCAAAGATCAAATTAAAAATTAAGCCTAATATACATAAATAAATTAGGACTTGAATTTTTTTTATTAAGTTAATTCTTAAATTTGATAACTATTGTACACTGGGTTGAAATTTTTTTATCAAAGGAGGACAAGTGTCGTTACATTAACAAAAATATACAATTTGACCATAATACAAAAGGTCAAAACTTAAACAAAGGTCATGTATTAGTGTCACGGGCTAGAGTTCAAACCCCGTGACCATTACACCAAATGTGTCCTAAGGCGATCTATCAGTTAGATGGGATCATTTAGCCCGCAAGAATTGACCCGATTCAATGAGCTACTAAAGAAGCCTGTCAGATTGAATGTAACATCCTATATTCGGCTCGATCATCGAGCCCAAATACTAGGACACTACACCATCGTCTCACATTATCTTCATCTCAAGTCGACATATTATTACACATGCATTCCTTTTTTTCTTTTTATTATTAAAGCATTCATACATAGTGATAGGTCATACATACTCTAAAGAGGTTAAAACATGCTTAACAATCATCGAATAAACATAAAATAGCACTAAACAAGCATTAAGACCACTTAGCAAATTTCTTAAAATTGTTACATAGGTATTGATACTGATAGAAGTGGTATCAATATTTCTCACAAGTGGTATCGATACCGCTTCAAAAATCGATACCAAAATAGCTTATTGTTTCTCGTTTTAAAAATCAAAATGTCAGAAATATCAATACCATTGATGAAATATCAATAATTTCACCTTGAGTATCGATACTCATGATAAAAATATTGATACTGACTCGCAAAACTGACTTCTTGCACTTTGAAAATTTTAGAGGCATTATAACAATCCCACTTTTCAATGGTGTCGAAAACAATGATTTTGGGATCACAAGTCCGACGAGTGAGTCTGTAAATATTATTTAATAATATTTACGATTCAAATATTGTATTATATTTTATTTCAATGTGGTAATTTATGTTAACTGAATGAATAATTAAGTTTAAGTGTCGTGTCCCTAAAGTCAGGTGGATTTAGAGAATGAGATAGCGGGATCTCGTTTCTATAAATCGAGCCCGTAAATACTTTTTATTAAATATTTACAGAATGGTTACATGGGTGTATTGAAGTTTGGTTAAGAAATTTTAACCTATGGATAGTTAATTAAGTAAAAATGGGGCTAAATCATAAAACCTACAAAAGTTAAATCCTATAAGTTAAATGTACCCAATAGCTATAAAAAGAAAAATAGGAGGACTTAAATAGTAAAGAAAAAAATATACCATGTCAAAAGATTAGTGGCGATTGGTGGTCAACTTTAGATATTATATGGTAACGACCTGAAAGTTAGAGGTGTCGAAAAGTGTGTTTTCAGGACTCCGTATCTGTGAACCGAACAAGTAAATCTTTAATGAAAATATTTACGAAGTTGATTTGTAGGCTCTTTGATTTTTCGAATAGGTAATTTTAATTGCTTAATGCTTAATTTAAGTATAAGGACTAAATTGCATAATAGATAAAAGCATGATTTATAAAAGAATTATAGTTGAAATTTCATGAAGGGACTAAAGTGGAAATTAACCCCTAAAGTCTTTGTTTGGCCGGTTAACATATATACGTTATATATATATATATAGCTTAGTAAAAAAAAAAAGAAAGAAATTATAAAATGAAATTAAAATAAAGAAAAACAAAAGAATAAGAAGGGTAGGTATAGTGGATGGAAAGAGAAAGAAGAAAACAACTTTCCCTTTTCAAAGCCAAAAGTTTCGAAGGAAAGTTAGCAGAGGGGAGAAGCGCACGGCCTTAGGGCTTGAAAGTTTTAAGTTTCAATTGGTAAGTTTAAACTAGTCATTTTTCTTTTATAAATTTTTATATTTTTGAAATTTCGGTATCTTGATCTAATTAATTTGGGGTTAATTTATGAAATTGTTAAAAGTTTAAAAACTTATCATGAATAAGTAAGTGTATTTGTGAAGTTATTTGTTAGATAAATGAAGTTAGTGATTAAATAAACATGTTTTGTTAAATGATTCTTAGTGATTTTAAGGTTTAATGATTTATTTTCTAAAATGATAAAATTTAATATGAAATGTGTGAAATAATGAAAAATGTGGTTTTACATGAGCGAAGGGAAATAGTCGATTATCATGAGATTATTTCAAAAAAGGTTAAGTTGCAAGTTAAAGTTTTAGGATTAAATTGTTTAAATGTTAAAGCATAGAGGCAAATTTGTAGTTTTGCCTTAATATGGATATTAAGTTGAATGAAATATTTGAAGTTATTATTTGGATGCTTAATTAAGTTAAATTGTATGTTAAATCCAGAAAAGAATCAATTGGATTTAAATTGAGGAAAAATTAAAGTTTCAGACAAATCGTCGACATTGTTTTGCATTCGTTTTAATCAAAGTAAGTTCGTATTTCACTTTAAAAGTTTATAAGTGAATTTATAATTTTAATTGAAATCATTATATAAATTGTATTTATGTTATATATGGTCATGATATATTTCTTGAAAAGGAAAAAGGTCGTGGTGAAAGACACCATGACAATATATTCGGTATTTTCGAATAGATGAAAAGGTTGAAAAGAATATTATCCAGAAGGATAATAATTGAAATGGTCAAAAAGGTAAATTTATTAAATTAATTATTTGATATTTTTGTGAGAAATACGTATCTATTTAGGTTGTAATCGAGTTTATCTGCTTGAGATTAGTATGATATGATTTGGATTATGAGATGATGATATTTAAGTTGAGTACTATATTTAGAAAAATGTGAAATATATGGATGAAATATATACTTAATATGTTATTATTACAAGTTACATTAATTGTTAAATTATATGTTTCTATGTGATATCCATTAGCCTAGAGATATTGTATTGTGGAAGAAGGAAAGATATGTATAAGATTTTATAACCATTATGTGTTAATTTGTAGGGATAATGCCATTTTACACCCTTGTACTTTGACATTTGTTTGAATGTGATACCTGAAGTTTCAAAATGTCCAATGTGGTACCTGAAGTTTAATTCCGTTACACAATCTGGTACCTGTCGATAACGGTGTTAATTTGTGACTGATTTTGACACGTGAGCCAATTATGTGTCGACACGTGGCAGTGACAAGTTGAAGGGGTAGCTGTACAGGCAGATTAGGGAAGGGTTGTTTTGCAATTTGCCCTTCCCCACTTTTTCAAAAAACCCAGTTTTTTCTTCTTCTTTCTTTCCATCTTCTTCTTCTTTCCATCTGTTATTGCCTGCAAGAAAATGCAATGAGGCCAACTGTTAAAATAATATTGATTATTTAGGGGAAAAGGTGGTTATTCCAACCTCTCCACCGAATGAGCCTTCTTTTCTCCTCCATAAATATCTTCTAGATTGAAATTTCTCAACGTTTCAATTTTTTTTTCTTTGACCATCAACAATCTCACACTTTGTTTACCACTCCTAAGCGATTCCAACCCATCACTGGAATCGCCTAGTGCTCACCAAGGCCCTGCTTGTTTTGATGGTCTCAGTTCTAAGCTTGTTGACAGAGCTAGTTTTCAGTATTGTTTCACTAGTGGTACCTTCTCTTTCATTTGCTTTCTTTTACATTTTTTTCATTGATTTAGGAATTTCAAGATGTGGGTTTTCTTCAGTTGGACTTATTGGATCTAAAAGCTTTAAATAATTAAAAAAAGCACTTAAATTGTTAAATGATGAAATTATAAAAAATTAGATATGTAAATGTGAATTCCAAAATTTCTAAATAAAAAAGATTAACAATGGTTGGTTGAATCTCGATGATTCTCCTATTTATACACATCTTTGTATCGACAGTTTTTACTTATTGTATACTCGCCTTTTATTTCTCATTTCTCCATTCTATTCTTTTTAAGGTAAGTTTTTATCCCAAATGATTGAAACTTTTTTATATTGATTAATATTCTGGATCTTGTTGTAAGTTCAAATCACTAGGGTTCATTTTGCATTTTTATTGATTTTTTTCTTTTGTTTTGATGATTTTGCATTAGGGATCATCATGTTGTATGGGCTGTCAATATTACTAATTAATCGTTCTTCTTGTTTCATCTTTGATATAGCTTTTGACTCTTTTAGTTAATGATTGCAAGTCTTATCAATATTGTTTTAACAGTTGGCCTCATTGCATTTTCTTGCAGGCAGTAACAGATGGAAAGAAAGAAGAAGAAAAAAAAGAACTAGCATTTTGAAAAAGTGGGAGAAGGGAAAATTGTAAAACAACCCTTCCCTAATCTGCTCGTGCAGCTACTTCTTCAACCTACCCACTGCCACGTGTTAACACATAATTGTTCCACGTGACAAAATCAGTTAGAAATTAACAGCATTATCGACAGGTACCAGATTGTGTAACGGAATTAAACTTCAGGTACCACATTGAACATTTTGAAACTTCAGGTACCACATTCAAACAAGCGCCAAAGTATAGGGGTGTAAAATGACATTATCCTTAATTTGTATAATGGAATAAGTTGTGAAGTTAATTAAAAATAATATATATATGAAAAATATGAACTTCATATAATGTATGATGTAATGATACAATGGAATAAAAGGAAAAAAGTCTGGATATGTACCAAGGTCCTGTTCGAACCATGTGAATACTTAGGATACAAATGAGATATCATTAGTGGTTATTTACAATTCCGAGTGTTGGTCTTGGATGTCCTACCAATGGCTGAGGTCCTGCATTTGTTGCGGATTCTTCACAACTCGTGTGAGCAACATCGTGTAGCCTAACATCCCGACCCACAGCTCGTGTGAGCAAACCTATTTCACACCTCGTGTGAGAATATATGATTACATGTTACAGTTACAGCTCTTGTGAGCATTACAAGTTATATGGGTGCTAGTCTTAGATGTCCTACCGATGGCTGAGGTCCTGCATTGGTTACGAATGCTCCACAGTTCGTGTGAGCAGCATCGCCTAGCCTAACATCTTGACCCATAGCTCGTGAGAGTAGGCCCATTTCACAGCTCGTGTGAGCATTACAGGTTATATGGGTGCTAGTCTTAGATGTCCTACCAATGGTTGAGGTCCGACATTTATTACGAATTCTCCACAGCTTGTGTGAGTAGCATTGTGTAGCCTTACATCTTGACCCACAGCTCGTGTGAGCAGACCCATTTCACAGCTCGTGTGAGCATATATGGTTACATGTTACAGTAATAGCTTGTGTGAGCATTTTTCTAAGTATCTGATGTTAATCCTTTTGGTTCAACGGGTGATAAAGGTTTAAATAAATTTATATATATATGAGATGTTATAGGGTCAAGGTAGGTGAGTTGAAATACGTTGATAAAAACGTTTGAAATGGGAATGTATGATTATTGAATATATGATGGATTAATATAGTATAGTGCGATTATGTGTTATATATGTAAATGAAATGATTATAAGGTATGGTATTAGGGAATGAATTTATGTAATGGTTATGTGAAATGGCTATGTGCAACTATGTGTTGAATTGAGACATTGAATATAGATATTTGAAATGTATTGTGAGTGTTAATGGCGAATATGATGGTTGGTTTATATACAAAATGTGTCTTCCATGAATGAGTCTAATTTGAAGACAAAATTATATGTATTACATATGAACTCACTAACCTTGTGAGATTTGTGACATATAGGTAAATTAACAAACTTATAATCAAGATATTGAATTATCTTGTAAAATGTTTAAAATTACATCCTTTATGGTAAGTGGAAGTTTCAGTTTATTACGAATTTACTACGCTTTAAGCAAGCTTACCTCGTTTGATTTTCTCCCTTGCAAACTGTCGGATTCGAGCTGTCGATTGAGTTACTCTTGGAGGTCATACTATTTGGTAATTAATCGTTTATGTTGGTTCAATTATAAGTGGCATGTAATTAGGATGTTATTTATATGTGTTATAAGCCTTATGAATATGTTCTTTGTCAATTGAAGCATGAGATTTGCATATGGATGCATTTGTTAAGTAATTTTGGCTACTACCTAGGGTTGTATCGGTAGTTACCCAGGCTGTATTGGTAGTTTGGATTTGGGTATCGATCCTAGGTCAAAACTACATTGCTTACTGGAGTTTGTTATACCGGTAGTTGTCTGAGTTGTATCGGTATAATTTAGATGTGTATCGATAGAACTACCAGTTCTACCGGTAGTCTGTAGCTGTTTTCGAAATTTTTACTCCTTGAGTTCTATCGATATTTAGTATAAAAAATAAAAGGGTTTTAAAGATCATTAAATTGTTTTCGAAATGTATAATGAATGTTTTAACGACCACTTGTTCGGGTTTGGTGACCGGATCGAGTAAAAGGTGTTATAGATATCATTTTAAAACTCAAATATCGATACCTCTATTCCATACCTCAAAAATTCAACATATATCAGCACATAAAACATTCTAGACAAGTTCCAAATATCATGCAACAAATATCTCATAATATAAGCAGCAAAATATCTCAACAATAGTCCCAAACATCATATTTTAAGTTCACAAATTACCAAGCATAATAGGCATGCAATAAACTAAAGATAATAACAAAACTGACATAAAATCTACCACATTACCTTTAATATTAAAAACATAAATAAACAAATAACACCTACTAATAGGAACTAAAAAGTTTGGCTTGGATCACCTCTCGAGACCACACCGTTCACACCAGCACTACGTATCTGCAATGGTTAAAATGAGCTTAACAAGCTCAGTGAATGTTCAGAATAACCACTATGTAAACAAGTCATTATGCATTAACGAAACAGTCATATAACATAATCACAATATTACAAACTTTAATGTCATATTACATATGTTTAAACATCTTTCATAGGTTCATTTACACATTAATTGCATTAACACTTAAGCATAAGTCGCTTTAACTTTCAAGCATAAATCACATTAAATTTTAAGCATAACTCGCATTAACTTTTAAGCATAAATCATATTAACACATATAAGCATTTATCACATTAACACCTAAAGCATGTATCATATTAACATATATAAGTGTATATCACATTAATCAATAGTCACATTTATTGATAAATTGACTCTATCACCACACATCGGATATGCAGATTACCAAACACACTAAATATGACTCGTAGAGTCGAACATGTCCCATAAGTGAAGCATATAGCTAACACTCTCCAAACACACCAACACACATATCCCGTTGAATGGAGCTTAGCTCACATTCCCTTATCTCTCCAAAACTGTTGATAGCATTAGAAATGACACTTAATTTCTCCTTGATTTAGTGTATAATTTGTTCTTTTTTTTTATCATTTTTAGCATACATTTTTACCATTTCATACTTAGTATTTGCATTTTCTAACTCAGTCTTGTTTGAACTTACTTTCCTTCATTTTATCTCTTTTGTGCTACTAATGTTGCTGTATTAGTATTAGTTTTGCGTATAAAGTTGCAGTCACAAGTTAGTTCAAAATTGCTACCGAATATGTCGTCACATGAATGCTTCTACATCTCTATTAGGAATTTCACGCTACTAACAGATCCAGAAGCACCAGCGCAGGAGAAAGACAAATTGTCGTAGCAAATTAAAGTCATAATTTGTGTCCAAAGATGTCGCGAAAATCTACAACTACTCAAATAACAAACTAGATCTGCGTGAGTGCATAGCTGACAATAACAACTTTTATAACTACATTAAGGAGTTAGATCTAAAAAGGGAGAAAGATCTGGAATTGCCAGTGATAATAAATAGAAGGAAGAAAGAGAATATTGATATCAAGGTGTGAAGATTTAAAATCTAAAATTTCTTTCATTCTCGAAGATAGCTGTCATGGAAGCTTAAATTCTGGAGGAAGGTGATTTGATGCCACAAGAACGCAACAGCTTCTGACGAGAAGTGCTTGGTGCGACGCAAGAGGAATGATTAAGGGAGAATTCTTATAGACTAGGAATAGGATGCTTCAATTCATTTGTCAATCCCTCTTAAATGCTGATGAATACTATTGACAATTGATTGAATACGGAAGTATCTTTTAATGTTAGATTTGCTTTGAGTTCTATTCAATTCTTCTCATCTGTTTATTTTTGGATTTAACTGTTTTGACCACAAAAGTGCAATTGCAGTCACAGTCATTGGAAGATGCAGTGACAGGTTAAATTAACAAGTAAGACAACGGAAGTTGCTTGAGGCAAGAAGGAATTCTGGCCACTTGTTCTTGAGTGCAAAGAATTGCCAACACTAGAAGGTGTGGTAGTTGTGAGTACTTAAGTCTTCGTTAATCAGAGAGTTGATATTAATACTATCTCGTTGGAGCATGATTGCGGTGACAATTCATCTATAAGTTACCTTGTAGTCACATTTAGCGTTGTTAACTTGTGAAGTCAGTGACCCTCTCCACTTCTTTACACTTGATCTATTTCTTTTATATTACTGAGTTACATTACAACATCTCAATAATCATTTCATCTTTTATTAATTTGCTCTGACATTTTATATTATATTTGCACTGACAATTTTTACTCTTAACCTGTGTAGTTTTAACCATTTTGCGTTGACATTATTATTAACAGTTCTTACCATTTTAACTCAAATTGCTTCGACAAATTTAAACATAAACAGCCATCTTTGTGGGATTGATATTCGACAGATTAAATTTTATCTACTATACTTGCATCGACAGTGTACGCTTGCACATTATTGCTGTGACGTTCATAGCGCGATCAAGTTTTGGCGTCGTTGCCAGGGATGGCGTTTTTTTGATGTTTATTTTTGTAGTTGCATTTATTTGTTTCTTTTCTAACCTTTATTGATTACTAATATTTTGTGCTAATTCTTTTCAATTTTCTTTTTTAGGTGTTTTATGTCCACAAGGAGAAATCTTAAAGACATTGTTAGTTTTTATCCAGAACTTGAAAGAACACTTCGAAGGAAAAAGCAAGAGCAAAGAAAAATGGTTGAAAATAACAATGATCTACCACCATTGCTGCCACAAAATGTTGTTCATCTAGTGCAGCCACAAGTAGTCAACAATATACCATCGCTGCCACAAGTAGAGCAAATTCCAGATAGGACAATTAGAGATTTTGTTGTTCCTGTGCTCGATGATTTACAACCAGGGATTGTTAGATTGGTAATACAAGCTGGTAATTTTGAATTAAAATCGATTATGTTTCAAATGCTTAACTCGAATGGACAATATGCAGGTTTACCTCACGAAGATGCAGTTGTTCCCTTACTCTTTGCAAGGAAGGGCACGAACATGGTTCCTTGGTCTACCGACTGGATCTATTATTTCATGGAATGCGCTAGTAACTCAGTTTGTTTTGCGATTCAATCCATTGACAATGAATGCTAGGTTACAAAATGATATCACGGCATATCATCAATTGGATGATGAGAATTTACATACTACATGGGAACGTTACAAGACTCTGTTCAGACGTTGCCCCATGCATGGAATCTAACAGGAGATACAAATCGAGATCTTTTACAATGGATTAAATGCACAGCTAAGAAATCTTGTCGATACATCTGCCAATGGTCCTTTGTTGGATTGCACTTACACTGAAGTCGTGCAAATATTAGAGAGGATTACACAAAATGACTATCAATATCTGATTTCTCATTTTGCTCAGGTAAAAACAAATCCTGGAGTTATGGAATTAGATGCCATTTCAGCTCTAAATGCGCAGGTATCCTCACTGGTAAATATGCTAAAAAACATGAAGGGGACGAGTGATGTTGCCCCTATTCAAGTAGCCCAATAGATAGATGTCCCGACATTTTCCTGTAAAATTTACGGCGACAACCATAGTAATGACGATTGCCCACAACATGCTAAAAATGCATTCTATGTGAATAACATCCGTGGAAATTCTTATGGTAACTTTAGATAAGGGAGTTATAGCCAGCAGCAACAAAATTATAATCACAATCCGCAAATGCATGCGCAACCTGATCAGATGCTATCACAGACCCTTATCCAATCATACAATCAGATGCAGCCACAAGTTCGAATGCCGCCATAATAGAATGCAATTCGAATATGCAAGAATAGCATCTGTAATAGCAACAACAGTATACTCAAACAAGATCAGATCCATTGGCTACTCTTAAAGCTTTGATGCGTGAGCATATTACTAGAATAGAAGCAATTGTACAAGGAAATTCATCTTCCATCCGAGTGTTGGAAGCACAACTAGGGTAACTGGTTTTTAACAAGAGCACACGACCACCAAGTGCTTTGCCAAGTGATACTGAAGATCCAAATCAGAAAGGTAAAGAGCATTGTAAGGCTATTACATTGCGGAGTGAAAAGCAAACTGCCGAACTTAGTAGCAGCTCTAACTAGACACCTGTCGATGCAAACGAACCAAAGCAACAATGAGAAGTTGCATCTGAAAAAGATATACCAGAAGCGATTGAGGAGGAACCACTAGTAGTCACACCGATGCCAACCATTCATCCTAAAAAGTTGTTGACGCAACTGCCCATGTCGACACAACCGGTTACAGCAACACAACCCACCGTGAGCATACCTTTTCCATTTCCACAGAGATTCAAGGAGAAAGAGAATGACAGAGATTATCAACAGTTTGTATCTACCTTGAAACAATTACACATTAATATACCTCTAGTTGATGCTCTTGTGCAGATCCCCAGCTATGTGAAATTTATGGAGCTATTGTCAAAGAAGAAGAAGCTATCCGAGATTGAGACAATTGAGCTCACAGAAGGGTGTAGTGTTGTGATGACGAATAAATTACCACCAAAGATGAAAGATCCTGGCAGCTTTACGATCCCATGCTCTATTGGAAAACATTATTTAGGTAAAGCTCTATGTAACCTAGGAACTAGAATTAATCTTATGCCACTGTCAACTTTAAGGAAATTAGGGATTGGTCATTTGAAGCCCGCTGCAGTGACATTACAACTTGCAGATAGATCTTTAGCACAACCTGAAAGATAAATTAAAGATGTTCTCATATGTGTCAACAAGTTTGTGTTCTAAGCCGACTTTATCATACTCGATTGCGAAGCTGATAAGGAGGTGCTTATTATTTTGGGACGCCCATTTCTTTAAATGAGACGCACTCTTATCGATGTTTTCAAGGGCGAACTGATTATGCGTCATAACAATAAGCGTGTAACCTTCAGTGTTTTCAAAGCATCTCCATCGCGAATCAAGGGACAATGTCACCACATTGATATTCTGGATGAGCTAATTACAGAGGAATTTAATGAACAAAGTTCAGCAGTGTTAGAAGAATATGCAGTGACATGTGACGATAATATTCCACCTGAATGTGACCACACAGTTGAGGCTAATGTTTGTGAGCTGAAACATGGCTAGAAATTGGAATCTTTAGATTTGACTAATCGAATGGTCCCTGTTTTTAGACCATCAATTGAAGAAGCTCTGACTCTAGAGTTAAAGCCATTGCCAACACACCTGAAATATATTTTCCTAGGTGACAATGATACATTACCTGTAATTGTCAGCGTAAGTCTCGACGCGAGTCAAGAAGGAAAATTAATCGTAATTTTGAAGCAACACAAAAGAGCCATCGCTTGGAGCATAGCGGACATCAGAGACATTAGTCCCTCTTTCTGCATGCATAAAATTAGGCTGGAAGATGAAGGAAAACAGTTCATTGAGAAATAACGAAGACTGAATGAGAAAATGAAGGAAGTAGTGAAGGAGGAGATTATCAAATGGTTGGATGCAGGCATCATCTACCCTATTTCGGATAGTACATGAGTGAGACTGGTCCAATGCATGCCTAAGAAGAATGGCATCACGGTAGTAAGTAACAATAAAAATGAGCTAATCCCTGCTCGCATTGCTACAGGTTGGCAAGTGTGTATGGACTACAGTCGTTTAAATGCAACCACAAAGAAGGATCACTTCCCACTTTCATTCATTGATCAAATGTTGGATAAGCTAGCTGGTAAGGCCTACTACTGTTTCCTTGATGGGTACTCTAGATACAACCAGATCGCAATCGCGCTGGAGGATCAAGCAATGATAACTTTCACTTGCCCATTTGGAACCTTTGCTTTCCAACGAATGTCATTTGGTTTGTGCAATGCCCCAGCCACATTTCAGAAGTGCATGATGACCATCTTCTCCGATATGATCGAGGATTCGTTAGAGGTATTTATGGATGATTTTTTTGTGTATGGGCAAAGTTTTGATATATGCGCTGACAATTTAGTAAAAGTTTTGAAAAGATGCGAGGACACCAACTTAGTTCTAAATTGGGAAAAATGTCATTTCATGGCAACTGAAGGAATTGTCCTTGGTCATCGAATATCTTGTCAGGGCATTGAAGTGGATAAAACAAATGTGGAAATCATTGACAAGCTACCTCCACCAAATAATGTGAAGGGAATAAGGAGTTTTCTCGGCCATGCCGGATTTTATAAAAGATTCATCTGAGACTTCTCCAAAATAGCGAAACCATTATGCTCTTTGTTGGAGCAAAATAAAAATATTTTGTTCATGAAGCTTGTTTGGAAGCATTTTTGAAGATTAAACAACAGTTAGTACAAGCACCCATTATCGTCGCATCAGATTGGACGCTACCATTCGAAGTAATGTGCGATGCAAGGACTTTGCTGTAGGTGTTGTACTTGGACAAAGAAAAGATAAGGTATTTAATTCAATTTAATATGCTAGTAAAACTCTAAGTGAAGCACAGGTGAATTATACGACCATTGAGAAAGAGTTACTGGCAATAGTTTTTGCATTTGACAAGTTTCGTTCATATTTTGTCGGTGCAAAAAGTTACAGTGTATACTGATCATTTTGCTTTGAGATACCTTTTTGCTAAGAAGGATGCAAAACCCATGCTGATAAGATGGCTCCTTTTATTGCAAGAATTTAATGTCGAAATTAAGGATAGGAAAGGGTCGAAAAACCAAGTAGCAGACCACCTATCTCGTCCGGAAGCTAAAAGCAAGGATGGAAATAAATTACAAATTGTCGACGCATTTCCAGATGAGAAGTTATTCTTTATCGTCACATCTCCATGGTATGTAGATGTCGTCAATTATCTAGTGTGTGGAAAGCTACCACTAAGTGCAACAGGTCATAGGAAGGTCAGATTTCTTAGGCATGCTGCTAAATATCATTGGAATGAACCATACCTATTCAAGGTATGCGCTGACAACATCATTCGTCGCTGCGTTCCTGAAGAAGAAATGTTATCTATCCTGAAGCATTGCCATGATGCGCCTTATGGAGGCCATTTTGGTAGCGTTAGGACTTCTGCAAAGTTCTTACAATCAGGATTTTACTGGCCAATATTGTTTCGAGATGCCCACAGTTTTGCTCAACAGTGCGACAAATGTCAGCGCACTAGTTCTATATCTCGACGCAACAAGATGATTCAATAGCCTATCATGGAGGTTGAGTTATTTGATGTTTGGGGTATAGATTTTATGAGACCATTTCCAAATTCTTTTGGGAATGTGTATATTTTGGTAGCTGTTGACTATGTCTCCAAGTGGATCAAAGCAATCGCTGTTCCAAAGGACGATGCTCGGACAGTGTTAAAGTTCTTTCACACATATATCCTTTCAAGATCTGGAGCACCTCAAGCATTAATAAGCAACCAAGGCACTCATTTCCATTGCAATCAGGTGGCGACAGCTTTGAAACGTTATAGTGTGAAGTATCGCATGACAATCACATACCATCTGCAAAAAAATGGACAAACGGAGGTATCCAATCGAAAAATTCAAAGTATTCTTGAGAAGGTGGTTAACCCATCTAGACGGGATTGGTCCTCAAGGTTACATGATACGTTGTGGGTGCTTTGCACCGCTTACAAAACTCCGTTAAAAATGTCGCCATATCAACTGGTGTTTGGAAAATCATGTCACTTGCCTGTCGAGTTTGACAATAAGGCCATGTGGGCAATTAAGCAAGTGAATATGGATTATGATGTTGCTGGACAGAAAAGATTGTTGGACATCTCAGAGTTGGAAGAAATTTGGCGCAATACCTATAAAAATACTGCCATCTACAAAGAAAAAACTAAGAGATGGCATGACAACATCATCTTGCGACGACAATTTTCTCCTGGTCAGTTAGTGCTTTTATTTAACTCACGTTTAAAACTGCATCTAGGGAAATTACGCTTAAGGTGGTTAAAACCTTTTGAAGTTGTCAAAGCATTTCGGGTAAGAATCACGCCGATTGATTCAACCCAATCCCCAACCGTTGGATCGTTTTGAAAAAGTACGATCTGTGTCCTAGCATTTATTAGCTACAAGCACAGTGTACTCTTTGCTATCATCACGACTCTTCACCTCCATCGTCTATAAAACATTTTTTTATGCCGACTATTCTCTCACACTCATAACCTCCATTGTTGCTATATTTTCTTTATCTTCAACCTTTTGTTTTTTTTGCTAGATACTCTCACTCTCTTTCTTTCAGTACTCATGGCAAGAAATTGTGGAGCGAAAACACCTTCTAAACCAACGGCTGAATCTTCGGTTGCTATGGTCAGGACCATTGACCAACCACAACCTAAAGAACCTCTATTGTTTCTGTCAAAGGCGACGAAAGACCGCTATCATGAAGTTATGCTGAAGAGGAACTGTCATCCTAAACAAGGATTTCAGTTGTCCCCGTATCTAACTCTGGGGACATAAGTCACCAGATCAATCTCTCATTTGGGATGGGAACATTTTTATGACCATCTAGCCCGCTACTCTCCCTCTATGGTAAGGTAATTCTATGCTAACCTAGTGGACCTAGAATAGGAATTCATTTTTGTTTGTGAAGGTTTGGTGCCTTAGAGCACCGACCAAATAAACGCTTTTTTCCATATCGCTGAGGGGGGATCAACATGTGAAGTTTTTGGAAAATCTGACAGAGGATGGTGCCGAACTTTTATTGAATGACTTATGAGTCAATGACACAATTTGAACTGACAACAATCCAAACAACTACACCATGCACCGTCACTTTCTCACTATTCAAAGTAAGGTATGGTTCCATTTTATAAACTACTGCCTACTGCCATCTACCCATAGCACCACTGCAACACTAGATAGAATGTGCTTGATGCATTCTATACTAAAGGGAAGAAGAATTGATGTCGGCGCAATCCTTCATTAAGAAATTGCTGAGGTCGCCACCAAACAAACAGGTATCCTACCTTTCCCTTCTCTGATAATGTTGTTGTGTAAACAAAGAGGCATTGTGCCTCGTGAAGGGAAGGAGACCTTGGAAAATAAAGGGCCAATCAATGATGTTTCAGTGGAGAAGATGACAAGGGGACAAGAAACCCCTATGGTGAAGGAGGTCTCGCCTAAGAAAGAGAAAGGAAAAGGGAAAAAGAAAGCCACCCAGACCAATGCGCCCACAGATCCTCTTATTTGGAGGAAGCTTGATGAGATTGAAAAGTTTGTTGATAGGATGAGCAGCAGACGAATCAAACTTTTCGGCGCAGTGGAAGAAATGCAAGAAAGACAGACCTTATTCTATGCCTATACTAGGGCATGGAATACTGTTATTGTCACTACATTGTGCGGCTTGACTAGGAACTCGATGCCAGAATTCCCTGTGTTCCCTCCCATTATCAAAGAAGCTACTCCATCCTCCGAGCGGCATGCTTCAAAAGGACAAACCTAATCCATCTAGTCCTCAAACAGAATCCACATCTTTAATGATGAGGAACAAGAGGTGCAATCTAAGGACATGGAAGACTGCTTCCGAAATATAGCCAGCCTCTTTGACGATGAACTTTCGAATAGTTTGGGAGCCAATATGGCGGAACGAGGGGTTACTGCTGTTGAGGAGGAGCAAACACCAACTATGTCAGTGGGTATTGAAGCCGACGAAGAAGCAAGAGAAGAACGAGAAAGAGAAGAAGAAAGAGAAAGGAGAAGAAGAAGAATTTGACTTGATAAATTTATCTAAGAAATTTGTCAACGCATCTACAAGTGTGGGTGTATCTGTAGAACAACTAGTGCCACCCGAGGCTAGCTGGGTCGAGGTTGTCGCATCTGGAAATGAGGATTCAAATCCTCTAAGTATTGTGCTATATGTGGCACCACTTGCTGAATCCATCCTTCGGACGTGACGGTCGATGAAACCAATATTCAACTAGCAATGGAGAAGCAATCTACTCCACAGGTTGAACCGAAAGAAAAGAGGCGCAAAAGAAAGGCAAAGAAGAAAAGTAAAGGGGAGCGCCCAAAGAAGAAAAAGAAATCCAAAGCAGCCACATCCGAGGCTGCAACACACTGAGTTAGTTTACTTTTCAGTAGTTAGTTGTATGCATTTTATTTAAATTCTCATTGCATTTTTATTGTCCCTGTATTTTTATTTGTTTTCATAGTTGCATTGTAATTGCATTTCCATTATGATTTGTATAGTATTGTCAGTGCATTGGGGACAATGCAGACATTAAGTTTGGGAGGAAATGTGGAATGGAAATGCAATTACACCCACAAGCTTAGGAATATATTTGTTTCTTTAGTTGAATGAAAGTATGCAAAGTTAAGAAAAATAATTGTGACCACATTTTTTTCACTTGATGCGTAAATTCTTGAATTATTTGGAATGTTATTGCGTAAATTGGATGAATGTGATTGAATGTTGAATCCTTCTATTTTTGGATGAATGGTTGAGATTGTATTAGTAATAAATGAGTAGTATCATTCTTTAAATATTGAATTAACTTGCCAATTTTGTAGCTATGCATTTAATTATATTTACTAAATAAAAGATACTCCAATGTGGGTGCATTGGGACTCAAACAAGGGAGAACACTCCACTGCAAGTGTTAGAGAAATTATCTAGCCAAAGGCTGTCACTACAAGAGTGTGTGTAGGCGCAATTACATGCTCCCTGGGGGTTTGTTGCACCCCATTGTTACTGCCTAGGAACAAGAGTATAGTAATGCAATGACATCTCTCAGTCGCATAAAAAGAAAGAAAAGTTAATAAAAAGAAATATATATATATATATTATTATACAATAAATTTTGTATTGCTTAAAAAGATTTAAGATTTAAAGCATGATGCTAGCATTAGTGAAGTTGTAATTCTGATTATTCATGCCTATAAATTGTTGGCGCAATATTCCAGCATATGAATACAATTTATACATTAGGATTCCAGAGAATATAAGTTACTAGAATGATGAATGTGGTGACAAGAATTTGGATATAACTTTGTTAACTTTTATTTACTTGAGGACAAGTAAAACCTTAAATTTGGGGGTGTGATAGCATTAGAAGTGACACTTAATTTCTCCTTGCTTTAGTGTATAATTTGTTCTTTTTGTATCATTTTTAGCATGCATTTTTAGCGTTTCATACTTAGTATTTGCATTTTCTAACTCAGTGTTGTTTTAACTTACTTTCCTTCATTTTATCTCTATTGTACTACTAATGTTGTTGTATTTAGTACTAGTTTTGAGTCTAAAGTTGTCAGTGCAGAATTCCACTTGGGAAGATCAGAGTAGGAAAGCATTCAAAAGTTACGGTCACAAGTTAGTTAAGAATTGCGGTCGAATATGTCGTCACATGAATGCTTCTGCATCTCTATCAAGAATTTCATGCTACTAATAGATCCAAAAGCACTAGTGCAGGAGCATGACAAATTGTCGCAACAAATTAAAGTCATAATTTGCGTCCAGAGATGTCGCGACAATCTACAACTGCTCAAAGAACGAACCAGATCTATGAAAGTGCATAGCTGCTAATAACAACTTTTACAGTTGCATCAAGGAGTTAGATCTGAAAAGGGAGAAAGATCTGGAATGGCTAGTGATTATAAATAGAAGGAAGAAAGAGAAGATTGATATCAAGGTGTAAAGATTTAAAATCTAAAATTTCTTTCATTCTCGAAGATAGTTGCCATGGAAGCTTAAATTCTGGAGGAAGGTGATCTGATGCCACAAGAACACAACAGCTTCTGACAAGAAGTGCTTGGTGCGATGAAAGAGGAACAATTAAGGGAAAATTCTAGTAGACTAGGAATAGGATGCTTCAACTCATTTGTTAATCCTTCTTAAATGTTGATGAATATTATTGGCAATTGATTGAATACGGAAGTATCTTTTAATGTTAGATTTCCTTTGAGTTCTATTCAATTCTTCTCATCTGTTTATCTTTGGATTTAATTGTTTTGACCACGGAAGTGCAATTACAGTCACAATCACTGGAATGTGCGATGACAGGTTAAATTAACAAGCAAGACAATGGAAGTTGCTTGAGGCAAGAAGGAATTCTAGCCACTTGTTCTTGAGTGCAAAGCATTACCAGCAGTAGAAGGTGTGGTAGTTATGAGTACTTAAGTCTTCATTAAACAGAGAGTTGATATTAATACGATCTCATTGGAGCATAATTGCAGCGATAATTCATCTATAAGTTACCTTGTAGTCACATTTAGCGTTGTTAACTTGTGAAGTCAGTGACCCTCTCTACTTCTTTACACTTGATCTATTTCTTTTATATTACTGAGTTACATTACAACATCTTAACAATCATTTCATATTTTATTAATTTGCTCTGACATTTTATATTATATTTGCACTGACAATTTTTACTCTTAACTTGTGTAGTTTTAACCATTTTGCGTTGACATTACTATTAACAATTCTTACCATTTTAACTCAAATTGCTTCGACAGATTTAAACATAAACAACCATCTCTATGGGATCGATATTCGACAGATTAAATTCTGTCTACTATACTTGCATCGACAGTGTACGCTTGCACATTATTGTTTTGACGTTCATAGCGCGATCAAGTGTCCAAGGGCCTCAATGCCCAAATCACATAACACATATCCAATAGTCTCATAAGGTCACAAGGCCAAAATATCCATATTATTATTACACATTTACTTACCGATTTTCCACACATCAACATTGCATATTCACATCATCAGCACAATATATTCATTGTCAAATGGCATGAATAACATACACATATATTCACTTTCACAACAGTAATCTCAAACTTTTAATACATGTCATAGCATCTCATATATGTTCATATTTCATTTTTGTACAAGCACACATATATCACAAATAATCATAGGTACAAGAACACTTACACTCAAAATTTAGAGTAGGGGTTTAGGCTACCCTAAATTCCCAATTACACAATGAATCATCTACGAGCAGTGATTCCAAAACACTCACCAAAAATATGCTTTCACCAAAAAGCCAAAAGTTCAAACAAACTTTTCTTTGCCCTTGTCTCTACTCGTTGAAGGTTCTATTGACTTTGACACTTTAGCATGACAAACCACACAAATACACAACCAACAATCAGTCAATAACTTACCTTAAACAGTAAAAAACAATAACCTAAGCTATGTTCTCTTTTAATTGAAACCTTCGACATAAAAAACTTCAAATTCTAATATCTCGGTCTACACTTAATCTTTTTGCACAAAATAAATTTCATTCATCTACATATTCATCTACGGATAATTCTCAACCTTTAAACTATTCAAAACTACATGTTTTAAGGTATCTAATTTTTTTAACTTGCAATGGCCATTTTGACGAAAATTCATTAAAACTTGAGAAATCCTCAAAAAAACTTCAAATTAAGTTTAAAAAACTTCTACCATGTTAACACAAGTTGAAAAATACTTTGAAACCACGTTTTTACTAAAAATCTCAAAATTTACCATTAACGATCCATTTTTCGATTTTTATTTAAAACATGCGATTTAATGGCTAAAAATTTAGTTTAAGAGACTAGATAATAATTAAAACTAATTAAGAATTGAATCATTACCTTAGTTGACGAAAAACCAAGCGTTTGTTTGAAAACCTGAAAAATCCAAAAGTTTGACAATGGTGATATCTATGATGTTTTTTCTTAGTTTCAATGGAGGTTAATGGCTTGGAGGATGATAGAAATAAAAAGAAATTAGGATTTGGAAATTAAAATTGAATGGGAAAGTTGAGAGAGCAAAGGGACGGCACAAGAATGAGAACAGAAGTTAACGTGAAATATATAGGACAATGGAGGGTTTTAGGTTGAATTTTAAAATTTGGTTCAATTGCTTCATAAAAACTCTCAATTTTGACTCTTTTACAAATCAATTCTATTTTCGAAATTAAAGGTCTTTAAAACTTATTTTCAAAAATTGATTTAATTCCCTAAAAGCCATAGTTAAAAACATTACCGGTTTACCATTCTATGAAATTCTCGAGCACTTTAGAGCTAAAATTCCTAAAATATTCTCAAAACTTTAGGCCCAATTTTGAGGTGTGACATTTGAGCCTGATTGGCCCAATGATGAAGATATGGAAACATAGGCTACCTTGGTAATTATGGAAACTAACCTTAGAAGATTGAAGGGAACCATATCTTATAAGATTAGATTTGATTTGATTATGTAATCTTCTAAATCCCATGATTTAAGGGATAGGCTAATCTTATTCGTAGATGTAACTTGATCTTGACCATCGATTGTGAGGGAGCTCAACTATAAATAGGAGCCTCCCCTCATTTGTAAATCACTTCATTCCATTCATTGTTTCTTTGTGAATAGAATATTTAGAACATTTACTCAAACTTCTCTCTTGTTTTGTTTTTTATGGCTTTCTGTTCTATTTTGCTTTCTTTTGGCTAAGTTGCTTCCATTATATAAATTGGTGCCTTGGAGGAATTCTTCGTGAATCCTTGATTGTTTGGTAGTTAGGCTGACTTAGGCGTGTGTGAAAGAAAAGAATCGCCTAAGGCTTCACAGAACGCTAGACTAAAGTTCTAGCCCGGTGACATTAGTACTTGGTAGAAAGAAAAATAGAATTTCTATCAAACAATGGAAGAAGCGAAAAATGACCCATGAAGCGACACTCACGCAAAGATACAAAAAACAATAAGAGAAAGCTTGCTGTATCTTGCAATGACGATTACTACTTCAATCTCCATCTTCTTCTCCGACAACTTCGACCCCATTTTATTCAAGTTTTAATACCTTCACTTTATTATCCTTTTACTCTTTATCCCATTTGCTTCTTCTATTTCGAGTTTTGAGTGTTTTCAGCGGATTTTCACAGTGTATTTTTTTTATTTTCTTGTATGGGTTCAATCTATTTTGGGCGAGCAAATTGGGTTTCCATGGATAAAGATAGTGATATTTTGGAGTTTTGTTTGATTGTATGAAAATGTAATAGATAAAAGCCACAGACTGGGATTCTAAATGGTGCCTGTTGAAGAGTCAAATCATGCTTATAATTTAGATGGTAATATAAAAGATGATACAAGAGGACCATGACTTATAACTAGGGACCCATTGTATATAACACTTAAGAAGTTGTATGACCTTTTGCATTAGGAGCGGATTGTATTTTTGTGTGTGTGAATTACAAGAGGAGGGTAAAACCTTGACAACAACGCGACTAGCGCGACTCAAACTCAGGCTACACCTGAGACAATGAACACCTTTGACCATCAGGCCAGCACACGGGGTTCGATTGTATTTTTTGTATTTTTGTTAATGTAACTGCACTTGTCCTCCTTGATTTATAGATGGAAGGTTCTTAAGTTATGCCAAATGAAACAAGTAACCAATAGTATGTCTTTTTTAGCATATGCAAAATGTTCAAATGTTCCTTGATAACTGCAAGGATTTCTCTTTTTCCATATTGATGACTTGTTTCTCTTCCAAGATTCAATTTGTAGATTTCAACTATTGATTCTTAGTTTACTATTTATCCTCATGTGATGGTTTTTGGTAAAAGCACCATGAGGCTCTTATAGTATGTGTAACAATCCAAAATTTTTCTTAAATAAACCTTAAAAATTAGGAATTTTTAATTAAAAACCCTAATTTAATTAAGGACTAAATCATAATGTTAGTGAAGTTTGGGGACTAAATTAAACTCTAATTAAAATTTTATGGGAAAATTTGGGATTTTAGGGACTAAATTATTATATGAGAAAAGTTAGGGGGCCATTTTGAAAACCTTAACTTTTTAGGGTCTTTATGTAAATTTACACATTTTATTGGGTATTTAAACCTCTTTTTCACCCTTGGTCAAACCCTTCACCTCCCATTTTGATTTTCTTTTTTTTCTTTTAACCCCCATCTCCTTTGAGTTTTTCGATCACCCTCCGACCACCCTCTTACCACCGTCCGTGCACCACACCACCGCCACCATCGCACTCTTCGTCATCTCGTGAACCAAACCCAACCTTCCATCTCCCCTCATCGACGATCTTTGTGAGAACGACGTTGAAAATCGTACGGCTTTTTGCTCTCTTCGCCCTTCCACCAATTGCTCCGCCTTGTTCGACCGTCATCAACGTTGGTAGGTGTTGGGACTTCTCTTTTTGTTCCGATTCCAACGAGGATATGTCGTTTCATCAGGGAATCCAATGACAGTGCCATCAAGAAAGGTGAAAACCTTAAAATTTATTGGTTGTATCAAGTGTGTTAGGGTTGGGCTATTAAAACCCAAACCCTTGGCCCAATCTAATGTCTAAACCAATTAGTCCAAAATCAAGACCCAAAACCAAGCCAAGTTAGCAAGCCAAACCAGACCCAAACTAAAGGCCCAATGTTAGTCAACCTTGAACTCATCAAGACCAAGCCCAATGTGTGAGCCCACTTTTGACCCAAAATCAAAAACCCAAGTTTGTGACCCAACTTGTGACTCAAACCGTGGACCCATGACTTGACCTAACCCGTTGACCATTGACTTTTTCGACCATTCTTGACTTGACATTTTTCGACATCCTAATTCCTAATTCGCAATCCGTTTCATCAAATTCGAACCTTAAAGCCCCGTTTTTCTATTTGCAAATTATTGTACTTAGTAATTTCTAAGAAAGTTAAGAGATTTGACTGGAGTTATTTTGTGTTTAGATGATCACGATTCTGAAACCGACAAGTTACCTCCTCCTTCAACTGTGCATACTGTCCCTGCACAAGCTCCGAGAGCTACACGTGAGTGTTTTTCATTCAGTTTAGTGTTTTGTTTAGTAGGTGACATAGTAGTAGTGTTAATGGAAAGTTATTCTTATAGGTTCTAATCCAACTAGACTCGAAGTTAGATCTAAGCATGAGAGGCATTCTCCACGACGTTAGAGCTTTTGGCTCACTTGAGGTGTATCTATGTCTGTGCTATATATTCGTTGTGTGATATTACTCGTTGTTGTGTTATTTGTGTGATATTATTATGAGATGTGTTATCAGTATGGCCTTATTCCATGTTGTGTAACGCATGTTGATTTTCCATTCATATCTGAAGGATTGTGGATATTTGGAATACCATGTGTACTGCATTGTGTACTCTGATTTATTATCATGAGATTGCAATAGAGATTCATGTGTTATCATACCACTGTGTGTTCATGGGTTGGGTTGTACAGTGGAAGATGTGGTTATCACCCCTTCAAACGGTTGATAGTAAAACCACTGCGATTGATGATGATTGGATGGGGAGGGGTTCTGGGGAACCTCTCCATTATGTTGGTGTGCTGGAAGATTTGGTGCATTGCATGGTGTATGTGATTTTGTTACATCTGAGTTATGACATACTGTGTGCCGTTTAAAATATTTTGTGAAAGTCTCTATGATATTATGTTCTGTTTGCCTGCACTTTAGAGACACACTAAGCTTTTTAGTTAATTCCCCCTTAGTTTTTCTTTCTAATATTCTTGGATATAGACGACTTGGTACTCGGAGGATCTCACGTCTTTATATTTTTATTTCATTATTCGAATGATCTTGGGTATTCATAATATTTGAGATTGGGATATAAATTCAAATTTGAGATTTTGATATTTTGGATATTATTTTTACTTACATTCATAGGTTTTATTCAAATTATTCTATTAAACATTATTATGCTTGAAGTTTATTCTATTAAACTTTTGAAAATCATTACAAAAATAAAAGTTGATTTTGTTTTACTGATCATTTTATCGTAAATTATAATGTATTTATGTTAAAATGGCTTCCTCGAAAGTAAAATTACAACTGTTACCTTCTAGATTTGATCATATCTTCTAGGCCGTGTTTAGGAGGTTACAATATGAGTCATTGTATTTTGGCTCCTCTACTTCAAAAATGAACAAATTAGTCCATATACTTAGATCAGAGAGCAAACTGGTTCTTCCGTTAAAAATTTCATCCATCCATTCCTACAATTAAAAATTGATCCTTACAAATCAGTATGATATACATATGGCACACAACATGTCATTGGCTAGTTATTTCGTCAACCACGTCAATTTTTAATAGTATAGATAGATGAAATTTTAACAAAAAAAAAGAGATTAATTTGCTCATTTTTTGAGTTAGAAGCAAAATACAATCTAACTCTTAATACAATGTCTTTTATGATACTTTTACTGATAATTTTTTGTTTCATATCAGATGAAAGTGCTAAATGTGGTGGAGCTTGATGGAACTATTTTTTGTAGCTTAGATCAATAACACTTGCCTTAACTGAAACTGATAAGCAACAAGCACATTTTCACCCTCGTGGTATCTTAGTTTCAAGATCTTAAATGTGGAGTATATTGAAACTATTCTTTGTTCGTTGTACTTTATGCAGTCAACTCTATTGTCAAGTAATGAATAAGCTGAAAAAGAGAATCAATCACTGATTTCTTAATTCCTTTTGCCATTTTTTCAACATAGGTGCTTGGGACACCTGACTTCAGAAACTGCAAATCAGCCCAAGAAATTAAAAAAAGTGAGTTCCTTACGTTGAAAGTAACAAGTTCCTAGTGTGACACTAGGTGTATATTCTTACTAGTTTTTAGTTTGCTTCCTACTTTCCATTGGCTGAATATGAGCTAATTTTGTCAACAAATTTCTGGAAAGGCAGTTGAACATCTTACCAGCATTGCTCCGATCATGAATTAAGAATCGGAGATAAATATGATTCTCGATATTCGATATGCTTACACTCAAGCTTAGTGAACAATTTGAAATGTATATAGTGATAATACATACACTACATCCAGTATGTGTTTTTGCAGACATGAAGCTTGTTTCAGATTTATACAAACAGATGATAGTGGAGACAGACTCAGCTGTGGTCGATCTGCAAACTGAAGATTGTGTAGAAAAATCAACAGGGTGGAAGATGAATGATGGACGAATTCATGGTAGCTATATTGTGGGTGGATCAGTCTTTGGTTCAAATTTCATCACGTATAGAGGCAGTGAACCAGTTTACTACGGGATAACAATGGAGTCATATCTAGGTAGTAGGCAAACCAAGTCGATATGATTGCAATGACTCCTGTTGGGGGCCAAAAACCCTAAACCTAGGAAGAAGCCACTTACTGTAGAAACTGAACAGATAGGAGTATTATGAGTGAGAATTTTGTTGCTGTAGATTTCTCCTCTTTTTGTGATTTTGCCCCATCAATCCCCATTTTCATTTCCTAGTGTTACAGCAACGCAAAACCAATGTAATCTCTATTGGATAAACATGGATTATGGTATAGAACAGTGATATATATGTATAATTGCAGAACGAGTTCCAGTTGAGTGGACTCAATCAATCTAATAAGTAAATATTGTGGGACATTCTTGTAACCCCACTTCGAATTCCTATGGTGGAACACCACATACCTCCCTTACTCCAGGAAATGGTATGGCTCTGTCAGAAGTCATGGAAAAGCATGATGGCATCGTCAAGCTTCATCTGTGATGATTCCAAGAGTAATCGTTTTCTTAGTCGGTTAACACGCTTATCTTGCAGGACATTTGAAAGCTGGAAAATTCACCATACCATAATATTAGTATGAGATACATAGAATTCTTCTGCTGGAAAAAAGACAGTCCAATGGCAAAGGGATTCAAGAATCTGTATCGAGACGAATTGTTTAAACATAACAAACCTCCTTTTCCTGTTCCAACTCGAATGCCACTCGTTGGCTCAAATTAAAGGCAGCATGGAACATCTCATCTAGAACATGCACCTTGAGAGTGTTCTTGTTTACCTTCCACAACTGGAAGGGTATTTGTTTAACTCCTATCTGTAATTTCTGCAGGTAGAATATAAGCACAATCGTTATAAACAACCTTGGACTGTTTAAAACATTGTCCACTCCATACAGCAAAAGCACATCACAATCTTTAAAAGCGCATAGCCGACTGATAATGTAAAAGGACACCATACGGCATTGCCCAAGATAAACATTTATTTGGAGAAAATATAGTGCTTAAATATCTGATTACACACACCATACATCACCCTGTTTATTAGTTTTGAATTTTAGAAAAATAAGTATATCGTTTAAATGAATCCAATATAATCACTTTAAACCAACATGTAGCAACAGCTAGTCAGAAAACATATACAGTTCAATATGTTTACTCATGGGAAGACAAAAGATTGGTACCTCCAATTGCACATAATCATCCTTCCACAGTTTATAAAGAATTACTGGCGTCTCCTTCTTTTCAACAAATGTGGCATCTGCAACCTACAACATGAAACTATAAGGAGCCAAATAGGGCTGTAATTGAAAATGATGTTGAACAAAGACTTTTTTTTTGGATAATAGAAACAATTAATGAATAGACTGGTATGTGTTTTTTTTTTCAGTATTGATTTCTCAAGCTAAACAAAATGATTTTGAGCACAACAATGTTCTAACTCAGACCCTGATTTTTTTTCTTTCCCCTTCTGAGTCAAAACTCTGTCTCTAATCAACTTTCATCCCATCTCAGCCCAACCCAGCCCGTAGCCACCAGCAATAGCAATATTTCACTCTTTCAGACCGTCCATCACTGCTTTCTAATCATAATGAATGTTTGCAGGTCTTTTGTAATCAGTGGCAAGAAAACAGTAGGGTATTCTTATTCAATTTAAAATTTTGAAGTTATTCATCTAATACTAATTTCTCATATGGAGTAAAGAAGATATTACCTTGAAAGTTATTTATTCTCAACATGTAAAGGTAAATAAAAGTTTAATTTTTACGTACTTAGTTTTGCTCTTAGGTTATGCGTTTCAAAATTTTGTTGGAATTAGCAACTGAAGTGTTGTAGTTGGATTTCATAATTTAGTTTAATATTTAATTAAGAGTTTTTAGATTTCTATGATTATGTATATTTCTGCAGTTATTTAATTCTTAATCTTTAACTTTTAATTGATAATTTGCTATTGCTACTAGCATATATATGTTATAAACTCATACTTGTTTCTTTCAATTTTTTTAGATATGCTTGTCGTTCAAAAACATATCTAGGGGTGAGCATTCGATTGAAGAGTCGAATTGAGTGAAAAAATTTCGAGTTAACTGAGTTGACAAGTCCTATTTTATCATCCTAACTCAATTTGAAATTTTTTCAAATCGAGTGAAATTGTTCGAGTTAAAATAAAAAATAAAAAATGTCGAATTAAAATCTTGTTACGGTATAAATAATTCCATGTTAAAGAACATAAATTTGAAACCATATATATTTGCAAATATTTTCAAAGTAAAATAAGAAAAAAAAAAGTTAAGATACTTTAATATGATAAACTTGAATCATTAATTAACTTATTTAGGTTCTCAAAATTATTCTTTTAGAAATTTTTAAAATTTTTAACTCTTTATATATTAGAATTTTTATATTTTTTTATAATTTTTTAAAAAATATTAATTTTGGAATTTTTATGAATATTTTGAATTTTTTTTGTAATTTTTATTGAGTGTGAGACCAATATGCTCATTTTTAAAAACTAACAAGGATCAAAAGAGTATTTACACCAATCTGTTATTCAAATTATTTGAATTATTCGAGTTATTCGAATTGTAAAATTCAACTCGACTCGAACTTGAAACTCAAATTACTTATTCGAGTTGACTCGAATAACTCGATTGGATTAACTCGAAATTCAAAATTTTTTTTTCGATTTTTTCAAATCGAATCGAGTTTTGCTCACCCCTAAACATATATCCTTCACGACTATGTTCATCAACAAATTCATTTAACTTAACCAAACATGTTTTATTATATGTTCATGAACAAGCACATAGGTCTGTTCTATTTGCTCAAAGCCAGCTTGTTTACAACCTCTACAAATAAACAATTCCAGTGCAGTAAAAGATTTCGGAAACATTCTTAAAACCACTGTTATTTATATCAAATGGAAATGGCAAAAGTCTACAGTGTTATCTCTGTTAAAGGATTGTTACCTTATCAGTTTCAAGTAGGTGACCACTGTTCGATAGTAGCCGGAACATTCTATATGCATCCCTTCCATATCTTTTCAACACAATAGATTCCACCTGCAATATAAGAATTTTTAAAGGTCATCTGGCTGAGAGGAGCATGAGCAACTCAAATATTTTAACCAACACAGAAATCAGAAATACCTCCTCATTCTGAGCTAGTTCAATTATTTTCTTGAAATCTGTAAAAGAAACAACAATGTGTCACCAGAAATATAAAACAAATTAATCAGCCAAACCAAAGATAGACTGAGAAATATGGCATACGAACCAACACTGTATGACTCATTGGCTGCTTTTACAAAGGGTGGGCAACTCAACTGAACAAGGGAGGCTCTAACACGATCAAAGGTTATATTACGACCTTCTTCACTCTTTATCACCTCTTCGTAAATGGAACTAAGTGATAGTGGAACTGTAAAATGCAGTTTTATCAATAATAGAAGCAATAATCAACAAAGTGGCATGAGCCGAAGGCATCACCCCCACCCTCTTGTTTTTATCCTTGAGCTAAAATATTGTTTACAGCAAAGCATCTAGGACCTCTTTTTCACATATTAATTAAGATCTGTTACTCGGACTAAAGTGTGTGTCAGATAGGATACATTTGAATATGGGTATGTTTTAGACACGGGCATGTTCATTTATTTATAAGCATTTCTATGTATTTGGAGAATCCTTGGAGAGTCATGTCCCTGCATCCAGGTCCTGATATGCATTGGACATAGGTACTCTGAGAAAGTGAAGAGTTGGAGAAATATGGTTAATATTACTTTAAAGACACTCTGTGGATGTCTAGTACTTTTTTAAAGTTCATTAAGGGAAAAAAACCTAGGACTTTGCAAGTTATAATTTCTGTAAAATGCAGAATAACCCCAATTCTTGAAGTGATAATGCATTAGATCCATGTTTGCATTAAAGAAAATAAAAAATATATCTAAATATGATTCTGGCAGCAAAATAAATACATGATTGTAGGTGTTCAAAGATAGTTAGCAACCATATCTAAGATTATCTGACCTGAATTCTCTGTTTTAACTTTCTTCTCTGCACTTCTAGTTGCTTCCAGCATTGCACCAAAGACAATAACAGCTCCATCATCGAAGCGCGCCCTCACATTCTCGATGCAAGCCTAGAAATTACACACAACTTGACATCCATTTAACAACAACAAACAAGAACATATTCAAAAAGCAAGGATTACTGAAGTACAAGCAAGGTTTCATCTAGCATCTAAGCCCATTAGCTCTGTAATTTGTAAGGAAACACTTTTGGCCAGTAGAGTAATCAAAGAAATAGAGGGGAAAAAGCTTTTGAAGGGACAGTTCAGTGGACTCTTGAAGTCATTACTTCTGTTATTCACCACTCTGAATTTTTTTACCAAGGAGTCCATGAAAAAAGAAATTTAAAAATAAAAAAAAAAAAAGAAAGAAAGAGAAGAGTGAAGAAAATAAGGAATGGCATTTTTTAATAAAGTTTTTGCCCAGCAAAAGGAAATGGCATGCTAGTTTACAAACTTTAGATAGACTGAGATCTCTAAAAGTCAGGTCATCTATATGTGACATCTTTCAGTGAATTTTTTTGAATATATTGTCAGAGATTTTTATATGGGGATACAAGTCTACTCATCTAAAGATGACTTTCCCCAAAAAAAATTTTGAACCGGTCAGAAACTAGATAGGGCAAAAAAGCCTAAGAATTTAATGCTGAAAATTTCCAACAGCATGATCCTCTGGAGTATGGCAATGCTGGTAGAATATCACAACTTCATAAGTTACATTAGGATTATACATAATTATCATGGAGCATAGTATTCCTCAAATGAAAAAATAAAAGAGTTCTTGACATATGCAAAGAATAATTCAAATGACATTAGGTAAACTGACCTTATGCCTAAGACGCCGTATAAACTCCTCGAAATTAGCACGCCAAAGAACCACTTGTTCATCTGTAGCCCCACATTCTGTCTCTGACTCTAAAGCATCATGCTTGCGCTATAAAAGATGGGGAAATTTCAAATTAGCATATGGATAAGTCTAGTCACTTAAAATGATATGTCTTATGCCAACCTTCTCGCCAGCTGTCACACTAGAGGAATTGCTCTTATCCTTCCCTCCGTCAGCAGTAGGTTCAGTTTCTGCTGCAAGCAAAAATCTTAAGGCTTCAGCAGGCATGGCAGCTTCCACAACACGTTGCTCTAATGTTTCTTGCACTTCAAGTATCTGCAAGGATATATCGAAGAAACTCAACTGTCATGTTTATTCAGGATAAAATTCAAAAGATACACAAGTTGATATCAGGAGGCCATTAACAGTAATTAGAATATGAATTGCTGCAATAGTCAACTGCAATTGAAAAGGTTCATCTATACTATGTTATGCCTGCCTAGTTCATTTGACAACAGCTCTTCAGAAACCCACATTGACATAACAGAAAATTAATGTTCCCTATGTGTGTTTCAATAACAATCCTGAAGGGTAAGATGGCCGCAATAGACTTTGCTTCCAATACCAATCCTCTAATGATGTTTCAATCACGGGGGAAAACCATTTGGCTTAGTAGTTTTGCATGAAAGCAATCACCAACTAATTAGATATGAATCAACAAATACCTTGCCAGACTTAATAGCTCGCTTCCTTGCAGCTTCTTCTTCTTTAGTTGGGTTAGTGAGAACTGATTCAGAGGCAGGGCATCGTTCAATAAAATGAGCATTAAGTAACTTAACAAAGGCTTCTTGTACAACATCATCTCCTGGAAAATATATAAAAATATATTAAATGGAGATTAATTACTTCAATTACAGGTATATCAATCACTTAACTCAGATGCACTATCTAATCAATCTCTAGTTCCTTTCAACCAAAAGAGAAATTTAGTGTATATCCAAGAAACAGAAAGTAAACATGGAATTCTGAAAGACTTGCCTTCATTTTGACCCGATTTTGCTCGATCAAACATTTGTTTGAGGGTAAGCCTTCCATGCTGAAGCAAACCCTCAAGAAGTTCAACACACTACAAAGCCAATGCACAAAATTTAATAAAGTTTTAAAGAATCCACATTTATTTAGGCACCATTTAGTTTATGATTTTGCTATTTGCCTGTTGTTTTCTACAAAACAGCCAACTAAACAGACTGTTAATCTTAATTTTGCTATTCAGGCTCCGGTTAATAAAGTTTTAAAAGGAAACACAGCAGCTGCGCCAACTAAACAGAGCTTTAGTCTTAATTTTACAATGTAAGTAGTAATGATGAGTTTACTTGTTTATCAAGTTTCTTGGAGACCATAGCCAAGAACTTGGGAAATCTCCAACGCTGAATTATGTTATCGAACAATGCTATGTACTGAGTGTTCTGTTTTGCTCCATCGCCATGCTCACCTGCAAAATTAATTTAAACAGCCAAAATAAAAAGCAAAGACAAAATATTGCCAAATTCAAATCAATTTGAGATTCAAAACCATTCGCACTCCCATTGCCCACTAATCCAGACAAAGGGAACTAAACCCTAAACCTAAACCCTCCTTGCCCCCACGTTCTTAGCAGCCAAACAGAGAATAAATAATTAAGAAGAAAAGGAAGTATAAATTGAAAGGAATAAGAAAGAAAGAACCAGTTTGATCGAGAATAAAAGCTTGAACGCAATTGTGTTGAATCAAAACAAGTAAGCTGTTCTTGACTTGAGAAGAAGTGAGCTCCGTGGACCGGACTATCGCTTGTTGAGTTAACGGTCCTTTTCGGAGAAGACACTCACAAACTTTCTGAACAAAGCAAAGCAACAAAATCAAACCATATACTATCATTACCATCGTCGTCATCAGAAATTTCTATAAAAACGCATGGATAAATAAATCTATATAATAATTGTAGGTATAAATTGAATGTTGAAGAGAGAGTTAGATTTATTTACGGCGACGAGATCACCGAAGTGAGCGGTGATTAGATTAACGGCGTATTTGATGCCGTACTGAGTCACCATTGCTCGCACTGGTGCGGTTTCTTTGTTTGATGCTCTATTGACGGAGGAAGATTAAAAAAATGAAAGAATTGAAATTTATTAGGGTTTTAAGTAATATAAAAAAATATGCAGTTTAAAAACAGTTGTAAAAAGGCTTTATAGTAGACTGATTTAATTGTAATTTGAGAGTTCATCGGCTCTAATCCGATAGTTTCCTTATGCTTAACTTTTTTAGTTAATTACATTAGGCATCTCCAAACTATAACCTTCATTTTAAATTAGTCTTCAAACTTTAAAATTTAAATTACATCCCTAAACTATCAAGATTATATCAATAAGGTCCTTTCATTATAAAAATTATTAATTTAACCGTTAAATGAGATGTCAGACTTATGTAACATATTTTAAAATGGAAAATTTAAAGAAAAAAGAGTATTGTAAAAATGGATGTTGTAAAAATCTTGATTTTGAAGTTATCGAACCATTTACAAAAGCTTTATCACTCACTCTTCTTTTTCGATTTTACTCTATTTTTAGTTTTAACTTTTAAAAGTTGTGTGGTAACATTCTACTTTTCTTTAAAGGTTTCATTTTAAATTATACCTAAGAATAGACGTGTTATTTAATGGTTAAATTAATGGTTTTAATAATATAATAACCATATTAATATAACATCGAAAGTTTAAGGATGTAATTTAAACATTATGAAGTTTGGGGATCAAGTTATAATGAAGGTTGTTTTTTTTAGAGATGTCTAGTGCAATTAACTCTCTTTTTTTGTTTGTTTTTAAATGCATGTGACAAATTTAATCCTCAACATTTATATTTTTTTCAAGTTGACCCTTGTTCTTTTTTTAGCTAAATTTGGCTATTAACCTTGCAAAAAGTGTCAATTGTAACACCCTAAACCCTAGCCCAAACCTAAACTCGAATAAGGAATCCATACACTTCACACAAGTACCAAACTTGTGACTCAAGATTGCACACCCCTTTTAGACCTACTTAAGGTCATTTAAGATTTTTTTGAATCATTTCTATGTCCACTCTATTATCTGGTTGCCTTTAGAGGTCGTTTAGGACCCTTTTAATGCAAAAACAACTAAATATAAGCAAAACAAAGCAGAGGCGCCAATATGTCTCCCAATGTATCAATATTTGCTCCCTAATACTGTTCATTTTTAACATTATGTTGATGTTGTACATATACAAGTTCCTCTAGTATTGGTACCTAGGTGCAAGAGAGCCTAAAATAAGCCTGAAATCACCATAAAACATATAAAAACGTTCCTTAAACATTTTCAATAATTCTTTTTCATTCTTATGGTGATTCCAAAATCTCATTGTAATTGTCAAATGCTCAACCATGATCAATCACTAGCAAGTAATCTAAACAACTTCAAAACATTTTCACTTAACCATTATACAACTTTGTGCCCATTTGCTAACTAGTTAGAACTTCCATTACCTATGTACATGCCACACTAATTCTATAATTTAGATTACATACTTCACAAGTCTTGCCTTAATGATGAGATATGATATGGTGAGCTTTACTCGAGTACCTTACACACGATCACTTGTCACGAGTCATTCATCTAGACAAATGATTTTATCTTTACTAATTTGAATAATGATCATTTTCATTGCGGAAGATACAATGGTGACCAAGAGATAATGTACATTGAATTAGGTGAATGAATTTAACCTAAAGAGACCATGAATATCTTATGAGGATAACATACATATGACAAGGTCATTAGACTAAAGTTTAATATTTGTAGCTTTCATAATTGTATATAATAGGTAGTTTAGTCATGGTACTTTAGTGGGATGACTCCATGACTAATTAATTTGTGATTAATAAACCAAGAGTCAAAACTTAATCACAAATTAATTTAAGCCCTAATTATTAATGTCCAATCAATCTCTCCACTAACTCAACACAACTCACCGACAGATTGCGTTTAACATTTATTTTTAGTGACATCCGAAATAGTGGTCCAGGACCACACATCCCGACGAGTGATGTTAGAAAATACTATTAAATTAATATCTACAAGTAATGTGCATGGACATAGTAAAGTTTGGTTAAGGAATTTAAATGATAGGATTAGTAGTTAAATAGGAAGGGCTAAATAGTAATTGTTATACAAGTTAGATTCTATAAGACAAAGGATTAAACAAACATGAAATGAAAGAGAGACGACTCAAAGGGATAATTATACCCTAGTCTAGGATTAGTGGTGGTGGGTGAACCACTATTTAGATTTTATGGTTAAAATTTTAGTAAACAATTTATAATGATGAAAATTGTAAGGAAATAAGAATAAAAGAAATAATTTTAATGATTCTTCTTCTTCCCAAAGAAGAAAAAAACCTAAAAACCCTTTGTTTTGAGCTAAGGAGTTTTGGCAAGTCCCTCTCATTTTTAGGTGAGTTTTGAAGTTCTTTCTTTGATTTTCTATATGCTTTCAAGCTCATGTGAGCTTTTTTTTTTGAAACAAAACAGGTCGAAAGGTCACCCTCGTTTATTAATCCAAAGAATCATTAATAACAAGTTTTTGGATTTCACATGGAAAATCCAAGTCAAAAAGAAAGTCACATCTCTTTTGCATACCTAAGTGACTAAGACAACCAGCCACCTTATTACAAGCCCTATTACACCACGAAATATTACAATTGCTTAAATTTAACAACAATTGTCTACATAACCGAATTTTGCTCCCCAAAGCTGTAATATGTTCCCGATTACTGTTGACCTTGTTAATAATTGACGCACAATCACCCTCAAAATTAATGTTGGTCCACTTCTTTCCTTTGGCCCATATAAGGCTTCTGTAGAGACTTTCAGCCTCTGCCCAGTCAGCATTGACTATATTGCTGATGAAACCGATACCCCTCCGTGAACGAAACCTTCCTCGTCACGAGCGATGAAACCCAAGCCTGCTTCAGATTTTTCCTATGCAGCATCAAACTTTATTTTCAACATACCATGCAAAGGTTTTGCCCAGTTTAAAGAACAGTACTGATGAGGGATATGGGCCAGCTGACAGAGATTATGAATCCGAAAGTCGTGGTTGAACTGAACTACCCGATCCCAAATAGCCCTAGGCTCGTCCATGTTACCTTTGAATATCAAGTTGTTCCGAGAGTTCCAAATGTTCCACAACACCATGACAAAACATTCAAAGGCAGCTTTATCAAGCAACCGCATTCTACTCTCGATCCAGTCGACCCCATTCAACCACTCGGAGCTCAAAATTCGATCATCTACCCGTCGTAAGACAAAACCTCTCTAGAAATGTGACAGTCTCGTAATGCATGAGTTAGAGTCTCAATCATCATGTTGCATCTGGGGCATAAAGAGCTAGCTGAAGGATTCAAAGCAACAATTTTTGATTTTGTAGGTAGCAAGTTATGGCACACTCTCCATAAAAATATAAGAACCTTCAAGGAAGTTTGAGTTTCCATAAAATTCTCCAAATGAGTCTGTGAGGGCCATAGCCAGCTTTAGCCAGAGTAAGCCAAGAATAGCCGGATTTCGAAGAATAAATCCCTTGGGGACAATGGAACCAAATCATTCTGTCCGTCATGCTATCTTGTAAAATGGGAAGTTGACAAATTTTATTACCAGTATCCATACCATATATATTCATCACCTTATTAATGTCCCATGCAGAACCACAAGTCGTCCAGAGATCACGCACGTAACTCCAAGTTATACTCTCAGGATTGGGAATTATTGCCCCTTTGTCCAGACCCTCAAATCCCAATTGATGCTTTTTAATATTGATCATTCTACCATCTCTAACTTGCCATCCAAAACCCCTTTTTAAAGCTTTAGCCGCAGCACAAAGACTACTCCACGCAAAAGATGGTTTGTCAACTTTTTTTGGGTTGAAAGGATCTCCATCGGGAAATATTTGGCCGAGAGCACCTTGAAACAAAGAGTTTCTTGATGATTTATCAATCTCCAGATTTGTCTACCAATGAGAGAAAGGTTGAAGAGCTTAAGATCTTTGAACCCGATGCCACCCATTCCCTTAGGTAAGCAAACTCTGTCCCAAGCCATCATTGCCCATCCCCTCTCTTTTTTGTTACTAGCCCACCAAAAACACTTAAAGTAGGACTCCACTCTCTCCAGGATACCTTAGGGAAGAAGAAACACCGCCAAGTAGTGGGTAGGTAATGATTAAAGCACAGATTTGAGAAAAACTTCTTTGCCTCCAAACGAAAGAAGTTTCTTAAACCACCCTTTCATCCTCCTTATCACTCTCGCAACCAAATTACTGAAAGTATTAGTTTTGTTTTTTCCTACCACCATGGGGAGCCCTAGGTAACTTTCTATTTTGTCCACTACGCGCATTCCAAGCAATATTTCAAAGTAAGCCCGTTAGTCCTTGGATGTCTTTGAGCTGAAGAAAAGTGAGGGTTTATTATAGTTAATCTTCTGACCTGAGGCTTGTTCGAAAGCTTGCAGGATGTCTTTGAGATGATCCACCTCCTCATGTTTGTTCATGACAAAGAGTAAAGCATCATCAGCATAGAATAAATGATTTATACGTGAACACCCATAGCAAACCCTAATACCACAAAGACTGCCATTGCTTTGAGCAGCAAGCAGTATTCGAGAGAAGGCATCCATGTAAAAAAGGAATAAGTAAGGTGAGAGTGGGTCTCCCTGTCTAAGTCCCCTTTGAGGTTTGAAATTAGTGGACAAACTGTGGTTGAATTTAACCACATAGCTCACCGATTGCACACAATCCATCATTCTGGTCACCCACGTACTTGCAAATCCCATTTTTAAAAGGATATTTTCCAGGAAGTTCCATTCGATGTGGTCGTAGGCTTTGCTCATATCGAACTTAGCCACAAAGCCTTTATTCGGACCGTTCTTAGCGCTTTGGAGGTAGTGAACCATCTCATGAGCTATTAAAAAATTGTCATGCAGCATTCTATTAGGGATCAAAGCACTTTGATTATAAGAGATGCAGCTAGAAAGAAGAGGTTTCAATCTGTTACTCCAGACTTTAGCAATTATCTTGTAAAGGAATCTGCATAGGCTGATTGGTCTATAATGAGTCATCTCTTTGGGGTCGTCCATTTTTGGAATAAGAACAATCGTAGTTTTATTAACCTCCCTCGCACTGCGAGATCCATGTAGTATTTCCTTACAGTAATTAATCACATCATGTCCCACCACGTCCCAATTATCTTTGTAAAAGAGGCCCGGTAATCCGTCAATCCCTGGGGCTTTTCTGAGGTCCATTTAGCTCAAGGCATCTAAGATCTCCTTGTCCAAAATTGGAGCCAATAAGATTTTCATTCATATCTCTAGAAACACTAGTAGGGATGTATTCCACGACCTGGTCAAAGTTAGAACTAACGTTAGAAGTAAACAAATTAAAAAAATACTTACAGGCAGTCTCACTGACATCTTCAATATTAGTAACCCAGTTACCATCCCTATCTGTAATTCCTTCGATCCTATTCTTACGAGCGCGGTGAGAAGCTCTAACATGAAAAAAGCAGGTGTTTCTATCTCCTTCGCGGAGCCAGCATATGCTCGATCTTTGAGCCCAGTATGTCTCTTCCTCGTTGTAGATACTCGCAAGCTTTTTCCTGCCCTGGCGTAGATCTTCAGTACTCTGGTTCATAATATGCCCATCCATAATGCTGCCAATCTTCTGATTAATAGCATCTATTTGACCCTTTCGGTCATTGTACTTATTGAACTGCCACCTTCCCAAGTTCTTGCGAATATTGTCCACCCCATTTACAACATTGCCATTGCCTTTTGACCAAGCATTTTTGATAATGTCCTTGGCCTCCAAATCTTTTGACCAACATGCTTCGTATTTGAAATAAAGTCTAGGATCCCTCTTACCACCTTTCAGTTCCCGGCCCTTAGTATCGAGAAGCACCGCGTCGTGATCAGAATTAGCTTGCCTAATAACATAAGAGGCAAGGAAAAGATAGTGTCTCAACCAGTTTGTGGAAATGAGGAAGCGGTCGAGCCATTCCTTAACTAGGCCAATGCCCCTTCTGTTATTAGACTAGGTGAACCAACCCTTGTCAAGCTTCACATCTGTCAGAACCAAGTCGTCCACAGTTTTTCTGAAACTCTCCATAGATGTCTGAGTTTTCCTGCGACCCCCTTGTTTCTCATTTTCTTCTAATGTATCGTTGAAATCACCTCCCACAATCCAATCCTCAACCACGCTACTACTGATGCTACGGAGAAGTTCCCACGATTTATCACGGAGCTGAGGTTCAAGGAAGTCATAGAAACCCGTGACTCGCATCTTTTTTCCATCTTTTAAGACAATTAAAGCATCAATGTGATTAGCGGAATAGTTTTGGATGCGAACATCCAAACTACTCTTTCATAGTATAGCGAGACCCTCTTCCTCCCAGAAGCGTTGACCACGAAACATCCATCACAGTTACACTTGTACTTAATCCTGTCAAATTCATGATAGTAGAGTTTAGTTTCGCATAGAAAGGTAATATTATGGGAATTGACAACAATAAGTTGTCTCAGTTCAACCACTGTCGAGGGGTTCTCCAGCCCCCGACAGTTTCAGCTGATGAACTTCATGGCTCCCGACGGGGCTGTTCCACAGCCGTCGCCTTCAGAGGAGACATTCCTTCAATGAGTTTCCTTCAAACTAATCTAACTGGACTCTGTTCCCCACCCTCATGTCCACTCTTCCCTTTCTTGCGTTTTACTTTAAATCTTCCCTCTTTGTCCCTGAGCATGAAGAGAGTGCGTTTGTTGCCTAGAGAAGATACTGAAGCTTCTTCAGAAGAGCGCCATTGTCTTTTCCGTTATGGTTTTTCTTATTATACGCGGACATCTCCTTGTTACTTGAAGTTTCTCTTGCTGGCGTTTCACTGTTAATAACCTCCACCCCGTTCTTCATCTTGCCACCTCCGAAACCACCTTGTGGTATTTGAACCCTCATCCAAATTCCATATTGATAGTCCTTTGGCTCTAAAGTAACTGTAAATTGACTACACTTTTTAGTACTGTGCCCCATATACCCACAAATATAGCAAAAGGTTGGTAGTTGTTCATATTTAATAATACTTGTCATCTCATTTCCTTCACTATCAACAATACATACCACACGTCGCAGGGGTTTGGAGGTATCGAGCCTCACTCTTAATCTCATGAATTCAGTCCAACCACCTTCCCTGTCTCTCCAGTCAATTTCCATAACCTCCCTTATAGCTCCCCCGATTTCCAAAGCCAACTGCCTGCTCATACTGGACATGGAACTCATGTGAGCTTGATCAAGCTAACTCGGGGATGTTTCAAGCTATTGTTTGAAGTCTAGAGATTTACCATGATTAAGGTAAATATGTTTGTGAGCTTGACAACTAAGTTCTTGTGTTTGAAGACAAAATATGAGCATTACAGGTTATATGGGTGCTGGTATTAAATGTCCCACTGATAGTTGAGATCCGACATTTATTGCAGATTCTCCACAACTTGTGTGAGCAAGATCGTGTAGCCCAACATCTTGACCAACAACTCGTGTGAGCAGACCCTTTTTTTATAGCTAGTGTGAGCAATACGTGATATGGAGATGTTACATGCACACTTAGTGTGAAATTGATACAAGTACGACCCATGTAGTTTCACGGATCCAACGGGTATACAAGTAATCATATATGCTAGAAATGTAATAATACACAGTTGAAATACAATGTATATTACAAGGCTGAGTTCATGGGAATCTTGAGAAGAGATACAGGAGTATGAAAATGAACTAAAAATGCTTTTTGAGAAATATGTGGTTTGGTAAGTTGATTACCTGTTATGAACTTACTAAGCATTATGTGCTTACGTGGTTGATTTTTATGTCTTTTAGATCGTCGGAAAGCTTGATCGATTGGGGTCGTTAGAGCACAATCACACTATCCAAACGTTATTTTGGTAGCTCTTGGTTACTTTGTTTTAGGTTATAAATGGCATGTATAGTAATTGGTTAATATTTTGAGTAGGAATGAACCAAGTAACTTGTTTATTTTGTGTTTTGTTGTCTTAAAATGATGCTTGCAAACTGATGTAAATTGTTGTGAAACTTACAAGATTATACATTTATTGATATTTTTAAGTTTGGATACTTATTTTGGTAGAACTCTTGTGACTATCGGTAGATGTAACATACAAAAACCGTAGCCATCTCTGATCTAGGGTCTCAGGGTTTACAGATCTTTACGAGTTTTATTTATTTATTTATTTATTTTCATACAAACAAATCAATCATAATCTATACAATTGCAAACTAGCAACCCAGAATACTAGCTCTATTTAATCTTACACATTCATTTACAACATTTCAACTAATCATAGATCAAGTGTATTCATACAATAACTTAGGATCACATTCAGAAATCTTTCATCAGGAGTCACACGACATTGTGACTCTAACACACAACTTCCATTTCTAACAAGCCAAGAAAGAATCAATACTGATCTTACTATCACCACGTGTAACACTCAAATCCAACATCGCCGTCGATTAGGGTTTCAAGGTCTTTCCAATTATTTATTGTAAAAAATCCTCACATCTCATTATTCCAATATTTCAAAAAAGTGCTTGTGATATATTATAAGCTTTTATTACAAAATCAATCATTAAGGGTAAAATCGTCATTTTACAAATTCTGAAGGACTTCTACCGATACCTGTTGGACAAGTATCGGTAGAAGTCAAGTCAGTAAACAAATTAAAAATAGCTGCAGTTTCCTACCGATAGTTGTGAAGGTTCTATCGATACAAGTATGACTACTATCGATAAAATTTACATATCTACCGATACAACAAACTCTAGAGAACTAAGAAGTTTTACCTTGTAGCTTTTACCGATACAAGAATTCAGACTACCGATACTACTATGACCAGAACTACCGATACTTTTGTAATGCTACCGATATAATGCAAGTTAGTAACCAAAATCTCAAATACCCTATACTTCTACCGAAACATGGCAGAGTACTACCGAAACAGGTATGCAGATTTCAAATATGCACCTAAATCTTCTAAGTTTATAACTGAATGATACCAAAACTTCCATCAATTCACAACACAAAATATACAATTTCTTATGAGAAGGAAGCATAACATATCAATACTCATGGATTCACAAGACACTATATCTTATGCATATGTGCCTATTTGAACATCAACAAAACTTACAAAAACATAAGTTCAACATTCAACAAGTCATTTCATAGCTCATCCAAATCAAGTGCTATTGAAGATAACAACATCCTAGTACATGCTATATAACCAAATGATGTAAATACTATTGAGCGAGCTCCTGAGATAATGCGATTTCTTAAGGTAATCCGATCTTCTAGTAGCAAAATAGAATCTACAAAACAACAACAATTTCATAGGTAAGCTTACATAGCTTAGTAATTTCATAAAGTTTAATAAATTACCAAACATCATGTGTTGAGCAGTTTTTGATTCATTCGAACCACAATAAGACTTTGCTTTGACAAGCCATAACTAGAATTTCAACTTCTTGTCTGTATCATCTCTATTACCAGTACATGATACCACATGAGCTATCGAGGACTTGCAAAATATACGGTACCCCAACCATCGATATGATATCTGTGCATATAATTGTTCCCTAACGATGTTGCTCACACAAGTTGTCGAGAATATGCACTTATGCATAAATCTCAGCCATCGTAAGGCCTATAATTCATTCTTGGATTCATTTCTCATTTTCCCGACTCACGATGCTACTCACACGAGCTGTCGAGGACTCACAACATATGTGGTACCTCAGCCATCGATACGGTATCTGTGCATATAACTGTTCCCTAACGATGCTGCTCACACGAGCTGTCGAGAATATGCACTTATGCATAAATCTCAACCATCATAGGGCCTATAATCCATTCTTTGATTCATTTCTCATTTTCTTGACTCATGATGCTACTAATAGAGTTGTCAAGGACTCGCAACATATGCGGTACCTCAACGATCGTGTCGATTTCAAATCACCGGCTTAAAGCCTAATATCTCTTTCATTCATTTCTTTTTCATCTTTTTCAATTTCACGTACCATAACCTATTTAGCAACAATCATAAAGAATGCAAATAATGTACTATTTAAATGCAAATTTAACATTACGAACTTACCGGACGAAGTTACAATTAAAGTGAACGCCAGGGACTAATCCGTAATTTTCCCTTGCCTTGATTTTCAACCCATTCTTGATCTAAAATAATAATTTCATTCAATTAAATAATTCCAATGGAAAAATAAACTTATTTTATGCAATTTAGTCCTTTTTAAAAATTTTACAAAATTACCCTTAGCTTTTCACTTTTATTCAATTTAGTCTCTAGGCGCAAAACTTGCAAATTAACCATTTTATTTTGAATTTTCAGCTTGCCAAATATTCATGTGCCTTTCAAAAGCCCACTTTTGCAATTATTTCACCTTAAGTCCTTACAAATTTATCACGTTAACAATTTAGTCCTTAAACATTAAAATCATTAAAAACCACTTTACAAAATAATCAAATCCAACAACCAAGCTTAATAAACTTCAGTAAATTTTCAAGAAATAACACATTCATCAATGGAAAAATTTATGACATTTAACATATTCAAAAAGTAGTCCCCGAGTTAGCTAGATTAAGCTAATACGAACTCAAAAGCATAAAAATGACTAAAAAGGTGCAAGATTTACACACCAAACCCATGAACTAAACTTGGCCAAAGCTTCCTCCCATGGTGTTTAGGGTTTCGATTCTAAAATAGGTGGAAGAAGACGATTTCTTTTAATTTTTATTATGCTTTTATGTATATAATGTCCTTTAACATAATTACATTTCCACCCTTAATTAGTTCATTCAATTTCAGCCAATTTAAAGGCTAAGACCGTCCACTAAACTCCCTAAAGGTATAATTACCATTTAAAGACCTCTCTAGGTCATTCCTTTACAAATTAACATGTTTAATCAATGATTTCTATATTTTACAACCTTTACGATCTAGTCCTTTTTACTTAATTGTCTAAACGAATAAATTTCTTAACAAGAATTTAATATGATACTAATGACTTCGTAAATATTAAATAATTAATATTTATGGTCTGACACATCAAATTTGTGGCCTCAAAACCACCATTCCTGATCATACTAAAAAATAGACTAATTAGTAAATCCTCATTTAATTAGGATTTAATTGCAATTTACCAAAATCTAAAGAGTTTCACACCATTTCTATTATTAGTCCATTTAAGGAGGGTTCAATTACATAATTGGTCCTTCAATTATATTAAATTTCAACTAAACAAACTTGTTTTTAATTTAACCTTAAACTAATTAGGACTAAATGAATAAATAACTCAAAAGTTAATGGATGGTAATCATGTCACCACCACTTGGACTTTTTGACCATGGTTTAATTACCATTTTGGTCCATTTACTATTTTTTAATCAATAACAATTAACTTTTACCTCTTTTACAATTTACTCCTTTTTCCTTAATTAAACAATTAATCATCAAAATTACTCGACTAAACTTCAATTCACATATAATAAGACTCTGTAAATATTTAATAAAAATATTTACGACCCTAAATCTCATAAACGAGGTCCTGAAACCTCATTTTCTAAAACTACTTGACTTTTGAACCAAACCACTTATACTAGCTTTTAATTCAATAATTAAAATTCTTCAATTCAAAATTCCATATAAAATTATTATTGACTTATTTAATTTAAACACTCATTATAAAAATTTTCTCGTCAAGCTTGTGGTCCCAAAACCACTATTTTCGACACCACCGAAAAACAGGCTATTACAGTAGAAGTACAAGGCATACTGAACTTTGGCTACTGACTTGTGTTGTATCGGTAGAAGTTTTCCAAAGTATTGATAGTCCATGGTAGTACCGGTAGTCTGATCACTTGTATCGGTAGAAGTTGCAAGGCAAATTTACCTTGCTCTCTGGAATTCGTTGTATCGATAGAAGTATGAGTTGTATTGATAGTAACTATACTTGTATCGGTAGAACTTCCACTTCTACTGGTAGGAAATTGCAGTTATTTTTAAATGCTTATTGACTTGACTTCTACTGATACTTACTCAATTGGATACCGGTAGAAGTCCATCAGATTTTACAAAATGTCGATTTTGACTCGAATTAAATAGGAATTATTCCAAAACTTGAAATTTTCTCGTATGAATGTTTATGTGACACTATAAACGTCAAGATATGGGATTTTAAATTATTGTAAAGTAGAATTTCATAGTTGTAATGACTACCTACTCGGGTGCAGAGGCTGGACCAGGTAAGGGATGTTACAACTTTATGGAATTGTAAACGATTGAACAATGAAAAATGATTCACTGCATTTACTTATTTGATTAATAAGTGTTTTCTCGATTTAATGATTACAATGATTTGGGGTTAATTTAGTCACTTTGGATAACCATTTAATTGGATTAAATAATGAATATGAAGTGGAACTAAATTAAAAGATCATGTTATCAAATTATTTGGAATGGAATACAATGAATTAAATAAAGTTCATGTGCACTTTAATATGATGAAGTCGTCATGACTTTAACAGGATTAAAATAGGGCTTTTGTACATTACTTAATTAGGAAATTAATTTTGATTTATTATCTAAAATTAATTAAGATTCCAAATTACATATGTAAGCCTTAAGGTGACCCAACAAGGGTCAAAGTAGGTCGACACATAAGGGAGAATAGGGTTTTTTATCAATTCACTTATTTAACAAAAAAGAGAGAGTTTGTTCAAGAATCATTTTTCTTTAGAGAGTTCTGATTCAATACTTGTGTTTGTATTAGAACAATTTTACTGTAACGGTGACCACTTGTAAAAGTGTTATCGTTTATAGTATAAATATCACACAAAAAATATATAAAATTAAATCGGCTGTGTTTGCAAGTATACGGGTCAAATTGTAATACATTATTTCTATACAACGGAACATAGGGAAGTGTTCCGAAGATCGTACCCAATGGAGGATGGAATAAATCTATTGAAAAACTCTTTACAATAATAAGTCTAAATAGTAATAATTAAATCCTATATTACAATAGATCATGTAACGCCTTCAACTCGATCCGATTCTCTGGATTTAGATCTCGGGTGTTACCACTCATATACAAACTTGCACTCAACTTATTCATACAAATATTACATATGGAAACAAACTTGAATACTACATTGGTTACAATAGATTTTACAATTGTGAGGATTTACAAGTGAATAATCATGACTTAATTACATAGTTCTATTTGTTTGCTTCTAAGTGATATTATCGACATGGTCTGTTTTCACTACTAAGTTTTATAAACGAATCTCACAGTTTGTTTACATCGTTCTCATCAATACTTGATCATGTCAACCCAAGCTTGCTCTATATGCATAACAGCCCATCTCGTCATTCCTTTGGCGTAGCTCTGACATTGTCCATCCTGGCGTAGTCTCAAACAACTTACATGTGACATGAAAACACAAAGGTATGTTCGATAAAACTTAGTGAGTAAACCTTCATTTGCTTGAGTCTTATTCGAGAACTCTTTTATCTATCTCTTTATTCTTATTCTTATTCTTCAACTTGACTTTGACGAATACATTTCTAAGATTCCATTCGTTATGCCATAGATGTCCCACCTCGCATTGAGATCATAACTTGCCCTCTACATCTTTTGACACTTCCTTCACGAACTTCACCTTGCCCTTTCATGATTCCTTAACCATAGATATTTCAGAGGACTATACAGATAAAATATTGTTAATAGGTTTGATCTATGAATTCCTTTTACACATATTCTAGATTGGCCACATGCTCTGGCACGTTCTAGGTTTACTATTCAAACTTATTACTAAACAGGGTTTGACATAGCATTCCTTATGAAGCCTTTCTTTTAGAGTTTGTCATACACATTATGCCTTCAAAGTATCATATACATCGTTCCTTCAGAGATCACCCATAATTCTTTACCTTTCGTTCAAGGCCCGTCATAAGGGTGTTCCCTTAAATTGGTTGCCACAAAGGCTATTCTTTGGATTACACCACGAAAGTGTTCTTTTTCAAAGATCGCCATAAGGCTTCCTTTAACAGAGATCGCCACAAATACTTTTTTTACTGGTGTTTTAGGCGATAGTGATTTGCCTAGACTCATATTTTGTGAGGTTTGCCCCCTCGTCATCCTGGGACACACAGAGAAATATTGTTTGGTAATAACCTTCCTTTAAGTCTTCCATATGATTCTATAGCCCAGCCATGGTCTTACACGATATGGTTGTGACGTGAGCTATAACATATGGCTTTTGGAGTCTATGAAAATAGGTATGGACATATTTCTAAAGAGCCAAGGGGGACAAGGCAAGGATTGGCCCGAACGATCGAATAACCCGTTCGAGGAAAAAGAGAACGAAATTGAGCAACAAGTAGAGGAGGAAGAAGAAATAGACAATGAGGCTACGGAGGATGATGACTTCATCTCTTATCAAGGGAACTTTGAGAGTGCATTTGCGATTGCAAGGAAACCTAGAGGAGGACCCATCTTTTGAGAGCCAACTAACCAAGCGTGGATGCGACCCCTAAAACTAGACGTGTAGTCTAAGTGTGGGGGTGCACATAAACTTTATGTGTGTTTATGTTTTCTTGTTTTTATGTTTTATTTATTTATTTTAATTTTTATGCATTTTTCAAAAAAAATTCAAAAATCAAAAAATATTTCTTGTTTTCAATTGTAATTTTTTGTTATTGCATGGTGCTTAGACTTTGATTAAGTAATAAGTTAATAGTTATACATATCAAATGCGTATATAGGATTGGCAAACTTATAAATTTTGTATGATAGTAGATAATTTCTTCCTTTTAATTGCTAATTTCTCATTTAAATAGATGTATGCTTAAAGAATTTTCACTAGGTGACTCATCCGAGAAAGACCTTAAGCATTGTCTGTATAGCCTTGAGCTTAAAGGACAACAATAAACACTACATTACCCCTAGTTACCGAATTTGAGCCTTACATTACCTTTCTTAATGAGCCTCTATGTTTGAAACCTTGAGCCTAAATTGAGTTCAAAACTCGACCCTTCACTGTCCTTGAACTTTGTAATGCACTATTGACGTGATGTAAGGCCATGGACATTAAGGGTTATGTAGGAACATTTTGGAGGTTTCTAATAAAAATGCACTCGAGTGATTAGTGAAGAGGGATTGAATTAGATCGTAATTGATTCTCGCTAAAAATAGTGCTTAAAAAGAAATGAAAAAATGAAAGAAAGAAAGTGAGGATCAAAAGCATTGTGAGAGAAAAGAACAAACAAAATGTAAAAATGCTCAAAAACAAGAAAAAGAAATGTGCATAAAATAGTTTCGAAATCATAGTGCACAAAAATAAGCTAATATCAATTAATTTCTTCCACATTGTTGGAGAGATAAAGAAGGTGAGACAAGGAGAAATAAGGTAGTGAGATGTAACAATCACATTCGGGAGGAATTGGGAACAATGTCGTGTGCTATACTATTCATAGTGCTTGAACCGTTTTGAGATGAACTTTCTTTGAATCCGTACCAACCTCAACCTCAGAACGTTACAAGCCTAAAAGACCTTTGGGACCTGAATAAGTCACTGACGCATTAATGTGAATATAGCTTGCATTTGTTAAAATGAGCATAAACAATTCTTTTTAAATATTTATGAGCGATTTGTATGAAGAATAACATTTTTACATTGCCTCTATGTTTGTTGACACTTTAACTTCTTGAACTAACAATATTTGCATTAGGAGTAAGTAAATTAACTACATATTATTCTTAAGTTGCATGCGAAGTAGTTCTTGTACAAATTTGATGTTGTATAGCTATATAACTTAATTGCTTGATTTAGCCATGGGTAATCTTTTTGCATGTTTTGTGAGTTTGCTTGAGGACAAGCAAAGACTTGAGTGTGGGAGAGTTGATCTACCACAAATCGACATGGCAAATTAGGCTTTTTCGACACACTTAAGGAGCTTTTCTCTAGAAAAATAGAGTTTTTAGCGTAGTTTTCCATTATTTTCATTACTTTAACATTTCTGGGTAATAAGTGAAAATGCCTCCTTTTTATCTCATTTTTTTATCCAAATTTACCAATAGTGCCATTTGGAGCCCTAACGTGTGTTTTAGTGCTGTAGGGACGTGTCGAAAGTAAAAAATGAGCAATAATGACATATAGGGCAAGGGTATCGTGATATCCAACCCCTAAAATCACGATAGCCCCGATAGTGCAGAAGACCAAAGAGACCCTTCAGTGGTATCACAATATCCTCTTTGGGCATCGCGATATCCTCTTTGGGTATCGCGATATCCGCCTCTTAAGGAAGACCACAAGCTTGACGTTGCCCGAGATATCACGATATCCTCCTCTAGGTATCATGAAATCGCCTTCGTTAAGGGGACAAACTTGGACAAAAAAGGAAACCTTTGTTTACCTGGCTCACCAATCACACAAGGCCCATGTAGGGGAAATTTTGGCATCAAAAGTCATCAGAACACCTTTCAAAATAGCCAAAAAATTATGAGGAGGAGAGAGACACATTCTAGCTTAGTTTTAGGTTTAGTTTTCCTTAGGTTTTGTTTAATTTTTTTTCTGCACTTTTCTAGGGTTTTTAGTTTTTTTCTCTTCTTCTACCTTAGATTAGACTTTATTTTCTACATTTACTTCTTGTTCTTGCTGTTCTTGATGTTAGTTAAGTTGGTTAACATTGTAACTAAGGTTTATTTGCATTTCTAGTCCCTATACTTTATATTCAAGACTCTTTAAGTTTTAGTTTAATGTATTTCAGTTTATTTTATTTTAAATTTGTTAAAGCTTGTTCCTTTTATGTTTATTGCTTTAGATTTTCTTGTTAAATGCTTTCAGTTTCATTCTATTTAAGTTTTCTTACAGAAAAATCTCATACTTTTATGGTTGCCTTGTTTTCCATTATTATGTTTATTTTCTTCACTTTGAGCATGCGTAACTAAACCTTTAAGGAGGTTTGTTGATGGCGATATGGATAAACTAAAATCTTTGGACAATGGACTAAATCATAACAAATTGGACTAATTTGAATAAAACAAAGAACTTAGGTAGTGACGTCTTAAGGGAATATAAAGATAAAGTGAGACTGAGAGGTAATCTTGTCGCGCACCCGTTTGTTAGTCCTGGATTAACCAGCGAGATTGAGAGATAAACCGAACCTAATTCATCTAAGTTGGTAAAATTAAGATCGAGATATAAAATGGATCCAATTAGTAATTTAAGCGATTTATGTACCTAGCCTGAGATTTGGCGAACCACATCAAAGTCAACCAATCCCATTATTGATTTGTTGGATAGTCTCTTTAGTTTACATTTTTTGAAATTTAGTTCTTAAGGTAGAATATTTAATTTTCTTGCAAAATCTTCTTTTATGAATTGTTGTACTATAAACTCATGCTAGTAGCCATTTAGACTCTATTATGTATGCTAATCATTGCTATATCGCCTCTTCCTTTGGATTCGATCCTTGGAATACTTCAGTGTTTCTTTGTAATACTATAAATATCACAACTAACACTTTACGCTTGCAGTAAAGCTAGACCTTAAAAATATTTCTATAAGTTCAGTGTTTTAATGCACATGCGCGTAACCGATCAATGGACTAAACGAAAAGTCACTTTGGTGGCTAATGTGACGTTCGAAATCGACCGAGTTTGAAGCGCCACAACTACACTTAAGACACTAGATTCAACACCTATTAGCATGCCAATTGTATGCTAACTTTTATCTTAGATACTAGGGCTTTGTTTCAAGATTTTCAGAATATCAATAAACTCATGTATATAATCAAATTACAACTCAGTATCAATATTCATGGCTTAAACCACCATAATTTATATTGATAATTTAAATCATGACATTATGCCACTACAAAAGATTTCAAAGCTTTCATTTTCATCTCCATAAGGAGACATCAAGCAAGGTTCTTACTTAAAGTCATTTTCACGCCAATAATAAAAATTCTAACATCGTTCAAAATATGCAAATTTTACTTACCTAAAACCATACTTTTCAATCATACAGATACAAATTTATAATATTATACTCTATATAGTTTCAATAAAGTTCATTAAACATAAGATATGCATTTACAAAATATTTCCATAAACTTTCACCTGTTTTATTATTTAAGGCTTATATCAACATTTGTCGACTTAAAGTAGGAATTGCACTTTGACATTTTTTTTTGCCATAGTATCCCTATCTAATTTTTTTTGGACATACGCACAAAACCTATTAAGTTCATATTTTCTTTTTTTTATATATAAAGAAAACAAAGTTTACAAAGAATTAATCAAAATAAGGGCTATCCAAAGAGGATGCTTCATCTAAAATTTCCTTAATCTCCGTAGAGAGTTCCTCAAACATATGTATGCTTCGTCATTCGATAGAGACATTTTTGCTAAGGAATCTACTATCTGATTGGAGTCTTGAGGGATATGGCGCACGTATCAATTTCTTTCAGAGGACAGAATTTGTTGGATTCTTTTAATTAGTGTACTTTTGGGTTCCGCACAAAACTTATCACTAATAGATATGACATTCTCTAGGTTTTTTGATTGGATGATGACCTCGTCGTATCCTTGCTTCTGAAGTAGAAGTAAGCCATCTAATAATCCCCAAAGCTCAGCTACCACAACCGAACACTTCCCCAAGAAGTGATTATAGCCCAAAATCCATTTTCCTTTGTTATTTTGAATAACCCCCTACAGTAGAAAGATCAAAAACAGAGTGAACAGCACCATTAGTGTTAAGATAAATGCACATACCTGATATCAGTTGCTTGAAACTCTGGTTCATGCTCACGTCCAAGGCTTCTTTATGAGAAGAGATGAAATGTTTCATCCAAGTATCATATTTTCTTTCATGACAACTTTAATAACATTTTCACATAATTGACTATAAAGCCTCCTTGGTCACATATAACTTTTCTACTGCATTTTAATAACTTATCTCAACACATTCTTCCATAAAATTTAACACCAATCCACCACTAATTTAGCTTGGAATTCCATGAACCAACATTTTCCCATTTCCATACAATAAAAATATATCAGATATTAATATAAATTCTTTCTAAGCTTTTTCATATCATTTTTCAACAAATATCAAGCTAATGAAGGTGAGTGTAGGAAACCATTTCTTAGTATAGTTGAAACTTTCTTACACTAGCTTCATCTTCTCTTACAAAATTTTCATAAACCCTAGGTTAGGAATGATGAGGTTTGTGGAGGAAATGAGCTTAGGAGGTTGTTTACATGATGAAGATTTTAACAAAATCTCAAGGTGGGTAGTGGGGATTTTGGAAGAAATTGAAGAAATAAGCAAGGAAATGAAAAAGAAAAGTATGGCAGTCATGTGGGCTACTTGCTAGCTGAAGAAGAAGAAGAGAAAACTCAACTGATTGGGGGAGGGGGGTTCTTTTCCCAATTAAAAAGACCCTTAAATGGGCCAAGGCCCAAGCCCAACCTTTCCAAGTCTAATTTTATCAAAATGTGGCCCGATTATTTAATATGAAGTTCCAACAATCCAAAATAATTTCAAGAACTAAATATCATATTTTAATATTATTTTCATCATACAAGTCTCGAAAATTGACCAAATTATATTTTTCTACAAAATTACCTTTTTACCTATTAATGATATCTTCTAAAAATTCAATTATAATTTCGTCAAAGTTTCATCCTTAACCATTAATAAAAATACACCTTTACATTTTTTCTTAACCTTTTAAGTAAATAAAAAAGATGGTGAAGGTTTCTTTAGTTGTGTTCTCACTAGCTTTGGTACTCTCAATCCAATTCGTAGTAGGATAAGAGGAGAATCCTTTCGATGACGCACCATCTTCGGAAGTCGAAAAGGTACTTTTGAGTGCGGAGGCACCATCTCCGAAAGCCGAATGGGTACTTTTGAGTTCAGGGGAGGCATCATCTCCAAAATTGGAAGTAGAAGCTCTTATTACCGACGGGTCGAAGAGGAAAAAGTGGCATAGTGATGCTTGGAAAGCAACATGAGACCCAAATTAAAAAAGAAGGATGCTAACACAAAAAATGAGAACAATTAGTTAGAGGATAATGCAACAAATTACCATAAATTTGTAAACCAATCGCAATGAGCACCCTTAGGCAATGTAATTGAATAAAGGAAGCAGATGCAATAATATAGATATATGTATTAAAAGGGCTAGAAAATTTTCTAAAAGGCCAAAACTAAAGTAATTGTTAAACAAGAAATTCAATGAACAACAATAAATTTCATACATTTCTGATGTTCAAGTCCGTAAATATTATTATTTAAAATTTACGAGTTTAGCATAAAGGTTAATTAAAGTCTGGTCCAATAATTCTTTTAATTGGATATTTAATTAAGGTACAAGCACTAAATTATAAAAGTGGTAAAGTTTAATCGCTATGGATTTTTAATTAGCTAAAGGACCAATTGAGCAATTCGATCCATTTGTTTCTATGGACAATGGAGGATGAAGTTATAATCCACTATCTTTGATTAATTACAATTATTATAATGTTAATTATGTATTAATTAGTTAATTTTGATTAATTAAAGGTTTAATTAAATTATAAATTAAAAATAAATGGCAAAAAGATGACAATAACCTTATCATCTTCTTTGTTGTGCCGTCCAAGCTTGAAGAAAACCCTCCCATGTATTTGAAACTTTCGGCCAACAATTCTTAGGTAATTTCAAAGCCATTTATTGTATTTTTTATGTTTTTGAGATTACAGTAGTTTGTGGCATCACAACCCCTACCGGAACGGTTCGGTCCAAATCTAGAACGTCAAGTTAGCCATTTACATCACTCTCCTTACTAATCATCAAACACACCACAAAACCACCTATCACACCAATCACACACATGATTTATCAAACAATTTGAAACATTCAAGCCTAAAACATTCTTTTTCTATCATCATACAACAAAATATTAAGTAGGGGTAAAATCATCATTTTACATGAGGTTGGCATTAATTTGCAAATCATCAAGCTCAAGTAGGAATACTTAATCTTGGGACTTAAATTAGGTGTTTAGACCACCTAAGCCCCCCTTTAAATCAAAGATTTGTGCATTAATCATAGCACACCAGACCACTCACCTTGATCAAACTTTGCTTCAAAGACACAGCTGAAGTAAGCTTTTGTTTTCCTTTGTCCTCGCTTGTAGAGGCTTCCAAACGAGTTGACACTTCACATACAAATCAAATATAATACGAAGGAATTACAAATAGAAACAAACACATCTAAATCATTCCAAAATCACAGATCGAAGCCCCTCATCCACAACATAGAAAACTTAGCTAGTTTTGACGAAATAGATGTTTAAGCACTCAAATCTCATTTCTAAGCTTAGATTTCGACTTTTTACATCGTAAATACCATCTAATTACAAATTTATATCATCAATTTTATCTAATTACATGGGTCTAACTTTTATGGAAAAATCAAGCTTTTGTAAACATTTAAAGGGAAAAACATTTGATTTGTTTAAATTCCTTAAGGACTTGTGAAATTAAGATCAAATAAATTTTAATTAGATCAAAATGAATTAGATAACACTTTAAAACATAATCTTAGCTTAGTAATACGAGATCTATCATTTTCAAGCTAAAAATCGGTTAAAATCACTAGATCTTTAGAGATTTTGATTAAATCAATTAAAACTCGAATTGAAATAATAACTTAGTAGTTTATCTCATGAATTATTTACTTTTAAATTAAGTATTTAACATTTTTATATTTACGCATTTATTTAATCTCACTTAATTAAAAAAAAGCTTTAACAAACTTAAATGTGTTTGTAATATGTAATTGAGATATAAAAAGTTGCGACCAAAGTTTTTTGCTTTGTCTAAATTTATTGTAAATAATTGAGATTTATTTCTTTTGCAGCTTAACTTCATTTTATTAATTTTAATCATATACTTATAATTATAGTAGCAGTTTTGAGATTGAATCAAAAACAAGAATTTTTTTTTAATTTTGATATGATGCTATTGCTTTCTTTTTTCACACTATGTGTTAAGAATTTGTCACACACTCAAATATCTATTTTTAAATTAGATTTCTAAGTTACCTTATATATTTATCTAAAAACAAGTATCATCGTATTAATAGCACTTTGAAAGACTATAACTATCACTCTTAAGATATATGAAATATTTGGTATTTAAATGTTTTGAGAAAAAAATAAAAAACATTAATTGACCTTAATCAATATTCGAAATCTTGTATAGGGCTGTGCGTAAAGTAAGTATAATATTCATAACATTTTTTTCTTTAAAACACATCAATGATCACCCATAACGTCTTTGTGTGAAACAAAGACTAGTAAATTTAAACCTCCAATAATAGTGATAAACATGGCCATTGAAAATGCGGAGAGAAGTTATATGTATTTTTATAGTGTATGGCTATTAGGCACTGGACTAGTCAACGACCACTAAATTTGCCAAAAATATCTCATTTTAAACTCTTTAAATTTCGTCAAAGTTTCATCCTTAAGCATTAATAAAAATATACCTTTACATTTTTCTTAACCTTTTAAGAAAATAAAAAAGATGGCGAAGGTTTCTTTGGTTGTGTTCTCATTGGCTTTGGTACTATCAATCCAATTCGTAGTAGGACAAGAGGAGAATCCTTTTGATGACGTACCATCTTCGGAAGCCAAAAGGGTACTTTTGAGTTCAGGGGAGGCAGCATCTCCAAAATCAGAAGTAGAAGCTCCTACTGCTTACGGGTCGAAGAGGAAAATGGCACAGTAATCCTCAAAAAGCAACATGAGACCCAAATTATAAGTAGGAGGATTCTAACACCTTACGGCACGAGCTGACGACAGCCATGAACCACCTGTGTTCACATTCCCAAAGGAACCCCTCTCTTTCAAGATTCATGGCATGTCAAGCCTTGGTAAGGTTATTCGCTTTGCATCGTATTAAACCACATGCTCCACTGCTTATATGGGCCCCCGTCAATTCCTTTGAGTTTCATTCTTGCGAACCTACTCCCCAAGCGGGATACTAAACGCGTTAGCTACAGCACTGCACGGGTCGATACGCACGATGCCTAATATCAATCGTTTACAACTAGGACTACTAGGGTATCTAATCCTATTCACTGCCCTAGCTTTCATCTCTCAGTGTCAATGTCGGCCCAGTAGAGTGCTTTCATCGTTGGTTTTCTTCCCGATCTCTACGTATTTTACCGCTCTATTGAAAATTACCTCTACCTTTACCGTACTTTAGCTTGGTAGTTTTCACTACCTGTCCAGAGTTGAGCCTTGGGATTTGACGATGGACTTAAAAAGCCACCTACAAACGCTTTACACCAAATCATTCCTGATAACGCTTGCATCCTCTGTATTACTGCGACTGCTGGCAGAGAGTTAGTCGGTACTTATTCCCTAAATACCGTCATTGCTTCTTCTCTGAGAAAAAAAGTTCACGACCCGTGGTCCTTTTACCTCTACGTGACATTGCTCCGTCAGGCTTTTGCCCATTGCGAAAAATTCCCCACTACTACCTCCCACAGGAGTCTGGGCCGTGTCTCAGTCCTAGTGTGGCTGATCATCCGCTTGGACCAGCTGTTGATCATCGCCTTGGTAAGATATTGCCTCACAAACTAGCTAACCAAACGCGAGCCCCTCTTTGGATGGATTCCTCCTTTTGCTCCTCAGCCTACGGGGTATTAGCAGCCATTTCCAACTGTTGTTCCCCTTCTAAGGGCAGGTTCTTACGCATTACTGACTCGTCTACCACTGGAAACACCACTTCCCATTCGACTTGCATGTGTTAAGCATGTCGCCAACGTTCATCTTGAGCCAAGATCAAACTCTTCATGAGATTCATAGTTGCATTACTTATAGCTTCCTTGTTTATAAACAAAATCGGTTCGAAATTGTCTTTCATTCCAAGGCATAACTTGTATCCATGATTCATATTTTCCTGGAGTTCGCTCCCAAAAATATAGCCATCACTACCCCCTCACGTCAATCCCATGAGCCTCTTATCCATTCTTATTTGATCACGGGGGCAAGGCAAAATAGAAAAACTCACATTGGGTTTAGGGATAATTAGGCTCGAACTGATGACTTCCACCACGTCAAGTTGACACTCTATCGCTGAGTTATATCCCTTTCTTACCCCCATCAAGAAATAGCACTAACTAATCCTAAGTCAAAGGATCGAGAAACTCAACAACACCACTATTCTTGAAAACTTGGATCCAAGCGTTCCTTTCGCACTATTACGGATACGAAAATAATGGAATAAGTTGGATTCAATTGTCAACTTCTCTTATCAAAAATAGGATTGACTACAGATTCGAGCCATATACACTTGGTTTCATAAAAATGTACGATTTTCCCGATCTAAATCAAGCAAGTTTTACATGAAGAAGGTTTGCCATAGCATGTTCTATTCGATACAAGTAGGAGAAGCGATATTCTTAAAAAAATAGAGAAATCAGAATCAAGTTAAGATGATACGGATCAGCCCTTTCTTCTTGCACCAAAGATCTTACCATTTTCGAAGGAATTGGAGTTATATTTCTTTTCCAGTTCCGTTTAAGAGTTCTTATGTGTTTCCATGACCCTTTAAGACCCTAAAATTTTGACAAATTTCTTTTCTTTTCTTAGGAACACATATGAGATTCGTCACTACAAACAGGATAATGGTAACCCCACAATTAATTACTTCATTTATGAATTTCATAGTAATAGAAATACATGTCCTACCGAAACAAAATTTGTAACTTGCTATCCTCTTACCTAGCAGGCAAGGATTTACCTCCGTGGAAAAGATGATACATTCGAATCCGCATGAAAGCCCAACTCCATTGCATTCCCAGAATCCATGTTGTATGTTTGAAAGTGGTTGACCTCCTTGCTTGTCTCACGGTACAATCCTCTTCCCACTGAGCCTCCTTTCTCCTCGGTTCATAGAGACAAAATGTAATGTTGGACTAGGACTGGTGCTAATAGTTAATCATGGAAGAAAGGACTCAATGAATCGGGATCACTAACTAATACTAATAGAAGAGAAAAAATAGAATAGAAAATACTAATATAATAGAAAGAAAAGAATACTTTCCCGGGTTCCGTTGCTACCGCGGGCTTTATGCAATCGATCGGATCATATAGATATCCCTTCAACATAACATAGGTTGTTGAAAGGATCTCAAAGACTTACCAAAGCACGAAAGCCAGGATCTTTCAAAAAATGGATTCCTATTCGAAGAGTGCATAACCGTATGGATAAGCTCACACTAACTTGTCAATTTGGGATCCAATTCGGGATTTTACTTGGGGAATTAGTAAGGAACTGGAATGTAATAATATTGATTCATATAGAAGGAAAAGGTTCTATATTGATTCAAATGTTGTACCTATGGGATAGGGATAGAGAAAGAGGAAAAATTGAAGATTTCACATAGTGCTTTTGATCAAAAAATCAATCTGATTTATTTTGTACCCTTTGTTCAATGAGAAAATGGGTCAGATTCTATAGAAACAAACCTATGGGACTTAGGGAATGATGGAAGGGAATAAAATAAAAAAATCAAAAAAGAGGGAAAAATAATAAAAATAATAAATAAGTAAATAAAAATGAAGTAGAAGAACTCAGGTTCCAAATGAACAAATTTAAACTTGAAAAGGATCTTTCTGATTCTTGAAGAATGAGGGGCAAAGGGATTGATCAAGAAAGATCTCTTGTTCTTATTATAAGATCATGTGATTGGATCCGCAGATGTTTGGTAAAAAAAATCTTCACTTTTTAGAATAATAAAAATGGAAAGTGTTCAATTGGAGCATGAAAACGTGACTGAATTTGTCCTAGTTACTCTTCGGGACAGAGTGAAAGAAGGGAGGAGATTCTTGAACGAGGAAAAGAACCCAATTACTTTGAAAGAATTGAATGAGGAGCCGTATCAGGTGAAAATCTCATGTACGGTTCTGTAGAGTGGCAGTAAGGGTGACTTATCTGTCAACTTTTCCACTATCACCTTAAAAAAACGAAACTCTACCTCACGTAAAGCTGCTAGAGTACGATTAACCTCTGGGTTTGAAATCACTGTTTATATACCTCGTATTTGCCATAATTCGTAGTCTTAGTTAGAGGGGAAGGGTTAAGGATTTATCTGGTGTGAGATATCAAATTGTTCAAGGAACCTTAGATGTTATTGGAGTAAAGGATCGTCAACAAGGGTGTTCTAGTGCATTATAGATTCTTATCCAAAACTTTTATCATTTGATGATGCCATGTGAATCGCTAGAAACATGTGACGTGTATGGCTAACCCAATAACGAAATTTTCGTAAAGGGACTATAGTAGGCTACCATGAGACAAAAAATCTTCTTTCTATAGAGATTCAATTCACACAAGGAAAAGCACTTGCCATTTGTTGGTTATTAAGGGCATCCCAAAAATGTCCGAGTCGAAATATGGCTTTTAAATTAAGTTTTGAATTAATGAATGCTTCCTAAGGGAGTGGCGATACTATACACAAAAAGGAAGAGACTCATAGAATGGTAGAGGCAAATAGAGCTTTTGCACTTTTACATTAATCCATGAACAGGATCGATATAGACACATAAATTCAGGGATCCATACATTTTGATCAGAAAAGAATCAATAGAAAAAGAAAGAATTGGAATTGATAAATATATTTCTCAAAATAAATGAAAAGGAAACGAAAGTTGAAACATAAATCATGGATCAACTAAGCTCTCTCGGGGACTTGCTTAAGAATAAGAAAGAGGAATCTCATGTAAATATCGTGGAATAAAGTTTGATCCTATTCATGGGGATTCCATAAATATTCCTATTACAAAAATAGAAAGTTCGAAATAATTGGGATATTTTTGGAGATTGGATGCAATTACTAATTCATGATCTGACATGTACAAAATGAAAACTTCATTCTCGATTCTACGAGAATTTTTATGGAAGCCTTTCATTTGTTTCTCTTCGATGGAAGTTTTATTTTATCTAGAATGTATCCTAATTTTTGGCCTAATTCTTCTTCTAATGATCGATTCAACCTCTGATCAAAAAGATATACCTTGGTTATATTTCATCTCTTCAACAAGTTTAGTAATGAGCATAACGGCCTTATTGTTCCGAGGGAGAGAAGAACCTATGATTAGCTTTTCAGGAAATTTCCAAACGAACAATTTCAACGAAATCTTTCAATTTCTTATTTTACTATATTCAACTCTATGTATTCCTCTATCCGTAGAATACATTGAATGTACAAAAATGGCTATAGCAGAGTTTCTATTATTCGTATTAACAGCTACTCTAGGAGGAATGTTTTTGTGCGGTATCTGGATATACCAAGAAAGATGTACGGTCTAATGAGGCTACTACGAAATATTTACTCATGGGTGGGGCTAGCTATTCTATTATGGTTCATGGTTTCTCTTGGCCATATGGTTCATTCAGGGGAGAGATCGAGCTTTAAGAAATAGTGAATGGTCTTATTAATACACCCTAGGAATTTCAATTGCACTTATATTCATCACTGTAAGAATTGGGTTCAAGCTTTCCCCAGCCTCTTCTCATCAATAGACTCCCGACGTATACGAAGGAGTGCGGTTCATTCGATAAATTCCTACCTCTCTATCTATCTCTAAGAACCTCCATGGACATGCAGAAGAGAAATGCTATCCTCACTCAGACCAAGACATAACTTTGACTTTGACTTGTTAAAATAACAATTAAGGTGAAGCAAGGTCAGGAACAATGATTCTGTTTATGATAAATAGATCCATTTTGCAAGTTCGTTATTACAGGTAGTTCCTACAAAGGATCGGACTAATGATGTATACAATACTTGAATTCTCAATGTAGATGCTACATAGTTGGTTCTTATCCTTCAGAGACTGCGAGTGTAATAGGAGCATTCATCGACAAAAGGATCATCCTAAGATGATCATCTCATGGCTATTGAGAATGAATCAAATTAGATGGTTCTATTTCTCAATCTTTTTAACTTGGTCCTACGAAACCAAGGTAAAAAAGATTGAGAAAAATCAATCATTCACAACCACTGATGAAGGATTCCTCAAAAAGTTAAGGATTAGTGATCCGATTTAGAAATCAAATTGGTTCGATCTTATACATACGCGAGAAAGGTAATAAAAAAAAAGAAAGATAAGTTCTTCTTTACTTTTATCACGTAGGAGCCATGCGAGATGAAAGTCTCATACACGATTTTGAATAGAGAAAGAAGTAAGGAATCCTTTTTTCGACTCTAACTCTCCCACTCCAGTCGTTGCTTTTCTATCTATTACTTCGAAAGTAGCTGCTTCGGCTTCAGCCACTTGAATTTTCGATATTCCTTTTTATTTCTCATCAAACAAATGTCATCTTCTTCTGGAAATCCTAGCTATTCTTAGTATGATATTGGGGAATCTCATTGCTATTACTCAAACAAGCATGAAACGTGTGCTTGCATATTCATCCATAGGTCAAATCGGATATGTAATTATTGGAATAATTGTTGGAGACTTAAATGGTGGATATGCGAGCATGATAACTTATATGCTGTTGTATATCTCCATGAATCTAGGAACTTTTGCTTGCATTGTATCATTTGGTCTACGTACAGAAACTGATAACATTTGAGATTATGCAGGATTATACACAAAAAATGCTTTTTTTGCTCTCTCTTTAGCTCTATGTCTCTTATGTCTAGGAAGTCTTCCTTCACTAATAGGTTTTCTCTAAAAGTAATCAAGTTATTAATGATTAGACGAAACCAAGAAATAACCCTCACGTGCGAAATTATAGAAGATCCCCTTTAAGATCAAATAATTCCATCGAATTGAGTATAATTGTATATGTGATAGCATCTACTATACCAGAAATATCAATGAACCTGATTATTACAATTGCTCAGAATACTTTTTTTTTAGTTTAGCTTCTAGTTAGCTTCTAGAATCTATTTCTTAGTTCAAGGTTCCTCTTTACTATCTGGAATAAAAGAATTAGTAGATCTGTTCTGCCCAAAATGAGAATGGACTGGGGTTATGAACTTATAATCTATAATATGATGATCGAGTTGATTCCATGAGTATAAGTTCATTCCATACCAGACCAGACCAGAATAGGGCTATATACTTTCTCATTATGAGAAGGGGTCATTCAAACGTATCTATATAGATACTATGTTTACATATGGATCCCTACGTCGTTACATTCCATTTAAGATTTTTTTTTTGAAAATAAAACTACGAATATTATTAAAACTAATCAGTGATTACAAATTTTGGATTTCACAAGGAAAATCCAAGTTAAAAAAGAAAGAACATTTCCAATTAAGAGCCAATTTACTTAAGCAATTGACTGCTTTATTACAAAACCTATGACACCACTTAACTTTGCAAGAATTAAACACATGGACAGTCTCCTGAAACTGATGAAGCAAGTGTCCAAAAATCGATACATCATCGGCCTGCTTATTAAAATGGTTTATGGTTGTCACGTTGTCTCCTTCACAAACGAGATTGTACCAATTATTCTCCTTCACCCATGTGAGGATTTGCATGAGAGCCAATGCTTCCGCCCACTTAGGATTAGCCACGTCCGTTTGAAAAATCAACCCTCCCCATGCACAAAGCCCTTATAGTCACGTAATAGAAAACCCATCCCTACTTCCTGATTTTTCCAAGCAACGTTGAAGTTAAGTTTGAAAAAAGCTTCCAGAGGTTTCGACCACCGAACATGTGGGGTAGCTTTAGGAATTAAAGGCTCATTATAAAGGTTATGGATGCGAAATTCTTCTTTAAAATTCATAGCTCTGTCCCACACAACTTTGGGATCATCCCGCACACCACGAAATAACCAATTATTCCTAGAGTTCCAGGAATTCCACAGAACAGTAATCAGACATTCGAAAGCATGTTTATCAACCAGCCTCATTGTGTTCTCCAACCAGTCGATCCCTGTATCCCACTTTGAAGAAAGGATGCGCCCATCAATACTTCCGATCCTCAAGATAGCTTTGGCATGGTCACATTCTCTGATGGCATGAATAAGGGTCTCCGTGGCGTAATTACACCTGGGGCAGAGCTTACAGTGGGAAGGATTTATGGCTGCGATCTTACTGTTTGTCAGGAGAATATTGTGACCGATTCTCCAAGCAAAAACTTTGAGCTTAGGAGGGAGCTTAAGTTTCCAAATAAGCCTCTAGAAAAGTCTATAAGGGTCAAATCCCATCTTCTTGAAAATAAGCCAAGAATATCCAGATTTAGTTGTATAGACCCCATGTGAGTCATGAAACTAGATAACACGATCCTCAGGGCCATCTTGGAGGAGAGGGAGCTCACATATTCTTTGAGCTAGCTCAGCACCGTAAAAATCATTGACACGGGCCAAGTCCCATTTACTTTCGTTATGAAGCCAGAGATCTCGAACAACTCTGTCAGTATACATAAGAGAAGACTGTAATAACGAGGTACCATCTAAACCTTCAAACCCCCATCTATGGTTGACGAGTGAAATGCTCCTCCCATTACCAACTTGCCAACCGAAGCCATCCCTTAAAGCCTTAGTAGCCAAGCACATGCTAGCCCAGATGTAAGATGGTTTGTCCACATTCTTAGGGCTGAATGGGTCACCATCCAGAAAAACTTCGAATAGAGAACATGGCCCATCCCCTTAGGAGTGTACACTGTGTCCTAGTTAAGCATGGCCCATCCCCGTCCTTTCTTTTTACTCTTCCACCAGTAACTCTGCGTTTTGGCCTCAATGTTATCGATGATGCCCTTAGGAAGCATGAAGACTGAGAGAGGATAGGTCGACAGAGATTGAAGAATGACTTTAGAGAACACCTCCTTGCCTCCTCTTGAGAGAAGCCTTTTTGAACCACCTTTTATTCTATTAGCAACCCTATCCAAGAGAAAACGGAAGGCATCAGTTTTGTTTTTACCCACATACAGAGGTAGCCCTAAGTAGCTATCCATGTTTTCAACAATTTGCATGCCAAGCATATTTCCATAAAGAGTTTTTTGACTGTTTGGAGTGTTTGCACTAAAGAAATGCGAAGACTTAGCCAAATTTATTTGTTGTCCAGAGGCAGCTTCAAAGGTTGCAAGGATCTCACGAACATACTCAACGTCCCTCTTTTTGTTTCTTATAAAGAGTAAGGCATCATCCGCGAAGAACAAATGGTTTATCCTATTGCTATTCTAGCTTACCCGTATACCACGCATCAGACCTACGTTTTGAGCGTTAATCAATAATCGAGAGAGTGAATCCATGCAAAACAAAAAAAGATATCATGATATAGGGTCTCCTTGTCGAAGGCCACGTTTGGGGTAGAAAATATCTAAGAGCTTGTTATTACATTTGACCATGTATCGCACTGTGCGAACGCATTTCATGATCTTTGTAATCTAGAAAGTGTCGAAGCCCATACATATCATAATCTTCTCGAGACAGCTCCACTCCACACGATCATATGTCTTGCTCATATCGAGCTTGGCTATGAACCCTTTATTAGGGCCGTTTTTAACACTCTGTAGATAATGGGTTAGTTCATGGGCAATTATAAAATTGTCTTGGATCATCCTACCGGGAACGAAAGCACTCTGGTTGGGAGAAATATAGTAGGGGAGGATTCCTTTAAGACGATTGGCCCACACCTTGACCACCATCTTGTACACAACACGACACAAGCTTATAGGCCTGTAATTGGTTATATCTCTCGAGTTTTCACCTTTAGGGATAAGAACCACAATTGTATCATTAATCTCCTCTATACTTCTTTTCCCATTCAACAGTTGCTTGCAATAGTTCATAATATCATGACCAATAGTGTCTCAGTTTTAATTGAAGAACAAGCCAGAGAGAACATCACACCTAGGAGCTTTCCTAGGGTCCATATGTTTGAACACATCAAGGATTTCCTTGTCCTCCACGATCTTCATAAGCTTGTCGTTCATGTCCTGGGTAACACACCATGGGATCACCATCATTAAATTCTTGACACTCGAGCTGCCAACAGTCTTAAAAAGATCCACAAAGTAATCTTTGGCCACCTTGCACACGCCATCCTGGTCTGTAATCCACTTACCATCCTTATCCAGCAAGCCTTCGATCTTGTTCTTCTTGTTTCAATGGGAAGCCCTCACATGGAAAAAATGGGTGTTTCTATCCCCTTCCTTTAGCCACCTCACACGAGAACGTTGGGCCTAGTAAGTTTCTTCCGCATTATACAACTTAGAAAGATCCTCCTTGGCCATGCGTAACCTGTCAGTACTACTCTCCGTTCCATGCCCCTCAATAATGTTGTTTATTTCCTCACACAAACCTTTTATACGACACTTATTGTCTTTGTACTTACACCGCTGCCATCTGCCAAGAGAAGATCTCACCATGTTGCATCCATGCAAAACATCTCCATTACTATTAGTCCACGCATCTCTAATAATAGTTTTAGCCTCTTGATCTTTTGCCTAACAAGCTTCAAAACGAAAAGAAAGCCTCGGGTCTCTAGAGTTATCTAAGGGTTTTCGACCAAGGGTGTCCAACATAATAGCGTCATGATCGGAATGAGCCTGTTTGATAACATTCAAGGAAAGGAAAGGGTGATGCCAAAACCAATCGAAGGACACCACAAATCTGTCAAGCCTTTCTTTGACCAGGTCACCCCCTCTACGATTATTGGTCCATGTGAACCATCCATTGTCAGTCTTAACATCGGCCAAAGCCAAATCCATTTGAGTTTTACCAAAATCCTCCATCACAGTGCGAGCCTTACGCCTTCCCCTGTGTTTCTCAGAGTCGTCTAAAATCTCGTTGAAGTCCCCCCTATAATCCACTCTTCAATGACCCTATTGCCAATATCACGAAGCAGGCTCCATGTAAGGTGGCGTTGACTCAACATAGGATAGCCATAAATGCCAGCCAGTAAAGCGAAAGCAATCTATGTCTCTAGTTTTAACACGCATGTCCACATGATTGGAAGAGTAGGATAGAACATCCACGCACGTCTCAACATCCCACATGACCACCAAGCCACCTTTGTTCCTATTAGAATCCACACTGAAATAGCCCTCCATGTTGCATCTCCTTTGAATCCTGTCAAAGTCACAACTCTTCAATTTAGTTTTGCTCAAAAATACAATGTTGGGGTTATTAGCAGTGAGGAGCTGCCTCAACTCATCCACTGTCGCGGGGTTCCCTAACCCACGATAGTTCCAGCACAGAAGCTTCATGGCTCCTGGCAGGGCTGGTCACGAGCCTCTACCTTCGAAGGGGATGTACCCTCCAACAGTTTCCTGCGCACCACTCTAACTAGGCTTCCTTCAAAACCTTCCCCTAGGCCTCTAGTCTTTTTTCTTTACCCCTGTTCTTAGCTTCCTTCTCCTTAAGACATAGTAAAGGTTTCTTAGGGATTAAGGATGAGGATGTCGATGCTTCTTCTGATGACCTAGCTGTGTCCCTTGCCTCTTGTCCCGTTCCCTTGTCCAGCCCCTTACTGGTTAGTGATCGATTCCCACCAGCTCCTTGAACATCATCTTCGTTCACCAGCTCGACCCCTTTTCTCAATCGTCCTCCCCCTTTACTTACTGAAAACGACTGCGCTCTCATCCATCTGCCACAGTGAAAGGAAGCTGGATCACTCTCTTGCTTGTATGGCGTACACTTTTTTGTACCATGCCCTATCATCCCACAGATATAACAGAAAATGGGTAATCGTTCATACTTCAATAAGCAAATAAATTCATGGCCGTTCTTATCCACTAGGCAAACAACCCTTCTAAGGGGTTTTGTAGTGTCGATGAGAACCTGAATTCTAATAAAATCAACCCAACCTCCACCTTTGTCTCTCCAGTCAATAGCCATCATCTTCTCCATCGCTCCACCAACTTCCATGGCTATTTTGCTATCCATTAGTTCCAAGGGGACATTATGGATTCGTATCCAAAAAGGCACCAATGAGAAGTCGTATGAATCCCAATCCTTTTCCTTAACAAAACGGACCATGGAGAGCAAATACTGGTCAAACAGCCATAGTATAAGGCTAAAGATCCGTTCCCTATCCTCCTTAGAGCCAAATTTTATCAAGAAGTACCCCTCACGAACCTCCATGAAATTGACCCATTCAGACGTGTACCATAGTGATCGGAGGACCCTATACATCGCTTCTTTGTTAACCTTCTCTGCAGTTAACAGTTTTCCTACTGCCCAAGATTCCCAGCCCTTCATATCGCTACTCAACAAGCTCTAGGTTAGAATCTTTTTTGATTCTTCCTCAAAGAATTTCAACTTTGCCAGCATTTCGCTAACTTCCTCTTCCATGGAGGCACACCAACATTCCAAGCCAAAGAAGCCTAGCCACTCCAAAGGACACCACCTAGCAAGGAAAGACCACGAACGATTCCAGCCACCCCAAGAAAACCAGCCTCACCGAGATGGGAAAAAACCAATGAGACAGAAAGAGCTAAAACTTACACAGCAATAGAAGAAAAGATTAAATAGAAATATTCACGAAACAAGATAGTTAAAGAAGACAAGATCAAAACAGTTTAGGGGAGAGAAATCTTTCTGAAAAATAAAAGGACGAAAAAAACACAGTTTCATGCAAACCACACAAAAAATTACGTAAAAAGAAGCCTAGCATGGGACCCACTGATCAGAAATTGACGGAATAAGTAAAGAATTGACCAAGAACACACGAATAGTTAATAGGCACATTACCACCATAAACACCCACACGACAGCAAAGCTAGAAAATTCTTAAAACCCTCAACACCGCTCACACCAGGCCGTATCAACACCTAGTGAACCGTCGCTTCAACGCTGACAAGTTTCAGAGATCAAAGATAGGAAACATAAAGGAGCCCCCATCGGCATAAAACATGTCCAGAAACGTGGAACAAGGAGATCCACACGAAAAACCAAGAAAATAAAACAAAGCCAAAGTAAAAGCAAAAAAAGATTAAAGAAAAGAAAAGATATCACTTGATTAAAACACCGTACATATCTAATCAGCCACGTCAAGAGCACAAACAATTTGAGCTGCGTTATTCAATTTGAGTAGGAAAACAGCGAAGAGAGGAAAGATCCACCATAGTAAAGGACAAAAATCACCGCCACAAGGATCGTGGACACCAACCTTCACCGTTCAAACACAAAGGGAACGAACACCAAAACAAGAAAGAAAATCTCGTGAATCTTGGAGAAACCTGCCTTTAGTTGCTTCTACCAAGAGACATTTCCATTTAGGATTAGGAATGGCATAATCGAGTCTTCCTTTTAAATATCTCTCGTTATTTGGGATCTTATTCATTTTTTTTCTATTGAATCGAGAAATAAATAAGTTTGATTGTCAATCTTTTTAATATATATATTTAATATAATCTTAATATAGACATCCTCCAAAATACTTCAAATCGAAGCAATTGGATGTCCGACTTAGACCTATATGACATGACCGATCAATAGAAATACTCCAACACTCCTCCTTTGTCATATATTCCATACATCACACTAGATAGATATCATATTCATGGAATACTATTCACTTTCAAGATGCCTTGGTGGAGATATGGTAGACACGCGAGACTTAAAATCTCGTGCTAAAGAGCATGGAGGGTTGAGTTCTCTTCAAGGCATAATATTGAGAATGCTCATTGAATTGGAATAAGTTTGGTAGTGGATCACGAGATCTTAGTGATCTTCTCTATCTAATGAATGGGAAGTTGCTTTGATGTCATTCGCCCTACACCCCCAAGTATATGCTTCAATAGGAATCATGCACAGAAGGGAGATTGATACAATATAAACCTCTAGTAAAATGCCCCTTGTAACTCAGCGGATAAAGTACATTACATAGTCCATTTTAGGGATTGGCAACTTACCCATTCTATGACTTTGGCACTAGACGTTCCAAAAATGGGTACTATCATGTCTGGTGAATTCAATAATAGACGCCTGGGGGCATTCCAACATTCCTTCTCCTTTCAGGACCTATTTGAAAGAGAATCCCGTACTTCTCGGTCCTGAATATCTGAATAGGGAGAATCGCCCCGTGGATAAATTTGCTTTGGAACAAAATAATTAGAATAGAATTAGGCTCCGTCAACTGGAATCTGTATATCCATATATTATCCATATAGGGGATCCTCTAGTTAAGAAGATCCATCGACTTGAGACAAAGAGAAAGGTCTATCTATTTTATTTAGTTATTCAGTTAAACCAATGATTCGCTATTGGAGTAGATAGCAACAACCATTTCATTCGACATGCGTATTTTTTATTTTCCAATGGATTTATATATTTCATTAATGGAAATTTTTTGATGTAGTGAGTAATAGCTGATATGTCGTTTCATACTTAGCAGATTGAACTACTTTCACACTTGAAGAGCTTGAAATCAAGTACTTTCGTTATGTTTTCGTAGGATTTAATTTAGATTTCTCATTTGAATAAATTTTGTAACCTAAGTGCTAAAATGTCATTTTATTTGTCTTCAAGGTCGATTAAGGCCTGAAGGTTAGCTAATATACTTGGTGAATGTGCAGGAGACCACAAGAAGTGTAATAATAGGAGACTGATCACTTCGTCATGACATAGGCTGAGCTACGTCACAACCAAGGGACCAGACTTGAAGAATTTTTTAAGACTGACTTCTTTTTTGCGACATACGTGGGCTATATTGTGACAACGCTTGCAGGATGACACTTCACTTAGAGACTGATGTCTTTGTCGCGACACAGGTCCTGGTGTATTGAGACATCGACCCCTGGACGCAGTTTTCACACTAAACGAAGGGCGTTTTAGTCTTTACAATGCCACTTAAACACGAGGAATGATAGCTGACCTAGGTTGAGGAAAAATGGCCATCTAAAGCAATAAATAGGACCTTTAGCACTAGGGTTTGATACATCATTTAGTAGATCTTAGTTTTTAGTTTATTTTATTTTTCGGTTTGAAACGAGATTGTAGAAACTCGTATAAACGATCGAGGAATTTTTCCCGACATATTGCTAATACAATTTCAGTTTCTTTTTCATTCTCTTCTTCGAATATATGTTCTCATATATTGTTTATTTGATGATCAAAGAAACCATGAGGAACTAATTACATTTTGGGGAATTAGGGAGTGGACGTATGAATAATTAATTTTTGTTTTATAGGGATTTTACCTTTCAAATCAGCTGTTTGGGAAAGGAAAAACATCGAGCAAACACTAGGCCTGGCAACCTTAGAAAGTCATCTAGATGGGAATGAACCCAAAATTTGTATTTCCCATCCGTGAACACCTTTTCTCCAAACTAGTTTAGATTGTGACATCTTGTGATAAGTAATCTCTATCGACTTGTGATCGTGTTATGAACGTCACAACAATTATGTGCAAGCATACACTGTCAATGCAAGTATAATAGATAGATGTACGTCTATCAGATATCGATCCCATGAGGATTGTTGTTTGTATTTATAATTGTTGATGTAATGATAGATAAACAAGATAAATTGTGATGATAAATATCGAAACAATAGACTAGTAAATGCAGTAAAAGTATGAGATTAATTTGTCGAAGCAATAATGAAGAATTTAAGAAGTAAAGCAATGATAATTAAATGGGGTTCTTGACGTAAAAAGTTGGTAGAAAGCTAAGTGTAACTCACAGGGTTAAAAATAACAGATAAATTTGTCGCCGCAATAATGCACAATGAAAATCTTACTGAACTTAACTTTCCTGTTATATCTAAGACTCAAATATTCACACTAACCACACCTTCCAGTGTTGGCAATGCAACATATTAAAGAACAAGTGGATTAAATTCCTTCAATCCCCAAGCAAGTTCCGTTGTCTTGCTTGTTAAATTAATTTTTCGCTGCACCTTCCAGTGACAGTGATTGCAATCACACTTCCGTGGTCAAACAATTAAATCCGAAGATTAATAGTAAAGGCAAGATTGGAATAGATACCATTCAGTTCTAAAATTCAATTGTATTTCCATACAAGTCAAAATAATAAGATTTACTAGTGTTTAAGAAAGAGAAATAACAGAATAATTAGGTATCTTATTCCTAGTCTACTCAAATCACTCCCTTACTTTCCTCTTGGGTCGCACTTAGTATTCTCCTCGTCAAGAGCAAGACTGCTTTCTCTTTTACGTCAGGTCACCCTCTAGGAAATTAAGCTACCATGGATGCAAGCTTGAAGATGTGTTTTGAAGAGAATCTAATCAGTCGAGAAGCCAAAAAGATGATTTCCTTTTTTTCTCCTCCCTTTCTTCAGTATTTAACAACAACTTTATAGTACAGGTGTCCTACCTTCCATATCTAACATCCTCTGGCTGTACAAGTTGGTTATACCAGCTGTACAACTCACACATTTTTGGTGTGTTAACCAGACAACTGTCAGGTGCAGTGACAGTTCTTGGCGCAATTCTGGATCCTCTTATGCAACGACAACTCTGGACACCTTCATGCATTGATACTTCTGGACAGGTTCCTGCAGTGACATCTTTGGGCGCAATGCTAAATAGACTAATGCAGCGACATCAGTAGTAAAAATATCATAAATTCAAAGGAAATTAGGCTGAGCTTCATTAAGTTAAAAAATGTAATAACTAAATTAAAAAATAATAAAAATGTATGCTAAAGATGATCAAGTGGGAACAAATTATATAATAAGTAGGAAAGAATTAATGGTTTTTTTCTAAAGCTATCACATCCCCAAACTTGAGTTTTTACTTGTCTTCAAGTAAAACAAAAACTAGCAAGGTTATAGCAAAAATTTTATCAAAGCAATAATAATTCTAGCAACTTGAATCATCTAAAATCCTAATGAATGAATTACATTCAAATGACAAAATATTGCGCAGGCAATTTATAGGTATGAATAATTAAAATTGCAACTTCATCAATGCTAGCATCATACTTTAAATCTTTAATTCTTTCTACCAAAATAGCATTTATTGTACAGTAATATATACATATATATTTTTTCTTCTTTTCCCCCTTTTTTTAATATTTTTTTTATATGTAACTGAGGGATGTCATTGCATTACTATACTCTTGGTCTTGGGAAGTAACGATGGGGTGCAACAAACCCCCAAGGAGTATGTAATTGCGCCGACACACACTCTTGCAGTGACAGCCTTTGGCTAGATTACTTTTTCTAACACTTGCATTGGAGTGTTCCCCGTAGACAGTTTACAATACAATCACATTGGAGTATTTTTTATTTATAACTATACTTATATACAAGCAGGTGTAAATGACAAATTTATTCAAGATTCAAATAATGATACTATTCATCCATTACAAATACAATCTAAATCATTCATCCAAAAATTAAAGATTCAACATTCAATCAAATTTATCCAACTCATTCATTAGCAGTTCACATGATTCAAGAATTAAGCATCAAATGAAAAAAGAATAATTTCAAGCACATTTTCAATAACCTTTCATGCTTCATTAAACTCAAAAGGACAATTTTTTTTTAAATATGGGTGCATTTTCATTTCCAGCCCATATACATTGTCCCCAATGCACTGACATTAATTTACAATGACATACGAAATTGCAATGACAATGTAGATGCAGTGACAATAAAAATGCAATGACAAAGGAAATATGGTGACAATTACACTACAGCTACATGATATGTATGAAAACTAAACTAAGAACTAAAATAAAAACTAACTCAATTTGTTGCAGCCGTAGATGTGGCTGCATTGGTCTTCTTCTTCTTGCGCTTCCGCTCCTCCTTACGGTGCTTCTTGTCTTTGGTGCGCTTCCTCTTTCGTTCTTTTGGCTTGGCCGGATCTTCGGATTGCTCCTCAGCAACAGGCTGCGCCCCAGCATCATCGACCGTGACATCAAATGGGTGGATTTTTGCAAGTGGTGCAGTATAAACCACCATGGCTAGAGGATTGTAATCCTTGTTACTAGCACTCACAACCTCTACCTGACTCGCCTCAGATGGCACCAAATCATCAGATGATGCACCCACAACTATAGGTGCAATGAAAAATTCCTCAACCAAATTTGCCTCGACATCAGTTCCTTCCTTTCTTTCTTCATTTTCTTCCTCTGTCTCCACATGTTCTATTGGTGTGTGCCTTTTATCAGCTTGGGCCTCTTTCTCATGCATAGTGGATTCTGGACTGGCAAAAAAATCATCCTCAAATAAGCTTGCAATGTTCTTGAGGCAATCCTCTACTTCTTTGAATTCACCTCTCATTCATCATAAAAAATATGCACAATTTACGAGGATGCCATAGATTGGTCCTTTCCTCCGAATTCAGCCTCCTCAGTTGAAGGCTCGATTTCTCTGATGATCGAAGGGAAAATATAAAACTCCGGTAGAGGTGCCTTGCTCATCTACCGTAGTGTGGTCACAATGGCATTATTTCATGCCCTGGTGTAGGCATAGAATAAGTTTTGAGACCTTTCCATATCCTCAACAGTGGCAAAAAGTTTTATCTGCCTAATGTTGATGGAGTCGACGATCTTCTCTACTTCCTTGACCTTACGCCATAAAGATGGATCTATGGTGACAGTAGTTTTCTTTTCTTCTACTTTTGCCTTACCTTTTCTTTTTCTGGCCTCATCCTCCTTCATAGTAGGAGTGTCTTTTCCACGAGTCATGCGCTCGATGGAAGTGTCATTGATGGGTCCTTTATTATCCAAAATTTCCTCTCCCTCACGAGGCATCACTTCTCGTTGCTAGAACAACTGCAGATTAATGAGGGAAACACCAAAATAGTAGTCTGTCTAGTAGCACAATCAGCAATTTCTTGGTGCAAAATTGCATTGACATCAATTTTTCTACCCTTGATGATCGAATGTATCAGACACATTAGATCCAAAGTTACAGTCGTGCTGTGGGTGGAAGGCATGAGGCGATAGTTAATGAAATGAAACCAAACCTTACTCAGCAACGTCAAAAATCATTGGTACATTGTGTAATTATTTGGATTGGAGCCCGTCCACATAGCTCCTTCAACGTAGAGGTCTTGCATCAGAATATCAGCCTCCTCCTTTGTGAGTTCCTCAAGGAATGCCATATGTTCATCCTCTTCCACTGTGATGTTGTATAGATCATTAATGTGGGTGGCACCCCAAGGTACTAACCCTTCACGAATAAACACGAACTCTTGCTCATTTTCAGTAAGGTTCGCGTAAAACTCTTACACCAGAGATGATAAGTAGCCCCTAAGATGGTTGCAAAAAGTTTCCCAACCCATTTTTGCGATGGTTTTATTTACTTGCTTCCCAAGGTCCTGTTGCTTCGATAGTTGAAAACCTTGCTTAGGATGGCAATTCCTTTTCAGCATATTATCTTGGAAGTGATCCTTCGCTACCTTGGTAAGGAAGCACTATCGGTTCTCTGGATGGGTGATGTTTTGTTTCGTGAACCATAGCGGTAGAGGAAGATTCCGCAACAGACTTTGATGGTGTCTTAGCAGCTCGAGTTCTGGCCATATTTGTTGGTAACAGAGGTAGTAAAGAGTAGAAAAGCTGAGAGCTTTGAAGAAAAGTTTGAATAACAATGAAGGTTTTCTCTGATTAACACAGTCGACACACAAAGGATTGCTTTATAGGGAATGAAAAGGGTAGATGGAGAGACGTGCTTGTTTATGCTGCAGAGAGAGGACAGTAGATCTGCAATCAATAAATGCGTCCACTCGGATTGCACTTTTTCAAACTGATCCATCGGTTGGGGGATAAGGGATGAAATGTCATGATTTATTTCTTGATTTGTTTCGATTCTCTGGTGAGTCAGCAGATGAGATGCGTCGATAAGGAGCTTTGTATGTGTTGATAAAAGAAAGATTTTTATTCTTGCAAAAATACTAAGGAAGATAAACTGAAACAAAAACAAAATAAACTAAAAGTACATGATAAAATGGAAAGAGAGGTTAGAAAAAGTGACCAAATTAATGGTCTTCTTCTGGTTGTGATCATTATGGCTAAGATAATGCTTCAGCCGTTGTCCATTCACTTTAAATTGGTGCCCATCATTTATGTCTTTAATTGTGACTGCACCGTGAGGAAATGCTTCGACAACTTCAAATGGTCCAGACCATCGTGAGCACAATTTATCTGGGTGCAATTTTAGTTAAGAATTAAATAATAGCACCTGTTTTCCTACAGTAAATTGTCGCTGCAAAATAATTTTATCATACCATTGCTTGGTCTTTTCCTTATAGATTGCAACATTTTTATAAGCATTATGTCAAATTTCCTCAAGTTCAGTGATGTCCAACAGCCTTTTCTTCTCAACAGCCTCGTAATCCATGTTCACTTACTTGATTGCCCACATTGCTTTATGTTCTAATTCCACAGACAAAATGACATGCTTTCCTAAATACAAGTTGATATGGTGACATCTCAAGTGGGATTTTGTATGCTGTCCGTAATGCCCACAACGCATCATCAAGCCTAGAAGACCAATCTTTCCTTGATGGATTCACCACTTTCTAGAGAATATTCTTGATTTGTCGATTGAAAACTTTAGCTTGTCTGTTGGTTTATGGATGGTATGTGGTTGCCATTCTATGGTTAACCCCATACCGCTTCAGTATGACTGTTATCTGATTGCAGTGGAAGTGAGTGCCTTGGTCGTTGATGAATGCCTTAGGCGTGCCAAAACGAGTGAGTATATACTTGTGGAAAAACTTCAGCACTATCCTTGCATCATCTTTTAGGACAGCAACGGCCTCCACCCACTTTGACACATAGTCTACAGCAACTAGGATATAAACATTTCCAAACGAACTTGGAAATGGTCCCATGAAGTCCATACCCCAAACATCAAAGAGTTCAACCTCCATGATTGGCTGTTGCAACATCTCATTACATCGAGATATTGATCCGGTGCGTTGACATTTATGACATTGGTGCACAATGTTGTGGGCGTCTTTAAACAACGAAGGCCAATAAAATCCTGATTGAAGAACCTTTGCAGCAGTTCTTATGCCACCAAAATGACCTCCATAAGGGGAATCGTGACAATGCTTCAGGATTGAAAGCATTTCTTCTTTTGGAACACAATGCCTAATTATATTGTCATTGCATACTTTGAATAGGTATGACTCATTCCAGTAATATTTCTCGATGTTGCGAAGAAACCTTTCTTTCTTGTGGCCTATTACAACCAAAGGTAACCTTCCACATACCAAGAAATTGACCACATCTGCATAACATGGGGTTGCATTGACAGTAAACAGCTTCTTGTTAGGAAATGTATCGCCAATTTGAAATGTATTTCTGTCTTCACTACCTACTTCCAGATGAGACAAGTGATTTGCCACTTGGTTTTCTGACCCCTTGCGATCCTTTATCTCTATGTCAAACTCTTGTAGTAACATAATCTATTGTATTAATCTTAGTTTATCGTCCTTCTTTGAAAAAAGGTATCTCAACGTTGAATGGTCACTAAATACAGTAACCTTTGCGTCGACAAGATATGAGCGAAATTTTTCGAAAGCAAAGACTACAGCCAACAACTCTTTCTCTGTGGTTGTGTAATTAATCTGAGCTTTTGTGAGAGTTTTGTTGGCATAATATATTGCGTGAAATACTCTTTTGCTTGTGTTATCCTAATACTGCACCCACAGCGCAAATCACTTGCATCACACATTACTTTAAATGGTTGTGACCAATCTGGTGTAACAACAATGGGTGCCTGCATGAGCTACTTCTTTATTTGCATAAATGCATCCACACACACATCATCAAACAGAAATTTTTATTTTGCTCCAACAACGAGTAGAGGGGTTTTGCAATTGTGGAGAAATCACGGATAAATCTTCGATAAAAACCTGCGTGTCCAAGAAAACTTCGAATACCCTTTACATTAGTCGACGGGGGTAACTCTCAATAATTTTAATCTTCGCTTTATCCACTTCAATGCCCTGACAAGAAATTTGATGACCCAGGACAATGCCTTTCGTTGCCATGAAGTGGCATTTCTCCCAATTCAGCACAAGATTTGTGTCCTCACATCGCTTTAAAACTCTGGCCAAGTTGTCAGTGCATTTATCAAAAGTATTTCTATAAACAGAAAAATCATCCATAAATACCTCTAATGAGTCCTCGATCATGTTTGAAAATATTGCCATCATACACCTTTGAAATGTGGATGGTGCATTGCAGAGACCGAACAGCATTCGATGAAAGGCAAAAGTGCCAAAGGATAAGTAAAAGTTATTTTTGCTTGATCCTCCGGTGCAATCGCTATCTGATTATAGCCAGAATAGCCATCGAGGAAGAAATAATAGGCTTTTCCAGCAAGCCTATCCAGCATTTGATCGATGAAGGGAAGTGGAAAATGATCCTTCTTTATGGCTGCATTCAATCGGCGATAATCTATTCACACTCACCAGCCCGTAGGAATGCGAGTAGGGATTAGTTCATCCTTGTCATTACTTACCACCGTGATACCACTTTTTTTGGAACACATTGGATTGAGCTCACCCAAGTGCTATCAGAAATTAGGTAGATAATGTTAACCACCTCCTTCAATTTTTCATTCAATCTCCTCTACTATTCAATGGATTGCTTTCCTTCATCTTTTAATCGAATTTTCTACATGCAGAAAAAGGGACTAATGCCTCTAATATCCGCAATACTCCAAGCAATCGCACACTTATGTTGTTTCAATATATGGATCAATTTTCCCTCTTGAATTACATTGAGAGTTGCAGAGATAATAACTGGAAGTGTATCATTATTACCAAGAAAAACATACTTCAGAGGGTAGGCAATGGCTTCAACTCGAAGGTAGGAGCTTTTTCAATAGATGACTTAAATATTAGATCCGTTCTATTGGTCAAATCTAAAGATTTCATTTGCCATTCACACCTAAGCTCGATATTATTTGCCTCAACTTTGCTGTCACAGTTAACTAGAAGATCTTCCTCTGTTGTCATCACAAATTCTTCTGGAACTATTGTGCTTTGCTCATTGAATTCCTCCTCAATTAATGCATCCAACACATCAATGTGGTGACATTCTTCTTTGTCTTTGTAGGGAATTGCCTCCAAAACACTGAAAGTGACATGTTTATCGTTATGTCGCATTATCAGTTTGCTTTTGTACAATCGATAAGAGTTCGGCTAGTGGCGAGGAATGAGTGTCCCAAGATTATGGGCACCTCTTAATCTGCTTCAGAATTGAGGATAATGAAATCCATTGGGATCACAAACTTATTGATACGAAATAGGATGTCTTTAATTTGTCCTTTAGGTTGCACCAGTGATCCATCTGCCAACTGCAATGTCACTGTAGTGGGCTTCATTTGATCAATCCCTAATTTTCTAAACATGACAGTGGCATAACATTGATACTTGTGCCTAAATCACATAGAGCTTTTCCCAAGTGATGATTTCCAATCAAACATGGGATTGTAAAGCTGCTAGGGTCTTTCATCTTAGGTGGCAATTTATTTGTCAAGATTGCACTGTATCCTTCTGTGAGCGCAATTATCTCAATATCAGCCAGCTTCTTCTTCTTGGATAAGAGCTCCTTTATGAATTTACCATAACAGGGAATTTGTACTAGAGCGTCCACAAGAGGTATATTGACCTGCAATAGTTTTAATGTGATCAGAAACTACTGATATTGTCTATCATTTTCCTTCTCTTTGAATCATTGTGGAAATGGAAAAGGTATGGATACATCAGGTTACCTTGACATAGCTAGTTACATCGACATTGACAGTTGCGTCGATAATTTTATTGGTCTAATAATAGACATGGGGGTAATAATTGGTGGAGCCTCTTTATTTGGTTCTTCTATAAGTTCTTTAGATACAACTCTTTCCCCTTGATCTGCTTCACTTGTGTCTATAGGTGCTGCGTTAGAGCTGATAGCTGGCTCAGCAGTTTGTTTCCCACTTCAAAGAGTAATAGCTTTGTAATGCTCCTTTCCTTTTTGATTTGGATTTTTTGTCACTAGGTAAAGCACTTGGTGGTCTTGTGTTCAAATTCGAAGCTAGTTGCACCAACTGTGCTTCCAATGCCTGGATGAAAGATGAAATTCCTTGCACAATGGCTTCTGTTCGCGTTATATGCTCACGCATCAGGGCTTCAAGGGTTGTTAAAGGATCAGCTCGTAGTTGTGTGTACTGTTGCTGCTGTTGTTGTCCTTGCATATTCAGATGTGGTAGTGAAGATTGTTATGGCTGCACACGAGTGTGTGGCTGCATCTGATCTTGATGTGCATGTATCTGAGGACTTTGGTTGAAATTTTGCTATTGTTGATTGAAATTCCCTTGTCGAAAATTTCCTTGGCTAGATGAATTTCCATATCTAAATGTCATCGCATTCTGACTTCCCCAAGGCTGTTGATTTCTCGTAGAGCTATTGTAGGAATTACCATAAGAATTTCCACGAATGTTATTAACATAGAAATTGTTCTTCGCGTGCTATGGACAATCCTTGTAACTATGGTTGTTGCTGCAAATTTCACAACAAAATGTAGGGACATCCATTTGTTTGGCAACTTGAATGGGAGCAACTTCACTAGTCCGCTTCATATTCTTTATCATGTTTGCTAGCGAAGAAACTTGTGCACTTAGAACAGATATAGCATCTAATTCAATAACTCCGAGATTTTCTTTGACTTGTGCAGCACGAGAGATTGAATATTGGTAATCGTTCTGAGTGATCCTCTATAAAATTCTATTAGCTTCATTGTATGTACAGTCCAACAAAGGACCATTAGCAGATGCATCGATAAGATTTCTTGTTTGTGCATTTAGCCCATTGTAAAAGACTTCAATCTGCGTCTCCTGTTGAATTCCATGCATGGGACAACATCGAAGAAGAGTTTTGTAACGCTCTCACGTAGTATGCAAATTTTCATCATCCAACTGATGATAGTGATGTCATTCCTAAAAAGAGCATTCATAGTTGGTGGATTAAATCACAAAATGAATTAAGTTGCAACCGCATTCCACGACGTGATTGATCCAACAGGTAATCCAAGGAACTAGGTACGAGCCCGTCCTTGTAATGGGTAAGGGAATAGCTGTATCTTCAAGGCGTCATCAGGAACACCATGCTAACTGAAGGAAGCACAAATCAGTAGAAAAGATTTAAGGTGCTCTCTCGCATCTTCATAAGGCAGTCCAACATATTGCCCATTAGAATTTAGCATCTGGAACATGATTAGCTTAAATTCCAAATTTCCAGCTTGAATAGCTGGTCGAACAACCCCTGGTGCAAATCGTCCAACACGAGGACAACAAAGTCTAGAATAGTTCTATTCTGCATCTGATCTTCTTGTTGTAACGGTTGATTATTTATGTTCTATGGCTGTACAGGAGGGATAAGATTTTGTGGCGGCAATTAGGATATGGTTGCATCATTTCCAAGCAGAGCCATATTCCTTTGCTCTTGTCTTCTCCTTCTAATAACGCGCTCAAGTTCAAGATCTAAGCCAACAACAAATTCAGGATTAATCTTGGTCATAAAACACCTAAAAAGAAAATTGAAAAATAGTCAACAAAGAAAACAAGTTAGTAAAAATAAAGAATAAATGCAAATACAAGAATAAACATCAAACTAACACCATCCCCGGCAATGGCGCCAAAACTTGATCGTGCTATGAATGTCATAGCAATTATGTGCAAGCATACACTGTCGATGCAAGTATAATAGATAGATGTACGTCTATCGGATATCGATCCCACGAGGATTGTTGTTTGTGTTTATAATTGTTGATGCAATGACAGATAAAACAAGATAAATTGTGATGATAAATGTCAAAACAATAAACTAGTAAATGCAGTAAAAGTATGAGATTAATTTGTCGAAGCAATAATGAAGAATTTAAAAAGTAAAGCAATGATAATGAAATGGGGTTCCTGATGTGAAAAGTTGACAGAAAGCTAAGTGTAACTCACAGGGTTAAAAATAACAGATAAATTTGTCGCCGCAATAATGCACAATGAAAATCTTATCGAACTTGACTTTCCTATTATATCTAAGACTCAAATATTCACACTAACTACACCTTCCAATGTTGGCAATGCAACATATTAAAGAACAAGTGGATTAAATTCCTTCAATCCCCAAGCAACTTCCGTTGTCTTGCTTGTTAACTTAATTTGTCGTTGCACCTTCTAGTGACAGTGACTGCAATCACACTTCCATAGTCAAACAATTAAATTTGAAGATTAACTGTAAAGGTAAGATTGGAATAGATATCATTCATTTTTAAAATTTAATTGTATTTCCATATAACTCAAAATAACAGGATTTACTAACATTTAAGAAAGAGAAATAACATAATAATTGGGGTATCCTATTTCTAGTCTACTCAAATCACTCCCTTACTCTCCTCTTGGGTTGCACTTAGGATGCTCCTCTTCCGGAGCAAGACTGCCTTCCCTTCTGCTTCAGGTCACCGTTTAGGAAATTAAGCTGCCATGGATGCAAGCTTGAAGATGTGTTTTGAAGAAAATCCAATTAGCTGAGAAACCAAAAGGAAGATTCATTTTTTTTTCTCCTCCCTCTCTTCAGTATTTAACAACAACTTTATATTACAGGTGTCCTACCTTCCAGATCTAGCATCTTTTGGCTATACAAGTTGGTTATACCAGTTGTACAACTCACACATTTTTGGTATGTTAACAAACAACTGTCAGGTGCAGCGACAGTTCTGGGCGCAATTCTAGATCCTCTTATGCAGCGACAACTTTGGACAACTTCATGCGTTGATACTTCTGGGCAGGTTCCAGTTGTGACATCTCTGGGCGCAATGCTAAATAGACTGATGCAGCGACATCGATAGTAAAAATATCATAAATTCAAAGGAAATTAGGTTGAGCTTCATTAAGTTAGAAAATGCAATAACTAGATTAAAAAAATACTAAAAATGTATGCTAAAGATGATCAAATGAGAACAAATTATACAATAAGTAGGGAAGAATCAATGGTTCTTTCTAATGCTATCAACTTGCTATGCAGGCGAAAGATCGAGAGATCCAACTAGAGTAGTGACTAGTTGATTTGAGGAAAATCCCCAAAACCTAACAAATGAGGAACTCTTACAGAAATGACCTAATATCCCCAAAGTTGTTTATAAGAATTCTACAGCTCAACTATTTACTTTTATTTTCTATTTCACCTTTTATGCTATCAAAACTCTACTCTTTATTTCCTCATACTATAAACCCTAAAATAAGCACTAATTAATTTTTTTCTTTGCAGGGATTTTGTTTACTATCGCTTTATGCCTCCTTTGGGTATGATTCTCAGAATACTACCAAGCGTTCCGTTGTGACACACTATATTTACAACCTGACCCGTATACTTGCGAAAAGCCTAAATCTACGCTGAACGAGAGTACGTTCGGGGGCGGTCAAGTTGTTAACGTCATTGTCGGGGAGGCAATGCTTTAGTAAATTTTATTCTTTTATTAATAATAAAATAATTAAGAAAATTTTAAGTTATAGATACAATTTTTTTGTATTTTGTATTTACTTTTTATTTGATTTCGATTTATGACTCGAAGCCAAGGAAACTTGGTCGATACTATTTCAAACCCAAAATCGCTAATTAGAATTAATCGTAGAAACCAATAGGTTATGCAAAACCCACCACCGGAGGAGAGAGAAGAGCAGGTCAATTCAATAGAAGATCTCGCTATTAACATGGAAAACATCCATAGACCTCTATAACTCCCTGCAAACGAACTAATTGAGGAAGCACAAAGAACTTTAAAGGAGTACTCTTTACCTACTCTAGATATAACTCAAGGGAGTATTGCTAGATCTACTATCGCTACTAATAACTTTGAAATAAAATCGACTATGATTCAAATGATCCAAAACAATTTACAATTTAGAGGGACAATGGCTGAAGATCCCAGTTTACATTTGAAACGATTTTTACAATTATAAGATACTTTTAGGTTTAATAGTATATCTGATGATGCAATTTGTTTAAGACTATTTCCCTTTTCACTAACCGACAATGCTTTTTCATGGATAGATGCACAGGCACCTGAATTTATCACAAATTGGGATGAACTGGCAGGGAAATTTTTGCAAAAGTTTTCCCTATGGGAAAAGCCATCTAACTGAGGAGAGAATTGTCAACCTTCTGGCAATTTGAGGGTGAAGGGTTCCATGAAACATGGGAACAATTTAAGACATTAGTATGAAAATGCCCTTATCATGGTATGTCGGAATGGATGCAACTACAAACTTTTTACAATGGGTTGGATGCATCTGCTAGATCTTGAATATTTGAATTAAACTTTATTACATATATCATTCATAGTTAGCAATAATTAAATAGAAAAGAGGGTTCTATCGATACATGAATTGGCAAGTATTGGTAGTGCACATGATAAATAGACAGGTAAAAACACAGCAGTAAACTATCGAAACTTTAAAATTTCTACCAATACAACAAGTCTAGATCTACCGATACCTAATAAAGCTTCTACTGATACCTCAAACCTTAGAAAACAAAACTACCTAGCATGGATGTTTCTACCAATACTTAAATTTTATCCATCGATACTAAAATTGACAGAGAGAAAAGTTAACGAAACTAGCATTTTTCTACCGATAATTAGCTTAGTCTATTGATACTACCTACCTAGTTCTACCGGTAGTTTAAATCCCTACTACCGAAACCAAAATAGTCAGTAGCTAAAGTTTTCAAACCCCTGCACTTTTATCGATATTATATCTCAAGTATCAACACTACCTAGACTATGTCTTAAAATTCATTTCATCTATTCCCACGTCTCATATCTAATCAACTCACTATATGCTTTCTATCTTAACACCAAACAATCACATTTGAGCATGAATAATTCCGTAAATCTCAATCTTGGAAACCAAAACACAAGCAAGATGATAAAGGAACACTATATTCAATATAATCATTCATTACACCAAATTCACAACTCAAAATCACTACAAGTAAGTACTTTAAAACTTACATAAATTAAAGTCTTAAACTCAAGTTACCCCTTAACAAAACAACCACCAAAACATCCTATATACATGCCATCATTAAACCCAAAATAAGTTACACGAAAGTCTACTGATAGTACTAGAAAGAATCATGGATTTATCCTTACTTACTGTTTAAGTTGTTCCCATTTAGTCATTCTTAGTATACATTTTTAGCATTTTTATTTAGTTATTGCATTTTCTAACTTAATGGAACTCAGCCTAATTGCCTTTGAATTTATAATATTTTTAATACTGATGTCGCTGCATTAGTCTGTTTAGCATTGCACCCAGAATTGTCACTGCAGGAACTTGTTCAGAATTATCGCTGCGTGAATATGTCCAGAGTTGTCACTGCATAAGCAGGTCCAGAATTGCGCCTAGAACTGTCGCAGCACCTAATTTCTATCTGGTTAACACACTAGAAATGCATGAGTTGTATAGCTGGTGTAACTAACTAGTACGGCCAGAGATTGCTAGATTTGGAGGGAAGGACACCTGTACTATTTAGTTGCAGTTAAATACTCATGAGAAGGAGAGAGAAAGGGTCTTCTTCTGGATTGATTTTCTTCTTGAATCCATTTTCGAAGCTTGTATCCATGGTAGCTTAACTTTCTCAAGGGCAACCTGACGCGAAGGAGGAGGCAGATCTGCTTCTAACGAGGAGGTCCTAAGTGCAACACAAGAGGAGAGTAAGGGAGCAAGTTGAGTAGCTTAGGAATAGTATTATTCATTTGTTCTTTTATTTCTCTTTCTTAAACGCTGGTGATTCATGTTATTTCAAGTTTGTATGGAAGTGAATTTAACATTTAGACTAAATGATATCTTATTCAAGCTTGCCTTTATTGTTTAATCTTTGGGTTTGAATGTTTTGACCATGGAAGTGTTATTGCAGTCACTGTCACTGGAAGGTACAACGACAATTTAAGCTAACAAGCAAGAGAACGGAAGTTGCTTTGGGATTGAAGGAATTTAATCCACTTGTTCTTGAATATGTTGCATTGCCAATACTAGAAGGTGTGGTTAGTGTGCATGTTTAAGTCTTAGATCTAATAGAGAAGCCAAGTTTGGTAAGACATTCATTGTGCATTAATGTAGTGACAATCACTTTGCATTTTAAACCTTGTGAGCTACACTTAATATTCTGCCGACTATTTACATCAGGGACCCCATTTCATTATTATTGCATTTTATCTTTAATTTTACATTATTGCTTCGATAATTAATCTCACAATTTTATCGCATTTACTTATTCATTGCACCGACAATTATAAACAACAAACATCCATCCTCGTGGCATTCATAAAGCGATAAAGTTTTGGCGCCGTTGCTGGGGATGGCGTTTGTTTGATGTTTATTTTTATTTTTGCACTTATTTTTCTTATCTAACCTTTATTTGTTACTAATTTGTTTTCTTTTTGTTATTGCTTTTACATTTTTCTTTTAGGTGTTTTATGACCCTAAGAAATCCTAAATTTACTGTTAGCTTAGATCTAGAAATCGAAAGCACCATTCGAAGGAGATGACAAGAATAGCAGAATATGGCTCTGCCAGGAAATGATGCAGCCATACCATAATTGCTGCCACAAAATCCTATTATACCTCCTGTACAGCCACAAAATATTAATAATCCACCACTTCTGCAAGAGGATCAAATGTAAAATCGACCTATTCGAGATTTTGTTATTCCTGTGTTGGATGATTTGCAGCCAGGTGTTGTTAGGCAACTATTCAAGCTGAAAATTTTGAATTAAAGCCAATTATGTTCTAGGTTCTAAACTCTAATGGGCAGTATGTTGGACTGCCACATGAAGATGCAAGAGAGCACCTTAAATCCTTACTACTAATTTGTGCTTCCTTCAATCAGCAAGGAGTTTCTGATGACGCCTTGACAATGCATCTATTCCCTTATTCATTGCAAGGATGGGCTCGTACATGGTTCCTTGGGTTACCTATTGGATCAATCACGTCATGGAATGCCCTTGTAACTCAATTTGTTTTGCGTTTCAACCCGCCGACTATGAATGCTCATCTTAGAAACAATATTACTTCATATCATCAGCTGGATGATGAAAATTTGCATACTACGTGGGAGCGTTATAAATCTCTACTTTGATGCCCATGTATGGAATTCAAAAAGAGACGCAGATTGAAATTTTCTACAATGGGCTGAATGTACAAACAAGAAATCTTGTCGACGCATCTGCTAATGGTCCTTTGTTGGACTTTACATACGATGAAGCTGTCAGAACTTTAGAGAGAATTTCTCAAAATGATTATCAATATCCGATCTCTCGAGCTACATAAGTGAAAGCAAATCCTAGAGTTATTGAGTTAGATGCTATATCTACTCTAAGTGCACAAGTTTCTTCACTCGCAAACATGATAAAAAATATGAAGGGGACTAGTGACGTTGCACCCATTCAAGTTGCTCAACAAATTGATGTCCTTACATTTTATTGTGAAATTTACGGTGACAACCATAGTTATAAAGATTGTCCACAGCATGCGGAGAATGCCTTCTTTGTCAATAACATTCGTGGAAATTCTTATGGTAATTCCTATAATACTTTTGCGAGAAATCAACAGGCTTGGGGAAATCAGAATGCCGCGACATTCAGATATGGAAATTCATCCAATCAAGGCAATTATAGACAAGGGAATTACAATCAACAACACCAAAATTATAGCCAGAGTACTCAGATGCATTCACATCAAGATCAAATGTAGCCACATCAAAATCGTGTATAGCCACAACAACCTTCGATGCTAAATCTGAATGTTCAAGGACAACATCAGTAGAAGTACACACAACCACGATCTGATCAGTTAGCAACCCTCGAAGCCTTAATGCGTTAGCATATAATTCTAACGGAAGCCATTATGAAAGGAAATTCAACCTCCATCCGAGCGTTGGAAGCATAATTGGGGCAAATCGATTTGAATTTAAACACACAAGCACCATGTGCATTACCGAATGACACAGAAAATCCAAATTCAAAAGGGAAGGAGCATTGCAAAGCAATCACACTTCGAAGTGGTAGACAAACTGTTGAGCCAGCTACCAGCTCTACTGCAACACCTATAGTCACTAGTGAAGTGAATCAGGGTGAGAGACTCGTATCTGAAGAAATAATAGATGAACTAGAGAAAGAGGCTTCACAAATTGTCACTCCAATGCCTACTGTCAAACTGACGAAATTGTCGACACAACCTGATGTATCCATACCTTTGCCTTTCCTACAAAGATTTAAAGAAAAGGAGCATGATAGACAATATCAGCAGTTTCTGACAACATTAAAGAAACTTCATGTCAATATCCCTCTTGTGGATGCTCTTGTATAGATTCTCAGTTATGGGAAATTTATGAAGGAGCTATTATCCAAAAAAAAGAAGTTGAATGATATTGAGACAATTGCACTCACAAAAGGATGTAGTGCAGTCCTGACAAATAAGTTGCCACCTAAGATGAAAGACCCAAGAAGCTTTATGATCCCATGTTCAATTGGCAACCACTACTTGGGTAAAGCTTTATGTGATTTAGGCGCGAGTATCAACCTTATGTCGCTGTTTACTTTTAGAAAATTAGGGATTGGTCATATGACGCCCACTACAGGACAAATCAAGAACATATTAGTTCGCGTGGATAAGTTTATGTTCCCGGCAAATTTCATTATACTTGACTGCAAAGCAGAACGTACCTATAATCTTGGGATGCCCATTCCTAGCTACCGGATGCACTCTCATCAACGTTTACAAGGGTGAATTAACCATGAGACATAATGATGAACATGTCACCTTCAGTGTTTTCGAAGCTATTCCCTGCAAAGACAAAGAAGAATGTCACACTGTTGATGAGTTGGATGCATTAATTAAGGAGGAATTCAATGAGCGAAGCACAATATTTTCAGAAGAATTTGTAGTGATATCGGATGAAGAATTTATAGCTGATTATGACAACAAGGTTGAAGCGAACAATATTGAGCTTAGGCGTGGATGGCAGATGGAATCTCTAGACCTAACCAATAGAATGACTCCAGTCTTTAAGCCATCTATTGAAGAAGCTCCTACTTTAGAGTTGAAGCCATTGCCTACTAATCTAAAGTATGTTTTTCTTCGCAACAATAATGCTCTGCTGGTTATTGTCTCTACAACACTAGACGCAACTCAAGAGGAAAAATTGATCCATATCTTGAAATAGCATAAATGTGCGATTTCTTGGAGTATTGCCGACATTAGAGGCATTAGTCCCTCTTTTTGCATGCACAAAATTAGGTTGGAAGATGAAGGAAGGCAATTGATTGAACAACAAAGGAGATTGAATGAGAAAATGAAGGAGGTGGTTAAAAAGGAGATTATCAAGTAGCTTAATGCGGGCATTATTTACCCAATTTCTGATAGCAATTGGGTAAGTCCAGTTCAATGTGTCCCTAAGAAAAGTGGTATCACTGTGGTGAGCAATGACAAAGATGAGTTAATCCCTACACGTATCCCTACGAGTTAGCGAGTATGCATGGATTATCGTAAATTGAATGTAGCCACAAGGAAGGACCATTTCCACTTCCCTTCATCGATCAGATATTGGATAGGGTTGTTGGAAAAGCCTACTATTGCTTCCTCGACGGTTATTCTGGCTATAATCATATTGCTATTACGTTAGAGGGTCAAGCAAAAATAACGTTTACTTGCCCTTTTGGCACTTTTTCTTTTTGTCAAATAGCGTTTGGTCTTTGCAACGCACTGGTCACATTTCAAAAGTGTATGATGACAATATTTTTCAGATATGATCGAGGACTCTTTGGAGGTATTTATGGACGATTTTTCAGTTTATGGAAATAATTTTGATCAATGCGCTGACAACTTGGCTAAAGTTTTAAAGCGATGTGAAGACACAAATCTTGTGCTGAATTGGGAGAAATGCCACTTCATGACAACTGAAGACATTGTCTTAGGTTATCACATTTCCAGTTAGGGCATTAAAGTGGATAGAGCTAAGGTGGAAATTATTGAAAAGCTGCCTCTGCCGACAAATGTGAAGGGTATCAAGAGTTTTCTTGCACACATAGGTTTTTATTGCTGATTTATTCGAGATTTCTCCAAAATTGTGAAACCCCTCTACTCATTGTTAGAGCAAAATAAAAAATTCCTTTTTGATGATGCTTGTTTGGATGCATTTCTGCAAATAAAGAAGCAGCTCGTGAAGGCGCCCATTATTGTTGCACCAGATTGGTCGTAACCATTTGAAGTGATGTGTGATGCAAGCGACTTTGCGGTGGGTGCAATCCTAGGACAATGAAAGGAAAAAATATTTCATGCTATATATTACGCCAGCAAAACTCTTACAGAGGCACAGATTAATTACACAACCACAGAGAAAGAATTGTTGGTTATAGTCTTTGTTTTCGACAAATTTCGCTCATATCTTGTCGGTGCAAAGGTTACTGTATTTACTGACCATTCAGTGTTGAGATATCTTTTTGCAAAGAAGGATGCTAAACCACGGTTGATACGATAGTTCTTATTATTGCAAGAGTTTGATATAGAGATCAAAGATCGAAAGGGGTTAGAGAACCAAGTGGTAGATCACCTGTCTCATCTAGAAGTTGGTAGTGAAAACAAAAATACACCTCAAATTATCGACGCATTTCCTGATGAGAAGTTGTTTGCTGTCGATGCAACCTCGTGGTACGTGGATGTGGTTAATTACCTAGTATGTGAGAAATTACCTTTGGGTGTCATAGGCCACAGGAAAGATAGATTTCTTCGAGATATAGAGAAATATTACTGGAACGAGCCATACTTAGTCAAAGTATGCAATGTCAATATCATTAGGCGTTGTATTCCGGAGGAAGAGATGCTTTCAATCCTGAAGTATTGTCACGATGCTCCTTGTGAAGGTCATTTTGGTGACATGAGAACTGCTGCAAAGATTCTCCAATTAGAATTCTATTGGCCTTCATTATTTAAGGACACCCACAACTTTATGCATCAATGTGATCGATGTTAGTGCACTGGTTCGATATCTCGGTGTAATGAGATGTTACAACAGCTAATCATGGAAGTTGAACTCTTCGACGTTTGGGGTATAGACTTCATGGGACCATTTCCAAGTTCATTTGGAAATGTCTATATTCTAGTTGTTGTTGACTACATATAGAAGTCGATGGAAGCCATTGCAGTCCTAAAAGATGATGCAAGGATAGTGCTGAAGTTTTTCCACAAGCATATACTCACTCGTTTTGATACGCCTAAAGCATTGATCAGCGACCAAGGTAGTCACTTCCATTTCTACTAGGTAGCAGCTGCACTAAAGTGGTATAGAGTTAATCATAGAATGGTGACCACTTACCATCCGTAAACCAATGGACAAGTTGAAGTATCCAATCGACAAGTTAAGAATATTCTAGAGAAGGTGGTGAACCATCAAGAAAAGATTTGTCTTCTAGACTTGATGATGCGTTGTGGGCATTAAGGACAGCGTACAAAACCCCACTTGGAATGTCACCATATCAAGTTGTCTTTGAAAAAGCATTTCACTTGCCTATTGAATTGGAAATTAAAGCAATGTGGGCGATTAAGCAAGTGAACATGGATTATGAGGCTGCTGGGAAGAAGAGGCTGTTAGACATCATTGAACTTGAGCAAATTAGGCAAAATGCCTATGAAAATGCGGCATTCTACATAAAAAAGACCAAGCGATGGCACGACAAAATCATTTTGCAGCGACAATTTACTGCAGGTCAACAGGTGCTATTATTCAATTCTCAACTGAAATTGCACCCAGGTAACTTGTGGACTCATTGGTCTGGACCATTTGAAGTTGTCAAAGCATTTCCTCATGGTGCAATCAGAACTAAAGGTATACATGATGGGCACCAATTTGAAGTGAATGGATAATGGCTAAAGCATTATTTTGGCCATGATGATCACAAATAGGAAGAGACCTTTTAATTGGTCAAATTTTTCTAACTTCTCTTTACATTTTTATCATGTAATTTTACTTCTTTTGTTTTTGCTTCAGTTTATTTTACTTAGTATTTTTTTACAAGATAAAGTCATCTCTTTTGTCGATTCATGCAGATCTCCTTGTCGACACATCTTGTCTGCTTGTTGACTCATCAGTAAATCAAGGTATATCAGGAAACAAATCATGCTGTTTCATCCATCACCACCCAACCGTTGGATTGTTTTGAATGGATGCAATTCTATTGGATGCATTTATACTTGCAGACTTTCTGTCCTTTCTCTGATACAAAAAAATCTCGCCTTTCCACTTACCCTTTTTCATTCCCTATAAATAAATCTCTTTATGACGACTGTGCTATTCAAAGACGCCATTTTTATTCCCAAACTTTCTTCAAGCTTGCACCTTTCTACCTTACAACCATCTCTGCTTACTAAAAAATGGCCAGAACTCATTAAGCGAAGAAGCCAACTAAATATGCTGTAGAACCCTTCTCTTCTACAATAGTCGTTTGAGAAACAGAGCACCCTATTTCCAAAGAGCCTGTGACTTTCCTCACAAAAGCGGCTAAGGACCGTTTCCAGGAGAATATGATGAAAATAAACTGCCACCAAGAGCAAGGTTTCCTTTTGTCGAGACAACAAGAAATGGGGAAGCAAATACACAAAACCATAGCGAAGCTGGGATGGGAAATTATTTTGCCAACACCTTGGAAGCTACTCACCATCCATGGTATGTGAGTTTTATGCCAATCTCACTGACCATGAGTTAGAATTTATTTTTGTCCGTGAAGATTTAATACCCTGGGACACCGCACATATCAACGTAATCTACAACACCACCGTAGACAGAGATGAACATGTGGAGTTTATTAAGGAACTCATTGATGAAGGGGCTGATATTTTGGTGAAAGATCTCTACATTGAAAGAGTCGTTTGGACGGGCTCAAATACAAATAGCTACACAATGCATACATGATTTTTGATGTTACAGAGCAAGGTTTGGTTTCACTTTGTGAACTATCGATTGATGCCTTCAACACACAGCACAACTGTGACCCTTAATCGAATGTGTTTCGATCATTAAAAGGAGGAAAATAGATGTCAGTGCAATTTTGCACCAAGAGATTGCTGATTGTGCTGCCAGATAAACTGGCATGTTGGTTTTCCCCTCCCTGATAATGCAGTTGTACCAGCAAAGGGGAGTTATGCCCCATGATGGAGAAGAGATTTTGGAAAACAAGGGCCCAATAAGTGAAGCTTCAATTGAGCGAATGACTTGTGGGAAAGATACTCCCACAGTGAAGGAGGTAGATGCAAGAAGAGAAAAGGGAACCAATGTGACTGCAGATCCATCTCTATGGCGTAAAGTAAAGGAAGTCGAGAAGATCGCAGATTCCTTAAACATCAGGCAAATCAAGCTTGTCACCACTGTCGAAGATATGGAGAGGTCCTAGAATCTATTCTACGCCTACACCAGGGCTTGGAATAGTGTTGTTTCGACCATATTGAGGAGGCTGACTCAGGGGATAAGGACTAATATATGGCTTCCCCTCAAATGGTGAACATTTTTTATGATGAAAAGGAGGTAGAATCAAGGGAGGTGGAGGAATGTTTGAGGAATATTGCAAGTTTGTTTGAGGATGAATTTACTGCTAGTCTGGACACCAATGTTATTGAAGAAGAGACTCCTGCACCTTCAGTTCTGAGTGCAACAACTAAAGATTTGGCATCAATTGGAGCGAGTCAAGCGAAGGTTGTGATTGCAATTAATGAGGATCACAATCCTTTAGCTATCATAGTCTGCACTGGACCAATCGAACTGATCCATCCAACAGAAGTCATGGTCGATGATGCTAGGGCACAACCAAATATTATGAAGCAATCCAAGGATCAGGCAAAGCCAATAGAAAGAAAAAGGAAGCGCGCTAAGGATAAGAAGCGTCAAAATGATGAGAGGAAGCACAAGAAGAAAAAACACCATGCAGTCACATCAATGGCTGCAGGCAATTGAGTTAGTTTTTTTTCAGTTCTTAGTTTTAGTTTTCATGCATACCATGTAGCTATAATTCTTAGTCTGTTAGTAAGCATTACCATTGTCATTATATTTTAATTGTCACTGCATTTGCATTGTCATTGCATTTCCATTTGTCATTGTAATTTACTGTAAGTGAATTGGGGACAATGCATACTTTAAGTTTGGGGGAATGTATATGGGGTTTGGAAATGCAATTGCACCCATATTTCAAAAATTTTTCTTTTTTGAGTTTAATGACGCATGTAAGGTTATTGCAAATGTGTTTGAATTTTTTCATTTGATGCTTAATTCTTAAATCACGTGATCTATTAATGAATTAGTTGAATGAATTTGATTGAATGTTGTATCTTCAATTCTTTGATGAATGATTTAGATCGCATTAGTAATGGATGAATAGTATCATTCTTTGAATCTTGAATGAATCTGCCATTTACAGCTACTTGTATATATATTTATAGTTATAAATAAAAGACACTCCAATATGGGTGTATTATGAATTGTTCAAGGGGGAACACTCCAATGCAAGTGTTAGAAAAAGCAATCTAGCCAAAGGCTGTCACTGTTAGAGTGTGTGTCGACACAATTACATACTCCTTGGGGGTTTGTTGCACTCCATCATTACTTCTCAGGAACAAGAGTATAGTAATGTAACGACATCCCTCAATCACATATATAAAAAAAAGAGAGAAAAGAAAAGAAAAGAAAAGATAGGTGTATATATTATTGTAAGCATAAAGACAAAATTAGCCCCAAATGTTTGGGTGTTTGGTCACTCTGGCCCTTGTAGTTTTTTTGGCTCACTTTCATACATAACCTTTTTTTGGTCAATTTGATAATTTTTTAACAGTCATGCTGACGTGGCCGTTAAGGGACTAACGGTACTGATAGCATTAGAAAAGACCATTAATTTCTCCTTATTTAAAGCATAATTTGTTCCCATTATATCATGTTTAGCATGCATTTTTAGCATTTTTATTTAATAATTGCATTTTCTAAGTCAGTGATGTTTGGTTTAATTTCCTTTAATTTTGTCCTACTTTTGCTATTAATGTCACCACATTTAGTGTTCAGTTTTGCGTCTAAAGATACCAATGCAGGAATCTGTCCCAAAAGATCAACGTAGAAAGGTGTCCAAAGGTGTCACCGCAATTTAGAATCCAGAATTGCACCCAAACCTGTTGCCACATGAACATATCCAGAAGTACCAGTGCTTGAGAATATCAAGGTTGTCGCAGAGAATTAAAATCTAAATTTACGTCCAGAGATGTCGCGACAACCTTTAACTGCTTGATGAATGCGCCAGATTTGCGTGAATGTACAGCTAGATTAACTAACTTGTACAACTGTAAGGAAGTTAGATCTGAAGAAAATGGACACATGTATTTGGCCTTAAAGATAAATACTGATGAAAAATAAAAGAGAGGAGGGGAGGAATCTTGAAGCTCGTGACAAATATCAATTCGAATTTTCATCTTTTCTTTAAGCTTTCCTCCATGGCAGATTAGTTTCTTGGAGGATGAACTGACTGCGATGAGAAGGCAAATCCTACTCCTGACGAGGAGTGTTCCTAAGTGCAACATAAGATGAACATTAGGGAAGAGTTCTAGTAGGCTAGGAATAGAATGCTTCAACTTGTTCTTTATTTCCTCTCAAACGCTGATAAATTCTGATGAAGTTAAATGTGTATGGAAGTACCTTTTAATTTTAGATCTAATTTAATTTCTTCTCAATTTTCTCTTATCTGTTTATCTTTGGATTTAATTGCTTGATCACGGAAATGCTATTGCAGTTACAAATTAAATTAACAAGTAAGATAACGGAAGCTGCTTAGGGAACGAAGGAATTCTGGCCACTTGTTCTTGAATGCAAAGCATTGCCAGCACTGGAAGGTGTGGTTAATGTGAGTATTTGGGTCTTTGATAAATAGGAAAGTTGAAGTTGGTAAGATCTCATTAAGCTTAATTGCAGTGATAATTTATCTATTATTTACCTTGTGGTCACATTTAGTAGTTTGCCGACTTATCAAATTAGGGATCCCCCATTCCATTATTATTGTTTTTACTTCTTTAATTTTCTTAAATTGCATCGACAAATTATCCAAACATTCACTGCATTTCTTATTATTTTACTTTGACATATTTTATTATAGTCTTGCAATATTTTCTCTGACAGTTTAATTCATTCATTTTTGCATTCTTTATTTTAATTGCGCTGACATTATTCATACAGTTTTTCTTATTCTAACTTTAATTGAATAAAAAATTATAAGCATAAACAACCATCTTTGTGGGATCGATATTTGATAGCTTTAAGTCTATCAACTATACTTGCATCGACAAGTGTTCACTTGCATAGTTGCTGTGACGTTCATAGAGCGATCAAGTTTTAGGCTGCTGCCGGGGATGGCATTTGTTTGATGTTTATTTTTGTAGTTGCAATTATTCTTCATTTCTTAACTTTTATTTGTTACTAATTTGTTTCAATTTTTGTTGACTCTTTTTCAATTTTCTTTTAGGTGTTTTATGACAACTAGGAGAAATCTTGAAAATATTGTTGGCTTAGATCCAAAAATCGAGAGAACCATTCGAAGGAGAAGACAAGAACAAAGGAATATGGCTTTGCTTGGAAATGATGCCACACTATAGTTACCGCTATAAAATCCTATCCCTTTAATATAGGCACAGAATTTAAACAACCCACCGCTACCATAAGAAGAACAAATGCAAAATAGAACGATTAGAGACTTTGTTATTCCTGTGCTAGATAATTTACGCAAGGGGTTGTTAGACCAGCTATCCAAGCTAGAAATTTCGAGTTAAAACCAATTATGTTTCAAATGTTAAATTTGAATGGACAATAGGCTGGTTTTCCTCATGAAGATGCGAGAGAGCATCTTCAATCTTTTCTACTAATCTGTGCTTCTTTTAGTCAGCATGGGTTCCTGATGATGCTTTGAAGATGCAACCGTTTCCTTATTCATTGTAAGGAAGGGCTCGTACCTGGTTGCTTGGATTACCTACTAGATCAATTACATCGTGGAATGCACTTGCGACTCAATTTGTTTTGTCGTTTAATCCACCCATGATGAATGCTCGATTAAGGAATGATATCACTACTTATCACTAGCTGGATGATAAGAATCTGCATACCACATGGGAGTATTACAAGATTTGCTTCGACGTTGTCCCATGCATGGAATCCAACAAGAAACACAGATTAAAATTTTGTACAATGGATTAAATGCGCAGACAAGAAATCTTGTCGATGCATCAGCAAACGGTCCTTTGTTGGACTGCACCTATGATGAAGTTGTGAGAATTTTGGAAAGAATCGCTCAGAATGACTATCAATACCCAATTTCTCGAGCTGCTCAAGTAAAAATGAATCTTGGAGTTATTGAATTAGATGCCATATCAGCTTTGAGTGCACAGGTATCTTCGTTAGCTAACATGATTAAAAACATGAAGGGGACGAGTGAAGTTGCTCCCTTTCATGTTGCCCAACAAATGGATGTCCCGACATTTTGTTGTGAAATTTGCGGTGACAATCATAGCTATAAAGATTGCCCATAGCATGCAGAAAATGTGTTTTATGTTAAGAACATCAGAAGAAATTCGTGTGATAACACTACAATAGTTCAACCAGGTATCAAAAACCTTGGGGAATCAAAATGCGTCCACATTTCAATATGGAAATTCCTCAAGCCAAGGAAATTTTTCACAGAGGAGCTACAATCAGCAATAGCAAAACTACAACCACAGTCCTCAGACACATGCACATCATGATTAGATACAGCCACATGCTCGTATGCAACCACAACAGACTGCAATGCCAAATCTAAATATGCAAGGACAATATCAACAATAGTACTCTAATATGAGCATAGTACTCTTAACCACGAGCCGATCCATTAGCTGCCCTTAAAGCTGTGATGCGTGAACACATCACAAGAACTAAAGCTATTGTGCAAGGAAATTCTTCTTCCATCTGAGTGTTGAAAGCACAAGTAGGACAACTAGCTTCTAATATGAGCACAAGACCACCAGGTGCCTTACCCACTATACTGAAAATCCAATTCAAAAGGGAAGGAACGTTGCAAAGGTATTACTCTTCGGAGTGGAAAGCAAACTATTAAACAAAGTAGCAATTCCAATATAGCACCTATCGACGCAAATGAAGCAGAGCAACGAGGAAAAGTTGTACCTGAAGAAGAAGTGGTAGAGTTAAATGAAGAGGAGCCACCAGTTATTACTTAATTGCCAACCATTCGACCTACAAAATTGTCGATGTGACTGCCAATGTCGACATAGCCGGTTATGTCACAACAACCTAATGTTTCAATACATTTGTCATTTCCACAAAAATTTAAGGAAAAAGAAAATGACCGAGAATATCAGAAGTTTTTGGCCACCCTAAAACAATTACATGTTAATATACCTCTTGTCAATGCTCTTGTACAAATTCCTAGCTATGGGAAATTTATGAAGGAGCTCTTATCCAAGAAAAAGAAGTTAACTGACATCAAGACAATTGCGCTCACAGAAGGCTGCAACACTATGTTGACAAATAAATTACCAAGGTGAAAGATCCTAGCAGTTTTACAATTCTGTGCTCTATTGGAAATCATTACTTAGGAAAAGCTCTCTGTGATTTAGGAGTAAGCATCAACCTTATGCCACTATCAACATTCCAGAAATTAAGAGTTGGTCACATGAAGCCCACTGCAGTGACATTGCAGCTGGCGGATAGATCTTTAGCGCAACCTGAAGGGCAAATCAAAGATGTTCTCATCCAAGTAGATAAGTTTATGTTCCCAACAGATTTCATTGTTCTTGATTGTGAAGATGATAAAGAGGTGCCCATAATCTTGGGACACCCATTTCTTGGTCACACTCTTATAGACGTATTCAAAGGCGAGTTAATTATGCGACACAATGATGAACATGTTACCTTCAGTGTTTTTGAAGTAATTTCCTGCAAGAGTAAAGAGGAATGTCACCATATTGATGTACTGGATGAATTAATTATGGAAGAATTTCATGAGCGTAGTACAACAGCTTTAGAAGAACTTATGGTGACAACTCAAGATAATTTCCTGACTAATTGCGACCATAAGGATGAAGCAAATATTGTTGAGCTTAAACATGGTTGGCAGATGGAATCCTTAGATCTGACCAATAGAAAGGTCCTTGTATTTAAGCCGTCTATTGAAGAAGCTCCGACCTTGGAGTTGAAACCATTGCTAACACATTTAAAGTATGTTTTCCTTGGAGACAAAGATACCCTGCCAGTAATTGTCTCCGCAAATCTCAATGTAAGTCAAGAGGAGAAATTGATCCGAATACTGAAGCAACACAAGCGTGCCATCGCCTGAAGCATTACGGATATCAGAGGCATTAGTCTCTCTTTATGCATGCACAAAATCAGGTTGGAGGATGAGGGAAAGCAGTCCATTGAGCAGCAAAAGAGGTTAAATGAAAAAATAAAGGAAGTTATTAAAAAGGAGATCATCAAATGGTTGGATGCGGGCATTATTTACCTAATTTCTGATAGTACATGGGTGAGCCCAGTCCAATGCGTTCCCAAGAAGAGCGGTATTACGGTGGTAAGTAATGACAATAATGAATTAATTCCTACTCGCATTGCTATAGTTTGGCGAGTTTGCATGGACTATCGCCATTTGAATGCTACCACAAAAAAAGATCACTTCCCACTTCCCTTCATTGATCAGATGCTAGACAGGCTTACTGGTAAAGCCTATTACTGCTTCGTTGATGGTTATTCTGGCTACAATCAGATTGCAATTGCACTGAAAGACCAATCTAAAATGACTTTCACTTGTCCGTTTGGTACCTTTTCTTTTCACCGAATGCCATTTGGTCTATGCAACGCACCAACCACATTTCAAAGGTGCATTATGGCAATTTTTTCAAATATGATTGAAGACTTGTTGGAGGTATTCATGGATGATTTTTCTGTTTATGGTCACACTTTTGATAAATGTGCTGACAATTTAGCTAGAGTTTTAAAGCAATACGAGGACACTAATCCGATACTAAACTGGGAGAAATGTCATGAAGTGACAATTGAAGGTATTGTCCTTGGACATCATATTTCTTGTCAGGGCATCGAAGTGGACAAGGCAAAGGTGGAGATCATTGAGAAGTTACCGCACTTAATAATGTTAAAGGAATAAGGAGTTTTCTTGATCATGCAGGTTTCTATCAACGATTCATCCGAGATTTCTTGAAAATTGCAAAACCTCTCTACTCACTATTGGAGCAAAAAAAAAGTTTTTGTTTGATGCTGCCTGTATAGAAGCATTTTTGAAAATTAAGCAGTAATTAGTGCTGACACCTATTGTCGTTGCACCGGACTGGTCACAATCGTTTGAAGTTATGTGTTATGCGAGCGACTATGCAGTAGGTGCAATGCTTGGTCAACGCAAAGATAAGGTATTTCATACAGTATATTATGCTAGCAAAACTCTTACTGAAGCGCAGGTCAATTATACAACCACAGAGAAATAGTTGTTGCCAGTAGTTTTTGCATTCGACAAGTTTCATTCGTATCTTATCGGTGCAAAAGTTACAGTATATATACTGATCACTCTGCATTGAGATACCTCTTTGCCAAAAAAGATGTCAAACTAAGACTAATTTGATGGATCTTGCTGTTACAAGAATTTGATATTGAAATTAAGGATCGAAAAGGATCAGAAAATCAGGTAGTAGATCATTTATCACGTCTGGAATTCGGGAGTGAAGATGGTAATACCTCACAAGTCATCGACGCATTTCCAGACGAGAAGCTTTTTTCTGTCAATGCATCCCTATGGTACGCAGATATTATTAATTATTTGGTCTGTGGAAGACTACCACTGAGTGCAACTGGTCACAGAAAGGTAAGATTTCTTCGAGATGCTGTAAAATATTACTGGAACGAGCCATATCTATTCAAGGTATGCACTAACAATATTATTCGTCGCTATGTCCCTGAAGAAGAAATGCTTCCTATTCTGAAGCATTGCCATGATGCTCCATATGGATGTCATTTTCGTGGTGTTAGGACTGCTGCAAAGATCCTTGATCGTGCTATGAACGTCACAGCAATGTCCAAGCGTACACTGTCGATGCAAGTATAGTAGACAAAAGTGAATCTGTCAGATATCGATCCCACGAGGATGGGTGTCTATTGTCTACAATTGTCGATGCATTGAATAAGTAAATGCAATAAATTGTGAGAATGGTTGTCCGAACAATAATATGAAAACAAAGATAAAATGTGATAAAGGTAAAATGGGATCCACAACGTGAATAGTTAGCAGAAAACTAAGTGTGGCTTACAAGGTTAAGAATAACAGGTAATTGGTCGGCGCAATGAAGTGCAATGAACATCTTACCAAACTTGGCTTTTTTATTAGATCAATGACTTTAGATTGCACACTAACCACACCTTCCAGTGTTGGCAATACAACACACTTAAGAACAAGTGGACCAAATTCCTTCAATCCCCAACCAACTTCTGTTGTCTTGCTTGTTAGTTTAAACTGTCACTGCACCTTCCAGTGATTATAACTGCAATATCACTTCCGTGCTAAAATCATTAAAACCCAAAGATTAAACAGTAAAAACAAGCTTGAATAAGATATCATTTAGTCTAACAATCAAGAGTACTTCCATACAAACTTGAAATAAACATGAATTACCATCGTTTAAGGAAGAAATATAAAATAATAAATGAAGAATACTATTCTTAGGCTACTCGAAATGCTCCGTTACTTTCCTCTTATGTCACACTTAGGAACTCCTCGTCAGGAGTTGGTCTGCATCGCCTTCACGTTGATGCACCCAAGGGGTCTCAAGCCTTCATAGCCAAAAAGCTCAAAAGCTAGGTTGAAGAAGATAATAAAAGGGGAGACTAAAGGAAGAGAGAGACACCTTCCTTCATACTTTGTGTGTGCTTATATTTAGCCCCAAATGTACAGGTGTCTATTCTCCAAAATTGAGCCGTACAAGTTGGTTATACTAGATTGTACAGCTCATACGTTGTTGTTCTTATCAGAAGTTGTCAAATGCGTTGATAATTCTGGGCGCAATTCTGCACACATTCATGCAGTGACAATTTTATACATGTTCATGCAGCGACATTCCTGGGTGCAATTGAATACTTATGCAGCAAAATTTTTGGATGCAATTTGAAGAATATTTTTGCAGCGACAGTCTTGGGTGCATTCGGGAAATATTCCTGCAACAACAGTTTTGGTGAAATCTGGAAGTGCTCATGCGGCGACAGTTTTAGGCGTAAATTTGGATGTTATTTTGCATCGACAACTCTGTACACCTTCATGCATTGGTCCTTCTGGACATGTTCTTGTAGTGACATCTCAAGATGCAATACTGAACACTAAATGTGGCGACATTAGTAAAAAAAATAAGATAAAATGAAAGAAAATTAAACCAAACATCACTGACTTAGAAAATGCAATTACTAAATATAAAATGCTAAAAATGCATGTTAAACATGATATAATGGGAACAAAGTATAAAATAAATAGGGAGAAAACATCTGTTCTTTTTAGTACCATCAATCCTTCAATCAGGATTTTATTGGCAATCATTGTTTCGAGACGCCCACAACTTTTTTTAACAATGAGATAAGTGTCAGCGCACTAGATCGATATCTCGACGTAACGAGATGCTACAACAGCCTATTATGAAAGTTGAACTTTACGACGTATGGGGTATGGATTTCATTGGACCGTTTCTCAATTTTTTTAGAAATGTTTATATTCTGGTCGCTATCGATTATGTCTCTAAATGGGTCGAAGCAATTGCTGTCCCTAAAGATGATGTTCGGACAGTGTTGAAATTCTTTCATTGCAAATTAATCAGTGACCGAGGCACTTATTTCATTGCAATCAAGTTGCGACCGCATTAAAATGTTATGGTGTTAAACATCGAATGACAACTACATATCGTCCACAAACGAATGGCCAAATTAAAGTATCCAATCGCCAAATTAAAAATATCCTTGAAAAGGTGGTGAATCCATCCAGACGAGATTGGTCTTTAAGGCTCAATGATTCATTGTGGGCGTTTCGCACAGCATATAAAACACCATTAGAAATGTCCCCGTATCAGCTTGTGTTTGGTAAATCCTGTCACTTGCCTGTGGAACTTGAACATAAAGTCATGTGGGCAATTAAGTAAGTAAATATGGATTATGATGCTGCTGGACAAAAGAGACTGTTGGACATTTTTGAATTAGAAGAGATTCGACAAAATGCATACAAGAATGCTGCCATATACAAACAAAAAACTAAGAGATGGCACAACAACATCATCATGCGACGATAATTTTCTGCAGGTCAGTTGGTACTTTTATTTAATTCGCGCTTAAAATTGCATCTTGGAAAATTGTGTTCCAGATGGTCAGAGCCATTCGAAGTTGTTGAAGCATTTCCTCATGGTGCGGTGATAATTAAAGACTTAAATGATGGGCACCAGTTCAAGGTAAATGGCTAACGGCTGAAGCGTTATCTTAGCCCAAATGACCACGAGCAGAACGAGACCATTAATCTGGTCACATTTACTTTATTTTTCATTACATTTATTCCATTTACTTTTCGTATTTTATTTTATTTCAATTATCTTCTTTAGTTATTTTGCAGGAATAAAAGCAACTTTATTTTTCGACGCATAGAAAACCCTTCTTTTCGATGCAAATTAATTGCTGACTCATCACAGTGCAACATTTCAGGAAAGAATCATAACATTCGATTCACCCTTCTCCCCAATCATCGGATCAATTTGGAAAAGGACAATCCGTATCATTGCATTTATTGGATGCAGACATAGCGTCCTATCCCTGCAGTGGCTACCAACATGCCTTTTCATCTTCGTTTTTATTTCTTATAAGAAAACCTCATTATGCCGACGGTGTTCTCCACAACCACAATCTTCATTGTTGCTGCAAAAATTCTCTTCTTAAGCTTTCCAATATCCTGCAACTTTTATTCTCTTTATATCATAGAATCATGGCACGAACGAGAGGATCAAAAACCCCTTCCAAATTGACTGACGAATCTTCTGCTGCTGTGGTTCACAATAATGAGTAGTCATCGATCAAAGAACCAGCTTTGTTCCTTACTAAGGCTGCTAAGGACTGCTTTCATGATATCATGTTAAAGCAGAACTATCATCCAAAACAGGGGTTCCAACTATCACTAATTCTCACTCTAGGTAAACAAGTCCATCGAACCATCTCGCGACTGGGTGGGAAACGTTTTGTACCCATCCTGAAGGATACTCTCCATCCCTCGTTAGGGAATTTTATGCTAACTTGATTGATAAGGATCAAGAGTTTGTTTTTGTTTGAGAGGGACTAGTACCTTGGGGTGCTGCACACATCAATGCCCTATATAACATTGATGCTAGGGAAGATGAACATAGCTCCTTCGTAGAGCAACTGACTTAAGAGGGCGCTGACATTTTAATGAGTGATTTATACGTTAATTTTGCCATCTGGACAAGAAACAACCCCAATAACTATACCATGCATCGTCGATTCCTGATCGTGCAAAGCAAGGTCTGGTTCCACTTTATTAATTGTCGATTATTGCTTTAAACTCACAACACCACGGTGACATTAGATTGAATGTGTCTCATCCATTCGATTATTAAAGGCCGCAGAATAGATGTCAGTGCAATCCTGTATCAGGAGATTACAGAATGCGCAGCCAAACAAACAGGTGTTTTGCCACTCCCCTCTCTTGTAATGCAATTGTGTTGACAATGAGGTGTTGTGCCTCGTGAGGGAGAGGAGTTCTTGGACAATAAGCGACCAATCAACGATGTGTCGGTAGAGCGTATGACAACGAGGAAGGAGACCTCTGTGGTGAAAGAAGCTGCCTCAAAGAAAGGAAAGGGAAAAGCAAAGAAGGAAGAAAAACAACCTCGTCGCATATAAGACAAAAAATGTCACGTCAGCAAAAAAAATTAAACTGAAAAACATAAATAAATTTAAAAAAAACAAAAGGCCCTAACTAAATTAACATACACACCTGCAACAAAAGTAAAAAAAATTAACAACTCCCCTTAAGAACCCTAAATCTCAAATTCTTTAGAAATTGAAGGGAATTTTTTTTGGTCTTTTCTTCCTAGTCAAAAGACCGCCACATTAGGTTTTGCAATAATGGTTTCTATTTCGTTTCTTTGATTTAAATTTAGAGATCTCCTTTTCATTTTCATACTCTTTTTCTTTCTCTTTCCTTTTCTCATCTCCGACTGCTTTTTCAGGCTAAAGAACAACATCGTTTAAATGAGGAAACAATGGAGGTTCCCTGCCACTTAATTTACAAAAGACTATTTCAACCGTTTCACATATCTCCAAACTCATTTTACTGAAATTTTTTGTTTGTTTCTCGGGAAAATACTAAACCCATCTAATTTTTGATCCAGTTTTGCCCAAAACCTTCTCGAGGAACATTGGGTGATCAATAAACACGTGATCAACTCCACGTTTGTAACAATGGAAGAATCGAACGGTCTCGATTTTGTCACCAACTCTTACCTGCAAATTAAGAGCTGATCCTTAAGAATATAATCCAAAGTTGGTTCACTTTAGTTGAATTTAACAGAATAAAATAACAACTAATACACTGGTGTCCCATGCATCCATTCAACAAAAATGAAGGCAAAAAAAGAAGGGAAGGGGAAGGGGAATAGAAAAAGAACCTAGAAAAAATTAAGGATGATGATGATGTTAATAATTTTATATTTTAAAAAATAATTTTAATAATTTTAAAATCATTTGTTGACGTGAAATATAAGACAAAATAGTGCCACATCAATAGCTGCATATGTGGAAGTGCTCACGTGGAAAAAAAATCTACCCTGTTAGCGTCGTTAGTCCCTTAATGGCCACGTCAGCAAGATCATTAAAAAATGATCAATTTGACCAAAAAAAAGATTATGTATGAAAGTGAGCCAAAAAAAACCATAAGGGCCAAAGTGACCAAACACCCAAATGTTAAGGGCTAATTTTGTCATTATGCCATTATTGTACAATAAATGTTGTTTTGGTAGAAAGAATTTAAGATTTAAAGCATGATACTAGGATTGATGAAGTTGCAATTTTAATTATTCATGTTTATGAATTGTCGGCGCAATATTCTATCATTTGAATGTAATTCATTCATTGAGATTTTAGATGTTTCAAGTTGCTAGAATGATTATTGCCTTGATAAATTTTTGGTATAACCTTGCTAGTTTCTGTTTTACTTGAAGACAAGTAAAAACTCAAATTTGGAGGGTGTGATAGTATTAGAAAGAACCATGGATTTATCCTTACTTATTGTTTAACTTGTTCCTATTTGATCATCCTTAGCATACATTTTTAGCATTTTTTTTAGTTATTGCATTTTCTAACTTAATGGAACTCAGCCTAATTGCCTTTGAATTTATAATATTTTTAATATTGATGTCGCTACATTAGTCTGTTTAGCATTGCGCCCAGAATTGTTGCTGCAGGAACTTGTTCAGAATTATCGCTGTGTGAATATGTCCAAAGTTGTCGCTGCATAAGCAGGTCCAAAATTGCCCCCAAAACTGTCGCAGCATCGAACAACTGTCTGGTTAACACACCAAAAATGCGTGAGTTGTACAGCTAGTGTAACTAACTAGTACGGCTAGACATTGCTAGATTTGAAGGAAAGGACACCTGTACTATTCAGCTGTAGTTAAATACTCATGAGAAGGAGAGAGAAAGGGTCTTCTTCCGGATAGATTTTCTTCTTGAATCCATTTTCGAAGCTTGCATCCATGGCAGCTTAACTTTCTCGAGGGTAACCTGACGTGAAGGAGGAGGCAGATCTGCTCTTGACGAGGAGCTCCTAACTGCGACACAAGAGGAGAGTAAGGGAGCAAGTCGAGTAGCCTAGGAATAGTATTCTCCATTTGTTATTTTATTTCTCTTTCTTAAACGTTGGTGATTCATGTTATTTCAAGTTTGTATGAAAGTACATTTGATATTTAGACTAAATGATATCTTATTCAAGCTTGCCTTTACTGTTTAATCTTTGGGTTTGAATGTTTTGACCACGAAAGTGTTATTGCTGTTACTGTCACTGGAAGGTGCATCGACAATTTAAGCTAACAAGCAAGACAACGGAAGTTTCTTGGGGATTGAAGGAATTTAATCCACTTGTTCTTGAATATGTTGCATTGCCAACACTGGAAGGTATGGTTAGTCTGCATGTTTAAGTCTTAGATCTAATAGAGAAACCAAGTTTGGTAAGACATTCATTGTGCATTAATGCAGCGACAATCACCTTTTATTTTAAACCTTGTGAGCCACACTTAGTATTCTGCCGACTATTTACGTCAGGGACTCCATTTCATTATTACATTTCATCTTTAATTTTACATTATTACTTCGACAATCAATCTCACAATTTTATTGCATTTACTTATTCATTGCACCGACAATTATAGACAACAAACATCCATCCTCGTGTGATTGATATTCGATAGACTCACATCTGTCTACTATATAGTTGCATCGACAGTGTACGCTTACATAATATTTGCTGTGACATTCATAGCACGATCATCTACCGAGGACGAGGATGATAGTGTGTACTCTTGACTAGATCCAATCAATGCAAAGATTCCACGAGACCTACATTTATGAATATTAAACATGGTATGTCATTTTAAGACTTAGCAAGTTCGAAATACAAATGATAACGTAGTTAAGGTGATACTAGAGTTTTAGTTCAAGTGTTAATCATTCATTCTTGAATGCACCAGCACGAAGCCTACTCAGCACATAGCCTGAATACACCGACGCAAAGCCTACTAGGCACATAGCCTGTATTCTTAGATGCAAATATAGTAATCCACAAAGGATTATACATGTCAACAACAACCATTATTTATATAAATCAAGTTAGACATTTATAAAGTGAATTTTATAAATATTAGATAATGCAACAAACTTACCTGTGCTATACCACGGGTATCTAACCGAGATCACTCGACCACTTTCCCTTTTCCATGTTTATCAACCAAGGTATCCGGTTCTTGATCTAATTAGTAGATATTCAAATTAATTAATTAATTTAATTTGACATATTAAATTATAATATACAACAAGAGAAAGAGAATTTAACTCTTCTTTACCAATGCTTTGTACGAACCATATATCCAAATATAATCCTTCATTCAAAACAATTCAACTTAAAATGCTATAGCTCCAATTTTTAGTAAATAAAAAATGAATAAAAATAAAAATCATGAATACCCAAATATTAGCTAATCCCTTGAATTTTTCCACATTCCATAACCAAGCTCTATGAGCATAATTAACCTAGTAAAAAGGCTATTAACTACATAAATACATTCTTAATTTATCTTACACACTCAACAACAGCCAAGCACTCAAATTTAATCATAGTAAGTTCACAAATTTCCCCCGTTCTTGGAAAATGACCAGTAGATTACATGCTCTAAACTCCAATGATCAAAAAAATATAAAAATTACTAAGAAAGAATTCATTTATGACTTACATGCAAAGGTTTAAAGAACCAAACTTGAAGCTCCTCTTCAATGGAGTTTTCGATGGAAACAAAGATGAAAAGCAAGAAACAAGAAAAACAAATAACTAAAAAAATAATGTTAAATTTCCCTTATTTCTTTCTTTTCTTCCTTTACTAATTTACCACTTTAACCTATTTACTTAATTAAAAAAAATTTAAATTTAATCAAACCACTCCACTAACTTCATACATGTCAATTTACCCTTTAAGTCCCTTACTAATTTATCTTCTTTGAGTAACTGACAATTGTTCTTTTAACAACTACTAAATATGATACCAAATTTTCTACTTTCCGAATTTAATACATTATATTAATGTATCACCCACCATATACATCTTTATATGAAATACCTCATACAATTTTATGCACCTAATATAATTAATAAAAGTTCACTCACTTAAGATAATTTGATTTTAAAACTAATATTCTCGGCACCACTGAAAACAGGCTATTACAATGACTACTACTGATACAATTATTACTTCTACTGATACAACAAACTCCAGAGAGCTAAGAAGTTTTACCCTGTAGCTTCTACCGATACAAGTGTTCAGACTACCGATACTACTATGTATAGAACTATTGATACCTCAGAAACTTATACCGAAACAAGTGTGCAGAATTCTAATATACACATAAGTTTCCAAGTTTGCAAGCATTCTTCATCAAAAGGCAATTAGTCAAGAATCAAAGCTTGCATAACCTATACATTACATGATAACACTTGTTTCATCACATAACCACAAGAAACAATTATTCATGAGCACACATGACATTTCATTTCAATGCATATTAGTCTACTTAAAACATTAAGCAAGCATATAATTTTAAATTCAACTTTCACTAAGTTTGACAATGAACCAATCAACCCAAAATCAAGCATTTAAAAGACAATATCATCCTAGTACATGCCATATAATCAAATGATGTAAATACTACCGAACAGCCTCCCGAGATAGTGTGATTTCTTGAGGTAATCTGATCTTTTACTAGCAAAATAGGATCTACAAAACAACAACAATTTCATAGGTAAGCTTACATAGCTTAGTAAGTTCGTAGAGTTTAATAAGTTACCGAATAACATGTGTTGCACAGTCTATAAGTCAATCGAACCAGAATAGGACCGTGCTTCAATAAGCTATAATCAGAGTTCATCCCTTTTGACAAACGTCATCTCTGTTACCAGTATACGATGCTGCTCACACCAAGCTGATGAGGACTTGCAACATATGCGGTACCTCAACCATTGATACGGTATCTGTACATATAATCGTTCCCTAACGATGCTGCTCACACCAAGCTAATGAGAATATGCAAATTAAGCTTAAATCTCAGCCATCGTAGGGCCTATAATCCATTGTTGGATTCTTTTCTCATTTCCCTACTCACGATGCTGCTCACACCAAGCTGATGAGGACTTACAACATATGCGGTACCTCAGCCATCACGTTGGTTTCAAATCACTACCTTAAAGCCTAATATCTTCTTCATTCATTTCTTTTTCATCTTTCTCAATTTCATGTACCAAAACCTGTTCTGCAATAATGATAAAGAATACAAATAATGTACTATTTAAAAGCAAATTTAACATTACGAACTTATCGAACAAAAATGCAATTAAAATGAACTCTAATGATTAATCTATAATTTTCCCTTTTCCACGATCGGTGACACTATCTTGATCAAATTGAAAACACAAAGCTTGGACGTATGGCCTCCTATGGTGTTTAGGGTTTCGGTTGGAAGAAAGAAAGAAGATGATCAAAAATTATATGATTTTGTCATGTATTTTAGGTTAAAAACCTTTCTTTACTCATTTACCATTTTACCCTTAATAACTTAAACAATTTCATGCCTTTAAAAACACTAGAACCGTCCATCATAAACATTAATTGTTTAATTATCATTTAGGTGCCTTGCCTTATCTTCCAATTAGCATTTAATGCCTTTAATTAATGGAATTCAACTTTTGCATCTTTTACGATTTAATCCTTTAAATTTCATAATCAAATTTTAATACAACACTAATGACCTCGTAAATATTTAAATAATTAATATTTACGATTTGAAACATCGAGGTTATGGCCTCGAAACCACCATTCTCGATCACATTGAAAAATAAACTAATTAGTAAATCCTTATTTAATTAGGATTTAATTACAATTTACCAAAAACTAAAACATTTCACATCATTTCTATTATTAGGGCCTTTAAGAAGAGTCCAATTATCCAATTGGTCATTCAATTATATTAAATTTCAATTAAACAAACTTGTTTTCATTTTAACCTTAAACTAATTCAGAGTAAATGAATAAATAATCCAAAAGTTAGTCGATGATAATCATGTCACGACCGCTTGGACTTTTTGACCATGATTTAATTACCATTTTGTTCCTTTTACTATTTTTAATCTATAGCAATTAACTTTTACATCTTTTACAATTTACTCATTTTTCCTTAATTAAGCAATTAATCATTAAAATTACCCAACCAAACTTCAATTCTCATATAATAAGACTATAAAAAATTAATAAAAATATTTACGGCACTTAATTTCAAAAACGAGGTCCCGATACCTCATTTTCTAAAATCACTTGACCTTTGAACCAAACCACTTATACTAACTTTTAATTCAATAATTAAAATTCTTCAATTCAAAATTTCATATAAAATTATTATTGACTTATTTAATTTAAGCACTCATTATAAAAATTTTCTCATCGGTTTTGTGGTCTCGAAATCACTGTTTTCGACACCACTAAAAAATGGGTTGTTACAACTCTCCTCCCTTAGGAAATTTTCTCCTCGAAATTTTATCTAGCAGTACCTGTTTATTCTAAAGTTTTCTCATAAGAAAAATTATTACTAGCTCATCCAAATATAGAAAATAACATTCTCATAATAATCTCCAATAACACAAACTTTATCTTGACTTTTCCTACTCATGAATCATAATAAGCAGTAATAATTTAGACGGCACTTGATGTTCAATTAGGTCAATACAGAAATTTCTAGAGATATTATTTTTTATTAATATTTTCGAAATTTTCATATAGTAATAGAAAATCTTTTTACCTAACCAAGAAAATCAACCTCACTGAACCAAAATTCACTGTTGATAGTTTTCACGTAAATTATTTCTCACACATAGTCTATCACACATTTCTCACATATTACACATACACATATTCTTTTTGAAGTCTATTAGAATATCATCAATAATCATAATTACGACTATATCTAAATATCTAGATAAGATTGAACAATCTGGTTCATCATATTCATAAATCAATAGAGATATTAATTAATCTAGACAATATTACTAGAATTCTTAATGATTATCTCAAGTTCAAAGAAATTTTCAGCATCTCATATCTTTAACTAGAACTGAACAACTGAATCTTTATAACTTTCAAATACATTGTTACATCCTTTTAACTTATTTAACAAGTCTTCTATATAAGATATAAGATTTTTATTCTATATCTTGAGTTTATTCCGTTATCAGATTTAGGCAAAAATCCTATAAATATTTTAGGATATAAATCAAAATACCCATTGGTTAACAATACACAGTTATCCTCAATTCCAAATTTTTTTTAATTAAGTAGTCAATTATATATATATAATGTTTTTCATCATTTTAGGTCATTTCCTGTACAAAGGCATTTGAACAACTCTGATTTACCTGACTCAACCATAATCAGTACATTAGTCCAACATTTCAATCTGTAATTCACTACGGTATCATATAACTTCAGTCAATCATTTCCAAATTAATACCAAATTCATGAAATGATAGTAACATCAAATCGTCAAAAATATCATAGTCATAAATTTCCAGCAGATAGTTTCGACATACCAGCTCTATCTAGTTTCGACATACCAGCTCTATCCTATCAGATTATGACTCAAACATTAATTTCATTGGGTTGGGAAATAAATCCATTTTCCTTATTAATACAATGTAATATGAGAATAAGTTAACCTTATCGAAATTAGTGCTTTCACAATAAATAATATCGAAAGAATAGAACGTACCAGAAATAAAATTGGGCATTATAATTTCATATCCATCATTATGTATTCGATCCCACTTTATTTACCTATACTCAGAGATAGCGGTTATAAAGTCACACCATGCTTCAAATATTTATGAAACCAATATACTATAACTTGCACTAGAATCAGTAATCAAATAATATTATTAACTCCATTAATTTCGTCACGATCAGATTCAGATAACATCTTTAGAATCTGCAAATAAACAAGAATTGGATCGGATTAATCAATATCACACTATCATATGTTTATATGACATGTACTTTTAGACTATATTCACATTGCACTTAATCCGAGAATCAACTAAACTGTAGCTCTGATACTACTAAATGTAACACCCAAAAATCGTAACCATCTCCGATCTAGGGTCTTAGGGTTTACAAAACTTTACGAGTTTTTTTATTTTCATACCTACAAATCAATCACAATTTATACAATTACAAACTTACAACTCAGAATACTAACTTCATTTAACCTTACACATTCATTTACAATATATCAATCAATCAGAAAATCAAATTTAATTACACAAGAACTTAGGATCACATATGGAAATTTTCCATCAGGGATCACATGGCCCTGTGTCTCAAACACACAACTTCCATCACTAGCTATCCAAATTTTAAGCCAATACGTACTCATCAATACATTTGCAAGAATGAATCAATATTCATATCACATAACATGACATCTGTCAAACCATAATACCACAATATCATCCAAGCTACATCAATCATTCTTACTATCACTATGTAGTACCCAAACCCGACACCGTTGTCGATTAAGGTTTAGGGGTCTTTCCGATCATTTACCGTTGAATAATTTCCAATATCAGTTCATTTTAAAATAATTAAATGAATTAATATATCATACACAAAAATAATTATAAACTTAAATAACAATAAAATCAATTTAGGGCAAAAATGTCATTTCATAATTTTGGGGGACTTCTATCGGTACCTGTGGACAAGTATCGGTAGAAGTCAAGTCGGTAAACAACTTTAAAATAACTGCACTTTCCTATCGGTAGTTGGGATGGTTCTAACGATACAAGTATGACTACTACCGATATAATTATTACTTCTACCGATACAACAAACTCCAGAGAGCTAAGAAGTTTTACCCTGTAGCTTCTACTGATACAAGTGTTCAGACTATCAATACTACTATGTACAGAACTACCGATACCTCAGAAACTTATACTGAAACAACTATGTAGAATTCTAATATACACATAAGTTTCCAAGTCTGCAAACATTCTTCATCACAAGGTAATTAGTCAAGAATCAAAGCTGGCATAACCTATACATGATAACACTTGTTTCATCATATAACCACAAGATACAATTATTCATGAGCACACATGACATTTCATTTCAATGCATATTAGCCTACTTAAAACATTAAGCAAGCATACAAATTTAAATTCAACTTTCACTAAGTTTGACAATGAACCAATCAACCTAAATTCAAGCATTTCAAAGATAATATCATCTTAGTACATGCCATATAATCAAGTGATGTAAATACTACTGAATGGCCTCCCGATATAGTGTGCTTCCTTGAGGTGATCTGATCTTCTAGCAGCAAAATAGGATCTACAAAACAACAAAAATTTCATAGGTAAGCTTACATAACTTAGTAAGTTCGTAGAGTTTAATAAGTTACCGAATAACATGTGTTGTACAGTGTGTAAGTCAGAACCAGAATAGAATTGTGCTTCAATAAGCTATAATCAAAGTTCAACCGTTTTGACAAATGTCATCTCTGTTACCAGTATACGATGTTACTCACACCAAGCTGATGAGGACTCGCAACATATGCGCTACCTCATCCATCGATACGGTATCTGTACGTATAATTAATCTCTAACGATGCTACTCACACCAAGCTGATGAGAATATGCAAATTAAGCATAAATCTCTGCCATCGTAAGACCTATAATTCATTATTGGATTCTTTTCTCATTTCCCGACTCACGATGCTTTTCACACTAAGATAATGAGGACTCACAACATATGCGGTACCTCAGCATCGTGTCGATTTCAAATCACCGGCTCAAAGCCTGATATCTTTTTCATTCATTTCTTTTTCATATTTCTCAATTTCACGTACCATAACTTGTTCTGCAACAATAATAAAGAATACAAATAATGTACTATTTAAAAGCAAATTTAATGTTACGAACTTACCAAAAATGCAGTTAAAATGAACTCTAGTGACTAATCCATAATTTTTCCTTTTCCACGATCGGTGACAAGATCTTGATCAAATCAAAGACATAAAGCTTGGACGTATGGCCTCTTATGGTGTTTAGGGTTTCGATTGGAAGAAAGAAAGAAGATGATGAAAATTTATTTGATTTTGTCATGTATTTTAGGTTAAAAACCTTTTTTTATTCATTTACCATTTTACCCTTAATAACTTAAACAATTTCATGCCTTTAAAAACACTAGAACCGTCCATTATAAACATTAATGGTTTAATTACCATTTAGGTGCCTTAAATTATCTTCTAATTAGCATTTAATGCCTTTAATTAATGGAATTCAACTTTTGCATCTTTTACGATTTAATCCTTTTCACTTAATTAACTATCTAAACGTTAAAATTTCATAACCAAATTTTAATACAACCCTAATGACCTCGTAAATATTTAAATAATTAACATTTACGGTCTGACACATCAAGGTTGTGGCCTCGAAACCACCATTTCTGATCACACTAAAAAATAGACTAATTAGTAAATCCTCATTTAATTAGGATTTAATTGCAATTTACCAAAACCTAAAGAATTATACATCATTTCTATTATTAGGCCCTTTAAGAAGAACTCCAATTATCCAACGGCGCTAACAACTTGACTGCCCCTGAACGTACTCCCATTTGGTGTAAATTTTAGTTTTCCTCAAGTATACGAGTCAGGTTGTAAATATAGTGTGTTTTCAACGGAACACTTAGAAGTATTCCGAGGATCGTACGTAAAGAAGGCATAAAGATATAGTAAATAAAATCCTGTAAAGAATAAAATTAATTATTACTGATTTTAGGGTTTATAGTACGAAGGAAAATTGAAGAGTGTTTATGAAAGCATAAAAATAAAAAGGTAAAAATAAAATAAAGTAAAAGTGGTGTTGTAAAAAATCTTATAAATATATTTGGGTAAATTAGGTCGTCTCCGTATGATATCCTTGATTGTTGGGTTTTGGGGATTTTTCTCCAATCAACTAGTCACTACCCCAATTGGATCTCTCAATCTTTCGTCGACATAGCAAGTCGATAAAGATTACGTATCTCTAGATGTCACAATCTAAATCGATTTGGGGAAAAGGTGTTCACGGATGGGCAATACCAATTTTGGGTTCATTCCCACCTAGATGACTTTTTAGGGTTGTCAGGCCTAGTGTTTGTTTGATGCCCTTCCTTTCCCAAACAACTGATCCAAAAGGTAAAATCACTATAAAACAACAATCAATTATTCATATGTCCACTCCCTAATTCCCCAAATGGAATTAGTTCCTCATGGTTTCTTTATTCATCAATAACACAATATATAAAAACATATAAATCAAGAATCGAATGAAAAAGAAACTAGATTTATATTAAACAATCTGTCAGGAAAAACTCCTAGAACATTTATGCGAACATTTACAATCTCGTTTCACAACTGAAAAGTAAAAACTAAAACTGAAAACTAAAGCCTAAGTAATGGTATGTAAAACCCTAGTGATAAAGGTCCTATTTATAGCTTTAGATGATCGTTTTTCCTCAACCCTAGGACAGCTAGCGTTCCTCGTGTTTAAGTGGCATTGTAAAGACTAAAATGCCCTTCATTAAGTGTGATATCTGCGTTTAGAGGCTGATGTTGCGACACACCAGGTCTTGTGTCGTGACGTAAGCATCAGTCTCTATGTAGAGTGCCATCCTACAGGAGTTATTGCGACATATCCCCTGCGTGTCATGAGAAGGAAGTCAGGTTTCAAATTCCTTGAGTTTGGTCCCTTAGTTGCGACGTAGCTCAGCCTATGTCGTGACAAAGTGATCAATATCCTATTAGTACACTTCTTTTGGCCTCCTGCACACTCACCAAGTACATTAGCTAACCTTTAGGCCTTATTTGGCCTTAAAGACAAATAAAACAATATTTTAACACTTAGGTTACACAATTTATTCAAAAATAAATCTAAACTAAATCCTATGAGAACATAACAAAAATACTTGATTTCAAGCTCTTCAAGTGTGAAAAATAGTTCAATCTGCCAGGTATGAAACCAACAAATCAAACTCTCCCACACTTAAGTCTTTGCTTGTCCTCAAGCAAACAAAATAAAAATAAAAATGAAGAGCTTAAGTTTTATAGTTATACAAAGAGTGGCTCATAGCATGTAGTCTAGGCATCATATATTTCTTAATAATTTTGACATGATAATTAAGCAACTTTACCATTTTTTATTAGAAACAATATAAGTTCAGCAGGTTATAGGAAATACACATATTAAGATTTTATCAATATATATCCATCAATGCCAAATATAAGTATTTTAATTATCCTAGTACAATATAGACAACCATAATGAAATCATGCAATTTCCATATTTATTCATGCATAAAGTTGTTTAAGTCAAATAGGGCTTTTCTGCTTGTAACGTATTAAGGCTTAGAATAGGCGTGAATTTCAAAGAATAGTTAAGCACAAAAGGTTACAAACACGAAAATAGTTTGGCACATTGTATTGTTCCCTATTCTTCCCTTTTATGTCCCACTCCTTCTTACCCCCTTATTTCTCCTTCTCTCACTATCCTTTTCTCTCCGTTTTAGGATTCTCAAAAGAAAATAATCCCTTTAGCTGGCTTATGAGTATTTTCTTTCTTTTTGGTTCTTGAGTAAGATTTCTTTCTTTTTCGTCTTTTTGGTGACTTTATAATTCTGTCACTTATTGACATGTTTTCTTACTCTTGCTTCTTTTGTTTCTACTCATTTTTCTATTTATTTTTTATTTTTTTCTCTATTTTTCTTATTTTAGCTAGACTAAAGTTTATATATTATATTGAGTTCCTTATTTTGTAACCTCCACCTTAATGTATCTACTTACCCTTTATACCAATGGCCATACATCTATTTCCATGCAAATAGGACCCAAGAAAAGAGTATACACAAATGTTTCATTTTAAATTTAAAGAGGCTTATAGTGTGGTTTATCAAGTAAGGTCATTAGACTCAAAGATGGGTACTAATTGAAAATTTAGAATATGGTTTGGCTTTTTAGCTCTAGGTGAGTCCAAACAATGTCTTAGGTCATCCCAAAATACCTTAATATGCACAAATATCAATTTCATCACATAATTTCAAAATTATCATCTATCATATATACTAGCATGCTTGTTTCCTCATATCTTGCCCATCACTTGGTATTAATAATACCTTTCTATCTATACTTTAATATAACCTATAGAACTTAAAAGTTTCATGCTCAAAAATTAAAAATTCCTTATCATCATGTCAAATTTACCAATCAACACAATCAACCTATTATACATGCTCCTAACCAATCACTTGTATCTCTACAAGCTCAAGCACACATAAAAAATTTTAAAAATTAAAACTATATGCCAAAAATTCCTATGTTACTCCCCACACTTTAAAAAGCACATTGTCCCCAATATGTAGTCCCCTCAAATAATAAAGGAAAGAAGTTACCCGATTAGTCGTGAAGGTTCTTTTCTTCTTATGGTGATTGTCCTTCTCCTTTTGGCATTAATGTTTGAAATTGTTGTGTCTTCCATAATGTGGGGTTCCTACAAAAAAAATTCAAGCATATATGCAAAGATAAATTATAATCTTACTCCTATGAATTATATAAGTCTAAAATAAAAAGTAAAAAATTATTCAAAAGTTACAATATAAAATTGTCTCAAATAGTTATTCTTCCTCATCCATCTCATCTTCCTCCTCTTCATTATCATTCCCTTCTTCTAGCTCTTCATCATCATGTTCCTCATCATCGCCCCAAACGTGTCTGTAGTGTAGTTAAAGACCCTAAGATTATGTTTTTGAGCAACTTCTTGGAATATTAGTCCTGATTCCTGCATCCATTGGATCATTCAATTTAACTTTGCATGAGTCCCTTCACCAACTTCTTATTGGGTTGGTGCCAACCTTCGTGTGGATGTTAGTGTAGCCGTTGAATCTCGTGATTTCTTCTTCCCCTCTCTTCTTTGTTTGGCACGAATTTCTCCATATTGTTGGAATAGTTTGTCCCGAATGACACTTTTTAACAGCTTCAAGGTTTGTTTAATGGATGTCATGGGCACTCCTACCCTCCAACACAAAGCTGTGATTAGGTGAGGAAAGAAAATCCCCATGTTCTAGCTTCCTACACAACGGCCCATGTCTCGATGGATCCATGTCCCTATAGAAACTTGCTTTTTCTACAATATTGCAAATAACAAGACTACTCGAAAAGAATTAACATTAGAAACATTTAAAGCAGGTATCATTCTTGTGCAAATAAATTGAATCCACATTTTAGCTTCAAGAAACATGATAGCTTGATTAAATGATGTGAGAATTCTATTGTCTGGTCTAAATTTCCATTCCCCCTTCCCTTAGTCAAATAAGTAATTGCTTCATGCATGTCTATATCACTAAAGGATTCTAAATATTTGATCTAAAAAATCATGATCATAATAAGGGGCATTAAAGAAATTACAAATTATTTTTGAGGGTTACCTTGACACAAATTCCTCTAATTACTAAGGTTTCTCAATTAACTTCATCCCTAGTCTAAAGATATGATCTTTTAAGGTAACATAAAATTCCTGAACTACAAGAATAACAGCAGATTCTGTGGGAATTATCCAAAAACATTCCCATTTATGGTACCTAACTAAAGGCCAAACTTCCTTACACAAAACCATCAATGGATCAAAACCCCTTTCCTAAATGAAGGTTTTTCCTTGAAGTTCATTAAAATATTTTTCTACATTCAAATTTAGAAAATTCAAAAGAGTGGTATCCAATGATGGTTCAGATTTTACCGTATGTCTAACCTTTCGAGGAGGCATTCTAAATAATAAAGATGTAGAAGTAGGAAAAATAAAGAGAAAATAGAGAAAGGAAAGGATTTCTAGGTTTTTGATGAGTTAAAATAAAATAAAATGAGTTAGAATGTTGTTTAAGTATTTATAATGGTTAGTATTTAGGGTTTTAAGGTGTAAATATTTAGAAAAATTAAGCCTTTAGCCGTTAAGTTGCGCAATTAGGCCGAGTCAATTCTGTAGAAATTGTAGTCGATGTCACGACATAGGTAGTCTTTGTCGCGACATACCCTTCAGTTCCTTTAGGTCGCGACGTATTTGGAGGTTTGTCACGACAGTCTCCTCAGCCCTGATTTCTGTCGATTCTGTTTCCTTTGTCATGATAAGGAGATAGCCATGTTGCAACGTCGGCTTCAATTTTGCTCTTTCCAAGTTTTATCACCTTTGTTGCGACACAGTTGATAGTGTGTCACAACGTACCCCTATTTTTTGTTAAATGCTAAAAGAAAAACATATTAGAATGATATACAATAATATACACAAGTTAGTACCATCGAATTACCTTTAAGTCTTACTACCGGACTCATCCAGTATGCTTACCCTTACCGAACGGATCCATTTTTGTTCACCTTTTGTCCACCACTCATGAGATCTTTCCAATTCTTTCAATCGATCCCTTTCCTTAAAGTGATTAACTCTTTCCTTATTCATGAATGGGATTCGAGTGTGCCCTTCTCCTTTGTTCGATTCGAGCTGATGACATCATTCATTATGCTCCTTGATTTTATCGCTTTTATCCCTACATTTGAAGGTTTCCACCTCACCATTTATCCTCATAGTAAGCTCATTACTGTTTAGGTCAATAGTGGACCGTGATGTGGCTAAGAATGGTCTTCTTAACAAAATGAGGATATCCCTGTCTTCCTCAAAATCTAAAATAACAAAATTTGAAGGGATGATGAAACTCCTTACCCGGACTAAGACATCTTTTAAAATTTCCCTCGGTAATACAAATGATCGATCTGTCAGTTGTAACGTAACTTGGGTATGCTTAAGATCTCCACTCCCAAGCTTAGGTTTATGCGTGCACCAAGATCACATAAAGCCTTGTTAAACTAAAGATTTCCAATTTTAATTGGAATAGTAAAGCTGCTAGGATCTTTTAGTTTTTGGGGAATTAACTTGGAGATAATAGCACTGTAAGATGTGTTTACATCCACTTGCTCACCTACCTTGATTTTTCGACGCCGTGTCATTATTTCCTTTAAGAACATGGTGTACTTGGGTACCTTTTCTATCAATTCAATCAAAGGTAAGTTAATATTAAAGGATTTAAAAAGGTTGAGAAAACTTACAAAGTTATTTTCATCTTGCCGCTTTTTTTCTTCCAACCTTTTTGGGAAGGGGATTGAGGCGTTTATTCCTTCCTTAGGAACGTCCTCCTTTGTTTCTACTGCCTCTTTGGAAGGTACCTTGTCGAGTTTGATGACTTCAGTATCATCATCAGATGGGACATCTATGATCATGAGATTTAATAAGCTCTTTTTCCTTGGCGGATGGTTTTGGGCTACTCAGTACTTTGCTCGATCTCAATTCAATCACTTTAACCTGCTCTTTACCTTCTCTACAAGGATTATTTTTGGTGTTGCTATGGATCCCTGAACCAATTTGTCTTGAAGGATCACTCTTCATGCTTATTAATTGATCCATTCTCTCCTCTAGCTTTCCCACAAACCTGGCGGTACTAGCACAATCAGACTGTACTTGTTTCACGTCCGCCCTCATAGAATGCATCTCCCCTTCAATTTTGTCGATTCTCTGACCACAAGCAGTATGGTCACCTTGATTCACTTTGTCTGGATGTCTCTGTAAAAATGGGGGTTGATAACTAGGGTTTCTCGCTTGGGTATTATTGTTACTATTATCCTCTTGGCTTCCTCCTCATCTAAAATTGGGATGATCTTTCCATCCTAGATTGTAAGTATTCGAGTAAGGACTTTGACTACCTACGTAATTGGTCTCCTTTAGGTTTATAAGATAGTGACAAAGAGGCTTATCTTCTCCATTGGATGATGATGCTACTGTAGCAGACTCAATTCAGTTCAGTCTCTCCAACAATTGTTGGTATTTATCGAAACCACCTACACAACAGGGCTTCAAAAAAATCATTTTAAAGTTTGGAAAAATGGGAGTAAAAAGGGAGTCGCCACCAATCTTTATTTTGCGTGTGATTGGATCACCACAAAATGTTTAAAATGTTTTTAAAAAGTCGGTCTTCGAAATCCAAAGAAACAGGCTCGGGAGTCGGTTACGCATGAGGAAGGATTAGCACCCTCATACACCCAAAATTGGTACCACATGATTATTTTCGGGTCTTATTTCATGAAAACAATGAAAACTCAAGTCAAGTTTAAAATGCGATGTTTATTTTAAAAGGCTTTGTGTAATTTTAAAGGAAATCTTTTTAAGAAAAATTCGTCCTCGTATTTCGATCCTCTATGAGAACTAGAAAACGTGTCCAACACAGTAGGGCACTATATTCTCTGAGTTTCAAAATTGAAGGACGTTTCGGGAAATATTAAAAAGAGTATTCTATCGCGTGAATTATACGAAACTCACACCCAGCACGTTAGGGCATGGTGTTTCGAGGTCTTCACACGAAAGAACATTGTTTCTTTTTTGGTCTTTAAAATCCTTTGTATATAAATATATAAGATTGAAGAATATTTTGGAAGACTTTTGAAAAGGATATCCGATTTGCATGAATTACGAAAATCACACTTAACACGTTAAAGCGCGATTTTTCGAGATTTTCACACGAAAGGACATTGCCTCGTTTTTAAAATTATTTGTGATATATATATGTAGATATATTTTGAGAATTTGAAATTTTCGTATTAAATTTAAAGTGCAATCCTCGAACATATGATTTGAAGGATTTAAAAAGATTACCCGTTTACTTCGATTTTCATGAAGAATTAAGTCGCGACCAACACGTTAGGACACGACATTCTCGGAGCCTCGAAGTGAACAGGCGTAAAAACTTGAAAGGATATTCGGCTCGCGCGAGTTATACGAAGAAATCACACCCGACACGTTAGGGCGTGATTTTTCGAAGTTTACGGTCGGACGAAATATTACCTCGATTTTTAAAATGTAAATGAATGCGTAAGTTTAAAACACGAATAGCGATTAATAAGAGAAGTTAAATACGACGCAATATAATAAGCAGATAAATAATATGCGAAAATATAAGATGCAGATGCAAATAAATGCGAATATTGGTGAGGAAGAAAAAATGATGAAATCGGGGTTGAAAACGGGACTTTTGGATCTTGGGGGCAAAATGGTAATTTTCGTGAAATCTGGGCTAAAATGGAACTTTGGAAAGTTCGGGGAGATAAAATGATAAATTTTGGCAAAATTAGGGTCAAAATGTAATTTTGGAAAAGTTTTAGGGTTAAAATGTAGTTTTGGAAAACTTTTAGGGTTAAAATATAATATTGGAAAAGTTTTGGGGTCAAAATGTAATTTTGGAAAAGTTTTAGGGTCAAAATGTAATTTTTAGAAAGTTTTGAGATCAAAATGTAATTTTAGAAAAGTTTTGGGGATAAAATGTAATTTTTAGAAATTTTTGAGGTCAAAATATAATTTTTGGGCAGTTTAGGGACCTACAGAGCAATAAAACCAAAAATAAGTGACACGTGGCAGCCTCACAGGTATCTAGAAGTCAATGGACTAATTTAAAAATCTCAAAAAATTCTTGGGTCAATTTTGTAATTAAGAAAAAGTTGATTTAAGGATTAAATTAAAATAAATTAAAAATGACAGGGACTAAATGCATAAATAAGCCAAAAGAGACACGTGGCAGCCTCTGGTGCAATCAAACAGTCAAAGGATTAAATTGAAAAGAAATTAAAATTACTGGGCAAAATTAAAAATAATTTAAAAAACCAAAAAGGACTAAATTGAAACAAATAAAAATACAGAAAGACCAATCGCGCAATATAACCGCCTTTTGCAAAAACACGCGGATCCTGAGGCTAGGTCGGGTCGGATCTGGTCAAACCATAGGCATAATGACAAAACGGCATCGTTTTGGAGTGGTTTGATCACTCCCAAAACGCTGCTGTTTTAATACCTCTATAAAACCCAATTTTTAAACAAAAATTCCATTTCTTCCTTATTTCTAAAAAAAAACTTAAAATGTTCTCTCATTTTCTCACAAACAAACCCATGGTCGGCCATGGCTTGGTCTTCTGCGGCCCACCGTTCAACTCGCACGTGAACGCGCATCGCTGATGCCTTCGGCCACGCGTGTCTGTCCGGCTGCACTCCCGACGCCACAGGTCTTCCACGCATCATCATCGCCGGTCCCACCTCCATCTCCAGTCTCCGGCGTTCCAAAAGGTAGAACTCATCTTCCTTCTTCTTTCGTTCTTCCTTTTTTTTTAAATCTTTTTATTTTGTTCTTTATTTCCTTTATGTAACCAAAGAGAAACAGATCTGGAAACCCAGATCTGGAAAATTTCCAAAACAATTTTTTTTTTAAAAAGAAAGATTTCGATTTCCTTTTCTTTAGTTATTATTCTTTTTTAATATTCAAGTTCATTTAGTGTTGATGTATTCTCTGATTTTTGGTGTTCAAGTCCATGAGGGCGATGTTCGGGGATGAAAGATCGACAACGGCATGGAGGAGGACGTCTGGCGATCCCGGTGGTGGCGCGACCAGGGGTGTCTTCTGCCCTTTTACCTCCCTTTTTTTATTTTATTAATTAATATTTTAATAAATAATATATTTATTATTATTAGCATTTATTAAAATTATAATAACTGCCATTAATACCATGAATATTTATTAATAATATTATTAATATTAAAACGTCTTCTAATACTTATTAAATACTTAAACAAAAACAATGAAGATCCACTAAATATTAAATACATGCATCCCTCATGTTTGGAATCTGATGAGTTATAATCTTGAGATATGAATGGCAGTAAGAATATACCAATATTACCTGGTTACCCTTAATGCTTGAATGACCTGGTATTGGATTAAACCTTCTTTTTGCTGTCGGTCTGTTTGATATTTGGCTGAATATTATTTGGTGATTGTTCAAATGCATGCTTGAAAAAAAGGGTTTGTATTGATTTCCAGAATTGGGTTCGTCTCTGTTGATTTTCAAAGCTGGGTTCTAGTGTGTCTAACCCTTATTACATAATCTCCTCAGGCTTATATAGCCGGATTTCTTATCATTACAAATTGTTTTATGCACATTAATGCCCGTCTCTTTCCTTCTTTTCTACAGGTCTGGCAATGGCAACCCGAAGCAGTGGCGGTTGGAATAGTTGGCAGCCGGCTGTGGCAAGAGCAAGTTGGCTGCTGATGTGGCGAACTCCTATTGGCCAAGCTTGAGGTGGCAACAGCACAAGTGGGCAGATTTTGGTCTTCATTAGGCCCCTAATTCGGGCTTTTGTAAATTTGTTTTGCAAATTGGGCTGTCTGAATTGGGCCTCAATTAAAATGTAATTGGACTTTGGAATTGGGGTGGCTGATTTTTAGCCAAATTGGGCTTGTAAATGGACATTATGGACTTTTAATTTTAATGTTTAAATTTAATATTTTCATAATTTGATTTAAATTTAAATTTAAAATAAATTTAAATTTAAATAAATTCAAAATTAAAACATAAAAGTCCAAGCCCAGTCAAAATTGGGCTTCAACAGCTGCCCCTCTTTGCTTGTGGCTGTGTAACAGGAACAGAGCAAAGACAAAAAGAAGACCAATTTTGCTTCAATACTGCTGAATTTCGGTTGGATACTTCGCAGTGACAATACTCGACTTGATGCTTCATCTCAATTTACTGCGTTGCAGGGAGAGTGAAATCTCTTATATGGCTTTGTTGTACTCCTAATAATAGGATTTGACGCATGAGCTTCATCTTTACTCTACTATAGCTTCAGAGAGATAAAGTCTTGATATCCGGCTCTACTTCAATTTCAGGAGGATAAGAGATGATCTTGCTCTTACTTCAATTTTAGAGATAAAGACTTGATATCCAGCTTTACTTCAATTTCAAGAGGATAGGAAATAATCTTGCTCTTACTTCAATTTCAGAGATAAAGACCTGTTATTCAACTCTACTTCAACATCAAGAGGATAGGAAATGATGTTGATGCTCTGTCTTGCTCTTACATCAATTTCAGAGAGATAAAGACTTGATATCCAGCTTTATTTCAATTTCAAGAGGATAGGAAATGATCTTGCTCTTACTTCAATTTCAGAGATAAAGACTTGATATCCAACTTTACTTCAATTTCAAGAGGATAGGAAATGATCTTGCTCTTACTTCAATTTCAGAGATAAAGACATGTTATCCAACTCTACTTCAATTTCAAGAGGATAGGAAATGATCTTGCTCTTACTTCAATTTCAGAGATAAAGACTTGATATCCAGCTTTACTTCAATTTCAAGAGGATAGGAAAAGATCTTGCTCTTACTTCAATTTCAGAGATAAAGACTTGTTATCCAACTCTACTTCAATTTCAAGAGGATAGGAAATGATCTTGCTCTTACTTCAATTTCAGAGATAAAGACTTGATATCCAAGTTTACTTCAATTTCAAGAGGATAGGAAAAGATCTTGCTCTTACTTCAATTTCAGAGATAAAGACTTGTTATCCAACTCTACTTCAATTTCAAGAGGATAGGAAATGATCTTGCTCTTACTTCAATTTCAGAGATAAAGACTTGATATCCAGCTTTACTTCAATTTCAAGAGGATAGGAAAAGATCTTGCTCTTACTTCAATTTCAGAGATAAAGACTTGTTATCCAACTCTACTTCAATTTCAAGAGGATAGGAAATGATCTTGCTCTTACTTCAATTTCAGAGATAAAGACTTGATATCCAGCTTTACTTCAATTTCAAGAGGATAGGAAAAGATCTTGCTCTTACTTCAATTTCAGAGATAAAGACTTGATATCCAGCTTTACTTCAATTTCAAGAGGATAGGAAATGATCTTGCTCTTACTTCAATTTCAGAGATAAAGACTTGTTATCCAACTCTACTTCAATTTCAAGAGGATAGGAAATGATCTTGCTCTTACTTCAATTTCAAAGATAAAGACTTGATATCCAGCTCTACTTCAATTTCAAGAGGATAGGAAATTATCTTGCTCTTACTTCAATTTCAGAGATAAAGACTTGTTATCCAACTCTACTTCAATTTCAAGAGGATAGGAAATGATCTTGCTCTTACTTCAATTTCAGAGATAAAGACTTGATATCCAGCTTTACTTCAATTTCAAGAGGATAGGAAATGATCTTGCTCTTACTTCAATTTCAGAGATAAAGACTTGATATCCAGCTTTACTTCAATTTCAAGAGGATAGGAAATGATCTTGCTCTTACTTCAATTTCAAAGATAAAGACTTGATATCCAACTTTACTTCAATTTCAAGAGGATAGGAAATGATCTTGCTCTTACTTCAATTTCAGAGATAAAGACATGTTATCCAACTCTACTTCAATTTCAAGAGGATAGGAAATGATCTTGCTCTTACTTCAATTTCAGAGATAAAGACTTGATATCCAGCTTTACTTCAATTTTAAGAGGATAGGAAAAGATCTTGCTCTTACTTCAATTTCAGAGATAAAGACTTGTTATCCAACTCTACTTCAATTTCAAGAGGATAGGAAATGATCTTGCTCTTACTTCAATTTCAGAGATAAAGACTTGATATCCAGCTTTACTTCAATTTCAAGAGGATAGGAAAAGATCTTGCTCTTACTTCAATTTCAGAGATAAAGACTTGATATCCAGCTTTACTTCAATTTCAAGAGGATAGGAAATTATCTTGCTCTTACTTCAATTTCAGAGATAAAGACTTGTTATCCAACTCTACTTCAATTTCAAGAGGATAGGAAATGATGTTGGTGCTCCGTCTTGCTCTTACTTCAATTTCAGAGAGATAAAGACTTGCTATCCAGCTCTACTTCAATTTCAAGAGGATAGGAAATTATCTTGCTCTTACTTCAATTTCAAAGATAAAGACTTGTTATCCAACTCTACTTCAATTTCAAGAGGATAGGAAATGATGTTGGTGCTCCGTCTTGCTCTTACTTCAATTTCAGAGAGATAAAGACTTGCTATCCAGCTCTACTTCAATTTCAAGAGGATAGGAGATGATGTTTGATTGATCTGATCCACTATGATCTCAAGGTAGAGGATTCATTGTCGGTGATTCGATCTTTCATGCTTCTAAGGTACCGGGTTCGTTGTAACGACCTAAACCGTTTCCTTCGAGTCTTCATGGTACTGGATCCGCCGTTGCGATCTTAGATCTTTCCCATTGTGTGTCATGATGCTGACCTGTAGGATATGCTCAAATGGGCCTCTAGGTAGGCCAGATATGTTTAGGATGACATGCTTGGAATGAGTAAAAATGCTCCTATTCTTAGAATGAATGTACATGATTTAATGTTTTAATTTTCCAAAGATTAGTCTTTTCTGTTTTGAAGCCATCTCCTGACGTTTCCTTGAATTCAACTCGGCAGATTCATCATCTGAATCGCTCCTTCCAGATTTTAATTCTTTCAGCTGGCAGTTGTTTAGGATTCTCGTGTCTTTTAGGAATTTCCTAAAATAATTCTCGTGAATCCTTATTTTCTTTCATGACCTTTTATCCATCATCTTAAGATGAAAATACTTGGACAATATGGGAAAGAATGGGATTGTATTAAATTTGGAGATTTATTGGCTATGATATCAAATATTTACAAAGAACAAACAATGACAAAAGAATAGTATTAGACTTAGATATCAGATATGAGTTTCCCTGATCCAAAGATCATCTTTTGCTTGATATCTTTCTGGAGGTCCTGGAATTACTTTATCGATGCCCCAAGATGTAAAATATTTCCCTTTCGCCCCTTTTTGAAGGAACAATTGGTTGCCCCTATTTTTCATTTGAGCCGCCCTTTCCGGGTTTTCAACTCAAAACCCCTTTGGTTTTCAGGATGCCCTATCTACGGGTTTTCATCCTGACCTCTCCATTTTTTTATGCATAATATTTCTTCACCGAATCTGCATTCACCGGGTTGTATAGTTCTTTGCCATCCATTTCAGTCAAAATTAAGGCTCCTCTAGAGAAGGCTTTCTTTACCACGTACAGCCCCTCCCAATTGGGCATCCATTTTCCTCGAGAGTCTTTGTGTATCGGAAGTATCTTTTTCAAGACTAGATCTCCCTCATGGAATTCTCTTAGGCGAACTTTCTTGTTGTAAGCACGCATCATCCGTTTTTGGTACATTTGACCATGGTGGATAGCCCTTAATCTCTTCTCTTCAATCAAATTTAACTGATCATATCTGGCTTGGACCCATTATTCTTCATCCAAATTCAACTCTGACAAGACTTGGAGAGAAGGAATCTCTACTTCGATGGGTAAAACAGCCTCCATTCCGTATACAAGTGAGAACAGCGTTGCCCCAGTAGATGTTCTGACAGAAGTTCTATAAGCAAGGAGAGCGAATGGTAATTTCTCATGCCAATCCCTATAGGTTTCTGTCATTTTTGCGATAATCTTCTTGATATTTTTATTTGTCGCTTCCACTACTCTATTCATCTTTGGGCGATATGGGGACGAATTATGGTGTATGATCTTGAATTGCTCACAGACCTCCGATATTGTGCTGTTGTTCAAGTTTAGTGCATTGTTTGATATGATCTTTTCTGGCATTCCATATCGACATATGATTTCCTTTTTCAGGAACTTGCTGACTGCAGACTTTGTAACATTAGCATAAGAGGCAGCTTCTACCCACTTGGTGAAGTAGTCGATAACCATAAAAATGAATCTATATCCATTAGAGGCCTTTGGTGAAATTGGCCCAATAACATCCATGCCCCACATAGAAAAAGGCCACGGAGATGTCATGACGTGTAGAGGTGAGGGAGGCACATGGATCTTGTCCCCATAGATCTGGCATTTGTGGTATTTCTTGGCATAATTGATACAATCAGTCTCCATAGTCGACCAATAGTACCCAAATCTCATGATCTCCCTAGCCATTTTGAATTCATTCGCGTGTGTTCCACAAATCCCTTCATGGACTTCTAGGATCTTTTTAGCCTCGATTGAGTTCACATATCTTAATAACACTTGATCCTTTCTTCTCTTATACAGGATCTCTCCATCTAGGATGTACTCGTTCGCGAGCCTTCTCAATGTCCTTTTGTCATTTTCAGTAGCTCTTTCGGGGTATTTTCGGTCTTTCACATATTGGAGAATGTCCTGGTACCAAGGATGCCCCTCCTTTCCTTCCTCTTCAATCTCGCAGCAATGGGCTAGAGTTTCATAAATACTCATTCGAAAGGGTTTCATGTCCTCTGGCCTATTCACTTTTATCATCGAAGCTAGAGTAGCCAAAGCATCAGCCATTTGGTTTTCCTCGCGTGGGAGGTATCTGAACGTGACCTCGTCAAATTCTTTGATCAGTTCGAGGACCATATTTCGATATTCAATTAATTTGGAGTCCCTTGTCTCCCATTCTCCTTTGAGCTAGTAGATTACCAATGCTGAATCTTCATAGATTTCTAAGACCTTGATCCCTCGATCCATGGCTGCTCAGATCCCCATGATACATGCCTCATATTCCACCATATTATTTGTGCAATCAAAGTCAAGCTTACTGGTGAAGGGATAATGGTCTCCTTCTGGCGACACTAAAACTGTACCGATCCCGTTGCCCATAACGTTTGAAGCTCCATCGAAGTTTAATTGCCACGAATGCTCGGTCATTGTCTCCTCTTCGCTAGTTGCGACATACATCAGGTCCTCATTTGGAAAGTCAAAATTTATCGGCTCATAGTCCTCCAAAGCCCTACTGGCTAGGAAATCTGCGATTGCACTTCCTTTAATTGCCTTTTGGCTTACATAGATGATATCAAATTTCGACAATAGGATCTGCCATCTAGCCATTCTCCCATTTAGCGCGGTTGACTCCATCATGTACTTTAGAGGATCTAGTTTCGAGATTAGCCATGTAGTGTGGTATAGCATGTATTGTCGCAACCTTCGGGTAGTCCAGACCAGTGCACAGCATAGTTTTTCTATTGGAGAGTATCTTGTTTCACAGTCAGTAAATTTCTTACTGAGATAGTATATGGCTCTTTCTTTCCTTCCCGTCTCGTCGTGTTGACCCAAGACACATCCCATAGAATTCTCGAAAATCGTTAAGTACAAGATTAATGGTTTGTTAGGATTTGGTGGTACTAGTACCGGAGCATCAGACAAATACTGCTTAACTTTATCGAATGTTCTTTGGCACCGATCATCCCAAACGCCTGGGTTATGCTTTCTAAGAAGGTGAAATATGGGGTCACATTTCTCCGTTAATTGTGAGATAAACCGAGCAATATAATTCAACCTCCCAAGAAAACCTTTAACCTCCTTTTGCGTACGAGGCAGGGGTAACTCTTGTATGGCTTTAACCTTGTCTAGGTCTATCTCGATTCCTTTTGGCTGACCACAAAACCCAACAATTTTCCCGATGTAGCTCCAAAAGTGCACTTGACAGGGTTCAATTTTAGCTGGAATTTCCTCAATCTCATGAACAATTTTCTCAAGACATTCACATGTTCTTCCTCTGTTCGGGACTTTGCAATCATGTCGTCGACGTAGACCTCAACTTCTTTGTGCATCATATCATGAAACAATGTTACCATCGCTCTTTGATATGTTGCCCCCGCATTTTTAAGTCCGAATGGCATCACCTTATAACAGAATGTTCCCCATATTGTGATAAAGGTAGTTTTCGCCATGTCTGTAGGGTCCATTTTTATTTGGTTATATCTGGAGAAACCATCCATGAAGGAAAAAAAGGCATGCCCGGCTGTATTATCTACTAGAGTGTCGATGTGAGGTAGCGAAAAGTTATCTTTTGGGCTGGCCTTATTTAAATCCTGGTAATCTACGCACATACGTACTTTACCATCTTTCTTGGGGACAGGAACTATATTGGCAACCCATTCCGAATATTCAACCACTCGGAGGAAACCCGCGTCGAACTATTTTTGGACCTCTTCTTTTATTTTAAGCAACACATCAGGTCGCATTCTACGAAGCTTTTGTTGGACGGGCTTGCATTCTTCCTTTATTGGGAGCTTGTGAACTACGATGTCAATGTTTAGCCCCGGCATGTCTTGGTAGGACCAGGCGAAGACGTCTTTGAATTCTCTTAGCAGCTCAATAAGATCTCTTCGTGTTTTCACCGAGATGCTGGTTCCAATTCTCACTTCCTTATTTTCCTCTCCCTCTCTTATGCTTACAGTTTCAATCGCTTCTTTGTGAGGCAAAATCTATTTTTTCTCTTGTTCCATCATTCGTAGCAATTCAGGAGATATATTACTATCCTTGTCATCTTCGGAGTTCTGAGATTCTTCTAGACACATATCTTGCTCGAAATGAGGTTCGGAGTCAGTGTCACTCATATTACTGCTATCCCGAGATCTGTAAAGAATGAGAATGGCCTAATTAACAAAATGATTTAAAGAATGTTTGTATGGAATGATTATGGGTGTATGTGTTCAAGAATGATTTATTTTTATGTGTTACAAGCAAATAATTTATTTGGAATTGAAAGGAAAAGAATAAAGAGATAGTTGTCAAAATGTATCTTCATTTAAGATAATGGATAAAAACTCAAATGCCCTTTTACAAAAGATTTCTATCATTCCCGGGCATAGAATGATAGAGGTGTAACGAGTATTACTTTGAAATGTTCCTAAAAGCTACGGGGAGCTCCTCTTCTGCCCAGTTGTCCAAATTACTCCCAGGTGCATACGGACATATTTGAAGCGAACTCCTTTCTTCAGCTTCTTCGAAAACAGCATTTATGTTCAGTTCCATCACAAGTTTTGCAACTTTTTCCTCCTCAAGCCTTAGCCCACTAGAAATGAAAGTTTTCGAAATATGAGGGAAGGTCATCGGTCTCCAACTGATTTCTTCCCCGGCTTGTCCTGCTCTTCTTGTCTCTCGTTTCTGCTTTATCTCTTTCTTCTTTTCTTTCACATCTGGCTTGTAACCTAGCCCGAAACGGTCCCACTTTCCAAATGGCGACGGCGCGCTAACTATTCCTTGAAGATATTTTCTGAGCCCTTTTCCCGATAATGCTCCTTTTCCAATCGTCAAACGCAACCCCATCTTCGTTGTTTGTGACAATTTAGGTTCAAGAATTTTACTTCCCTCTTCAATAAATGTGGCATTGACAAATTCTAACAAACGAAAAGAGCATTCTATTGCCTCTTCATCTTTGTCTATATATGGGGCATCATTTGTTACAGACGCAACAATATCCTCCTCGGCATTGATTGTAACCAACCTTCCATCGATTACCAGCTTGAGCTTCTAGTGAAGTGAGGACGGTACTGCCCCTACTGCGTGAATCCAAGGTCTTCCTAATAAGCAATTGTAGGAAGGCTTGATACCCATCACCAAGAAATCAACCTTGTAAATATTTGGGCCTATTTGTAATGGTACTTCAATCCTGCCCATCACTTTTCTTTCAGTTCCATCAAAAGCTCTGACTATGTTGTGGCGCGTCCTCATATAGGAGCTATCGATGGGTAGTCTTTCGAGAGTGGCCAACGGTAGAACGTTTAAAGCTGAGCCATTGTCGATAAGCACTCCGGGTAGAGTGTACCCTTTACAGCGAGTGGTAATATGCAATGCCTTGGTCGATCCCATACCTCCAGATGGGATTTCGTCGTCGCTGAAGAAAATAAAATTATCAGCGCTAATGTTGTTAATCAGTCGATCTAGCTTGCATACAGATATATCCTAGGTCACATAAGTCTCGTTGAGCGCCCTCATTAATGCGTTACGGTGTGCCTCTGAACTTAGCAGTAACGCCAAAATCGATATGCGTGCGGGCCGCTTATGTAATTGCTCAACTACACTGTATTCGCTGTGTTTCAAGAATTTTAGGAACTCTTGTGCTTCCTTCTCTGCCACCGGCTCATTTATCGGTTCCAACTTGCCAGTCACTTTTTCGGGCTCGACCGCTACAGCTTTTCCTTTGGCAGCTGCTTTCTCTTCCAAGTTGTAAGTTTTACCGCTACGTGTGACCAGGTTCACATTTTGCAGCTGCTCCTCCTTGGGTGCTACAATGTTGCACCTGTAGTTCCAAGGAACTCTTTTGCTGTCTTCATAAGGAAATGGTGTAGGTTTCCGTATGATAACACATGGTGTCTCTTGTCTTCTCGTCTCAGCTCCCTTGGATGTGGAGATAATTATTATCGGGCGATCAGGCTCATGTGTCCTCTTTTCTTCGGAGGAGCAAATGTCCCCCATCTCTTCTCCCTCTTCGAAGAACTCCAATTCTTTACGGTCCATCAAATCTTGTACTAGAACCTTGAACTCTGTACAATGCTGAATCTCATGACCTTCAGCATTGTGGAAGTCGCAATAGTTCTTCGCCATTACCATCCTTTCGTCGTTCTGTGCAATCATTCCTCTAGCCACCAGCTGACGCCATACCCATCTCAAAGGAAATCTGACCTCTTCAATGTGAGCCTTAACCTTTTTTCCTTTTACACTCGTAATCGTATTTACTCTTTGATCAGAATGGACGGGTAAAGGGTTTCCGACTACATTAGGTTTTGATGGCTCATCAAATCTTATTTTCTTCATCTTAATTAATTTTTCTACCAATTTCTTGAAAGTGAAACAATTTTCGATGGAGTGCCCAGTCACTCCTCCATGAAATTCACATTGGGCGTTGACGTCGTACCATTTCGAAAATGGTGGTGGTACGGGCTCCGTGACATATGGGGCCACCACGTGTTGATCATATAACTGCTGGTAGGGGTCTTTGTACGTAATAGGAATTGGAGTGAACTAAATCTTCTCGGTATTTTTCTTCCAGTTTGATTCTGATCTTGGTAAACTTTGATAATTGTTAGGAGGTTTTGATTGCGTCATCGTAATTGACTTCGCATAATTTGGTTTGTATGTGCTTACATTATTCACCCCGGCTTCCTTCCTCTTAGGTGCTGCCCTTTTTCCACTATCTCTTGCATCGATTTTTCCACTTTTAATCGCGCTCTCAATCATTTCTCCTGACATCACTACATCCAAAAAACTCCTTGTAGCATTACCCACCAAGCGATCAAGATACGGTGCCTTTAGCGTGTGGACAAAAAGCATCGTTGTCTCTTTTTCTATCAAGGGTGGTTGTACTTGGGTAGCTACATCTCTCCAACGTTGAGCATATTGTCTGAAGCTTTCGTTCGGTTTCTTCTCCATGTCTTGCAAGGTAATTCTGTCTGGAGCGATATCAGTAACATGGCCGTATTGCTTCATAAAAGCTTGGGCCAAGTCCTTTCAGGAATTGATCTTTGTGCGGCTTAGTTGGTTGTACCATTTTGCAGCGGATCCAACTAAACTATCTTGGAAACAGTGAATTAATAATTTTTCATTGTGGACATATCCTGTCATCTTCCAACAGAACATCGTAATGTGTGCTTTCGGGCAGCTTGTTCCGTTGTATTTTTCAAATTCGGGCATCTTGAACTTCGGGGGTAGCACTAGGTCTGGAACCAGGCTTAGTTCTTTGGCATCGATTCCACTATAAGTGTCAATCCCCTCCATTGCTCTAACCTTGTCTTCCAACCATTTGTACCTTTCTTCTATTTGTTTGGATACTTCTATTTTCGTTCTTTCTGCCTCCATCGTATCATCGAGGTCGGGGTTGATGGGATTCGCAGCGGTTTCACCCGGGTTCGATCCTGATCCGACCAGGTAATTAGTTTGGCCTGATGCGCCAATGGGCTGTGGTTACGCCCGAATGAGGATGGGTGTTTCTCGCAGGTTTGTTTCTGGCGGGGCTTGATGATGTATGGGTGTAAAGCCGAGAGGATATTGAGGATCCTCGTTTTCCTCTCTCGGGCCTTCAGTGGGGCCTTTTCCTTTATCTGAATCTCACAACAGCTGGGTTAACTGATTAATTATATTGCTTTGAGATTCGATTATTTGGTCTCTCATATCCTTTTGTACTTTCTCTAGCTGGTCTTGTAACTGAGCTTGCATCTGCTCTTGTATTTCTTTTTGCATTTGCTCTAGCCTTTCTATTCCCTGATCCATAGCTTTGGCCTTCTTACGTGTATAATAACGATGTGGATTTTCAATGTTTACTGTTGTGAACTGGTTAAATTAACTTCAATTAGTTAAGAGATGTTTTGTCAATAATTTGTAAGATATGATGCAGAATGCATGTATGCAAATGCGAGAAAAGGCATTGATTCTAAAATCCATTTTCATTTAGAGCAACTTCTCGAGAAGAAAAACTTCTTTACATAAAACAAAGTTTATACAAATGGTTTGGCCTTTCGGCCCAGATCCTTAATCTTTCCTAGCAATCCTGCTAACTTCTTTCCTCGTTTCGACCTTGACTCGTACTGAAGGCTCAAAACGTCAGCTTCAACGGCCAGCTCCTGCATGTGATCGGCCGTTTCTCTCATTTGAGTTAGTGCCTTGCTCATGATATGATCTCGTTCCCCGACCTCTCTCTGGGCTTGACAGGTGTGCCATTCACTGGTTTCTAAATTTCTTTCCATAATCTCGAGTCAAATTTCATTATTATGGAGTGTGGCCTCCAGTTTTTGCACTCTTTCTCGTAGTTCTTGTCTTTCGGTCATGCACGCTTTCAGCTCTGATACTGTGTTTCGATTTTGGTGCCTCCATAATGACTTTTCTAACTCCTTTATCCTCGCTTCTAGACTGGCCATCTGAGCTTTCAACTCAGTCTCCTTGACTCGTTTTAGTAGCTCTTCCTTCAAGGCGTTCTCTCGGGCTTGACCATTTAGGAACTTTCTTTACCAATGCTCCACTTGGTCCTTTTGTTCCTGAATTTCCTGACGCCATTGCTCAGAAGTTTTCCCTAACCCCGCAATCCTCATGGATTGACAAAGCTTTTTGTAGTGTTTCTTCAAATCTTCAAGGTCTTCTTCATCCTTATTTTTCCCTTTTCTCAATTTCTCGGCCTCTAACCTGTGAAAATCCACATTTAGCCCTAGCTGCATCTTGTCTTCCTCTAGTACTTCTATCCTTTTTTCGAACTCTGAGATTTTCCTTTCAAAGTCATGCTTAAGGATATCTATCTCTGTCGGGACCTCTTGCAAATATTCCTCCAGAGGGCGAACATTTTCTGGATTTGGCGTAGGGACGTTGTCATTCACTCTCTTACTCCTCCACCAGTCATAATTCGAGGTTGTCAATGGATTGGCACTCAACTTCTTCATTCTTTGCACCTTTTTCCACGAATTCGCCATTTCCCGAACTTTCTTCTTATAGTCGTTCCCTTTATAAGAAAATTCACAATGTGCCAGGCCATGTGTAGTAGGGATAAACTATCTTGTCTTATATTGTCTCAAAACAAGCAGCGGAGCATAACCAGTAGCACCCCAGACTCCGAGTAACGGGACCCAATCGAAATCACCACATCGGTAGAGAATCTCATCTGGGAGGAACCAAGATGCACACCATTCAATGTTTTCATCTCGAAGATTCTGGAGAACAGCTGCCCATTTTTCTTCGAATATATTTTGTTCACGTTGTGCGGCCACAAAGTCCTTTAAAGGCGAGAAGTCTGTTGAAAATGCCTTACAGGAGAATTTCTCCACCTTCCAGGCCATTAAAAGCTGAGCGCAACCAATGAATATTCCTTCTCCTTCTCTCCAGCATGCACTTAGCGAGCGAAAAGTTTCTGCCAGAATAGCAGGGACGGGTGTAATTCCTCTACTTAGTCGATCGAACAAGGCTACCACTGCATCCTCGACGTGTCCTAATGCTTTCGGAAATAAGACTAATCCGTATATGCCGAGGGCGAAGATATCAATGCGTCTTCTCACATCGGGATGTGTTGCAATCAGATCTTGCAAACTCTTCCAGTTAACACACTTATTATCTCCCTTTACCTTTATTCGAGAAGCAACCCATTGTTCACTCATTCCTGTAATACTCATGAATCTTTTCAGAAATGCAGGGATACTAGTGTCTTTCGAGTATGCTTTATCGACCTTAATTCTAGGACAACGAATTAAAGCTGAATATTCCTCTATTATCGGTGTCAAGTCTAGATGTCCGAATGTGAAACAACTATAGGCAGGATTCCAATGTTGAGAAAGGGCTCGAAACAGGTGCTTGTCAATCTTTACTTCGAGCAAGTAAGGTAGATCTCCGTAATCCCGGTAAAACAGCTGCCTCATTTCATCGTCCCATTACCCCCAAATCTCTCTCAACCCTTGCAAGTTGTTCTGAGTTACATTAATACGAGTGTAGTCCCAAAATTCTGACAAGTGCCCGTCTTTCAGGCAGTCACCCTTTTCGCGTTGTTGTTCTTCGGACCATAGGCGTGCCACCATATTGTCCTCTACTTTATCTAGAAATCCTTCTTCCATGATGAAACTGCCTAGTTTGTAAATGGACTTAAATCAAACCTTTTCGTTCATAATGATGCAAATGCAAGTAAAAAAAAAGACAAGACAAACACGGTTAGTAGCATGTAATAATCAAAATCAGCATACAAACATATAACATAGTACCTAAGAATTAATCTTGGGTGAATACTAAAAAAAAGGGTTCGGCCTAACTCCCTCTAAGGCGAGTACTTACGGTTCACCATATGTAGTTTAGGTTCTAAAGGTGAAGGGTACCCAAACCAGCAGATTCCTCGGTCCTCTCCCATTACAGGCTCATACGGACGAGTTCGGTTTAGGGGGACGCATTTCCCACATGTTTGCACGGAAGTGAAAACTTCATGAAAACAAGGGTACTTTGTAATCCCGAAAGCAATCTACTATCTTGCACGGAGGTGAAGACCTCACGAAGGAGTAGTTTCCCACTTTCACTTAAAAGGGTAATAACGCGATGCACATGATGCCAAGTTATACTAGAAATATCACAGAGCATAATATTACACAAAAAGATGTCGAGGATCGTATGTTAAACAAAATCGAAGCTTTGAAAAGTTCTCAAAAGAGACCCGAAAATAATCAATTTGGCTTGACTCTCATTTATTTAAAAAAAGTCCCCAGTGGAGTCGCCAAGCTGTCGAAACCACATCGAGAACGGGGCTTCGAAAAAATCATTTTAAAGTTTGGAAAAATGGGAGTAAAAAGGGAGTCGCCACCAATCTTTATTTTGGGTGTGATTGGATCACCACAAAACGTTTAAAACGTTTTTAAAAAGTCGATCTTCGAAATCCAGAGAAATAGGCTCGGGAGTCGGTTACGCATGAGGAAGGATTAGCACCCTCATACGCCCAGAATTGGTACCACATGATTATTTTCGGGTCTTATTTCATGAAAACAATGAAAACTCAAGTCAAGTTTAAAATGCGATGTTTATTTTAAAGGGCTTTGTGTAATTTTAAAGGAAATCTTTTTAAGAAAAATTCGTCCCCATATTTCGATCCTCTATGAGAACTAGAAAACGTGTCCAACACATTAGGGCACTATATTCTCTGAGTTTCAAAATTGAAGGACGTTTCGAGAAATATTAAAGAGAGTATTCTATCACGTGAATTATACGAAACTCACACCCAGCACGTTAGGGCATGGTGTTTCGAGGTCTTCACACGAAAGAACATTGTTTCTTTTTTGGTCTTTAAAATCCTTTGTATATAAATATATAAGATTGAAGAATATTTTGGAAGACTTTTGAAAAGGATATCCGATTTGCATGAATTACGAAAATCACACTTAACACGTTAAAGCGCGATTTTTCAAGATTTTCACACGAAAGGACATTGCCTCGTTTTTAAAATTATTTGTGATATATATATGTAGATATATTTTGAGAATTTGAAATTTTCGTATTAAATTTAAAGTGCAATCCTCGAACATATGATTTGAAGGATTTAAAAAGATTACCCGTTTACTTCGATTTTCACGAAGAATTAAAGTCGCGACCAACACGTTAGGACACGACATTCTCGGAGCCTCGAAGTGAACGGACATAAAAACTTGAAATGGATATTCGGTTCGTGCGAGTTATACGAAGAAATCACACCCGACACGTTAGGGCGTGATTTTTCAAAGTTTACGCTCGGACGGAATATTACCTCGATTTTTAAGATTTAAATGAATGCGTAAGTTTAAAACACGAATAGCGATTAATAAGAGAAGTTAAATACGAAGCAATATAATAAGCAGATAAATAATATGCGAAAATATAAGATGCAGATGCAAATAAATGCAAATATTGGTGAGGAAGAAAAAACGACGAAATCGGGGTTGAAAACGGGACTTTTGGATACCCGGAGGCAAAATGGTAATTTTAGACTTTCGGAGGGCAAAATGGTAATTTTTGTGAAATCGAGGCTAAAAATGGAACTTTGGAAAGTTCGGGGAGATAAAATGATAAATTTTGGCAAAATCGGGGTAAAAAATGTAATATTGGAAAAGTTTTTGGATCAAAATGTAATATTAGTAAAGTTTTAGGGTCAAAATGTAATTTTAGAAAAGTTTTAGGGTCAAAATGTAATTTTAGAAAAGTTTTAGGGTCAAAATGTAATTTTAGAAAAGTTTTGGGGCTAAAATGTAATTTTTAGAAAGTTTTAGGATCAAAATATAATTTTTGGGCAGTTTAGGGACCTACAGAGCAATAAAACCAAAAATAAGTGACACGTGGCAGCCCCACAGGCATCCAGAAGTCAAAGGACTAATTTAAAAATCTCAAAAAATTCTTGGGTCAATTTTATAATTAAGCAAAAGTTGATTTAAGGATTAAATTAAAACAAATTAAAAATGACAGGGACTAAATGCATAAATAAGCCAGAAAGAGACACGTGGCAGCCTCTGGTGCAATCAAACAGTCAAAGGATTAAATTGAAAAGAAATTAAAATTACTGGGCAAAATTAAAAATAATTTAAAAAACCAGAAAGGACTAAATGGAAACAAATAAAAATGCAGAAAGACCAATCGCGTAATATAATCGCCTTTTGCAAAAACACGCGGATCCTGAGGCTAGGTCGGGTCGAATCAGGTCAAACCATGGGCATAATGACAAAACAGCATCGTTTTGGAGTGGTTTGATTACTCCCAAAACGCTGCCGTTTTAATACCTCTATAAAACCCAATTTTTAAACAAAAATTTCATTTCTTCTTTATTTCTAAAAAAAATTTAAAATGTTCTCTCATTTTCTCACAAACAAACCCATGGCCGGCCATGGCTTGGTCTTCTCCGGCCCACCGTTCAACTCGCGCGTGAGCGCGCGTCGCTGATGCCTTCGGCCACGCGTGTCCGTCCGGCTGCACTCCCGACGCCACAGGTCTTCGACGCGTCATCATCGCCGATCCCACCTCCATCTCCAGTCGTCGGCATTCCAAAAGGTAGAACTCATCTTCCTTCTTCTTTCGTTCTTCCTTTTTTTTTAAATCTTTTTATTTTGTTCTTTATTTCCTTTATTTAACCAAAGAGAAACAGATCTGGAAACCCAGATCTGGAAAACTTCAAAAACAATTTTTTTTAAAAAAAGAAAGATTTCCTTTTCCTTTTCTTTAGTTATTATTCTTTTTTAATATTTGAGTTCATTTAGTGTTGATGCATTCTCTGATTTTTGGTGTTCAAGTCCATAAGGGCGATGTTCGGGGATGAAAGATCGACAACGGCGTGGAGGAGGACGTCTGGCGATCCCGGTGGTGGCGCGACCAGGGGTGTCTTCTACCCTTTTACCTCCCTTTTTTATTTTATTAATTAATATTTTAATAAATAATATATTTATTATTATTAGCATTTATTAAAATTATAATAACTGCCATTAATACCATGAATATTTATTAATAATATTATTAATATTAAAACGTCTTTTAATACTTATTAAATACTTAAACAAAAATAATGAACATCCACTAAATATTAAATACATGCATCCCTCATGTTTGGAATCTGATGAGTTAGAATTTTGAGATATGAATGGCAGTAAGCATATACCAATATTACCTGGTTGCCCTTAATGCTTGAATGACCCGGTATTGGATTAAACCTTCTTTTTGCTGTCGCTCTATTTGATATTTGGCTGAATATTTTTTGGTAATTGTTCAAATGTATGCTTGAAAAAAAGGGTTTGTATTGATTTCCAGAATTGGGTTCGTCTATGTTGATTTTCAAAGCTGGGTTCTAGTGTGTCTAACCCCTATTACATAATCTCCTCAGGCTTATATAGCCGGATTTCTTATCATTACAAATTGTTTTATGCACATTAATGCTTGTCTCTTTACTTCTTTTCTACAGGTCTGGCAATGGCAACCCGAAGCAGTGGCGGTTGGAGCAGTTGGCAGCCGACTGTGGCAGGAGCAAGTTGGCTGCTGATGTGGCGAACTCCTATTGGCCAAGCTTGAGGTGGCAACAGCACAAGTGGGCAGATTTTGGTCTTCATTGGGCCCCTAATTCGGGCTTCTGTAAATTTGTTTTGCAAATTGGGCTGTCTGAATTGGGCCCCAATTAAAATGTAATTGGACTTTGGAATTGGGGTGGCTGATTTTTAGCCAAATTGGGCTTGTAAATGGACATTATGGACTTTTAATTTTAATGTTTAAATTTAATATTTTCATAATTTGATTTAAATTTAAATTTAAAATAAATTTAAATTTAAATAAATTCAAAATTAAAACATAAAAGTCCAAGCCCAGTCAAAATTGGGCTTCAACAGTATTTATCATCTTCTTTAATCATTTTCACCGAAGCAGGTTTCTGCACATAGGTAAACCTCTCAGTGGGCCATTGACATGAATTTATCGCCAGATTTTCTATAAGCCCGTAAGTGTCATTATACGTTTGGTTTATTAAGGCTCCTCTTACCGCAGTGGCGGATGCATCCAACCCATTATAGAAAGTTTCTAGTTGCATCCATTCCGGCATACCGTGATTAGGGCATTTGCGTACTAACATCTTAAACCGTTCCCATATTTTGTGGAACCCCTCGCCCTCAAACCGCCGAAAGGTTGATAATTTTCTCCTAAGTTGGATAGCTTTTCCCATAGGGAAAAATTTTTGCAAAAGTTTCCCTGCCAGTTCATCCCAAGTTTTGATGGATCCAAGTGTCTATACATCTAGCCATGAAAAAGCATTGTCAGTTAGAGAAAAGGGAAATAATATTAAACGAATAACATCATCAGTAATACCATTAAACCTAAAAGTATCGCACAATTGTAAAAACCGTTTCAAATGTAAACTGGGATCTCCAAACATTGTCCCCTAAATTCTAAATTGTTCTGAATCATTTGGTTCATAGTCGGTTTTATTTCAAAGTTATTGTAAAGCCCCGAAAATAAGTCTAGTAGTTTCAAGTAGTTTTCCGAGTTCCGAGTGAAAATTGGGAATTAATTGGGTTAATTAGTAATTTATATTCTTAATTAGTTAGCTTAATTTCATTTAAAAATCGATAAATAATATTCTGAAAAATAAAAATATTTTTAGAAAATTTAATTTTATGGTTTTAAATAATTTTTGGGTAAAATAAACATTTTGGGTTGAATTGGAATTTAAAAATAATTTAAAATGGGGGTTTAATTGGGTGGATTTAAAATATTAATTAAATAGGACCATTTTGCAAAATAAGAGAAATGTAAGAGTGGTTTTATAGTAAATTATCATTATTTTTGAAATTTTGGAGGGAAAGGAGTATTTTGAAAAACAAGGGAAAAGTGGCAGTGGCTTGATCGTAATTTCCCCAATTTTTGAAAATCAGGTGGGGGTTTCCAGTTTTAAAAACATTGCAACTACCTCACTTTGCACACCATTTTCACCCAAATTAGGAGCTTTTTCTCTCTTTTTTTGCTCATTTTCACAGACCACATGTTATAGAATAGATCTAAACTTTTATTCTCTCCAAAATCTCCATAAAAGTTTTCCAAAGTTGAGAAAAAGTCATCCGAAATTTCAAGGATCTTGATTCAATCTTCTAAAATTGATGATTTGAGATCAATTGAAGGTAATTCTTAACTCTAAATTCAATTTTAAGTTGTTTTCAATGATCATTTGCTATTTAAATTGATTAAGATGGATTTTCAAGTTTTTATTTCTTCTTTCTTGAACATGGAAATCAACAATGGTGAATCCATGATTTTGAGTTGGAATCCAAGTTATAATGGATGTCTAAGCTCAAAATATGTTTATTAATAGGCTTTTAATCATAAAACACTAGATCAAACTCGTTTGGTTGATCAATTTTGATAAATTCATTTTTAATCAAGAAGATGAGTTGATTTCTAGAAAATTTTTAAACGATTTAATAGATGAAATTAAAACTTAGGTTTTATGTTAATGAACTAGTAATGAAGTTAAGAAGTGGTTTGTGGAGCTAAGAAGGTCGTTTAGTTGATGAGTTTTATATTTCGGCTTAATTGTGCAATTTTGGTAAGGTAGATTAGAGAAACGATTTAGATCCGTACAGTTTATGAAATTTTGAATTTCTTAATGCTAATGTTAGTTTGTAATGCATATTTTGTCTCTGTTAAAGCTTTACACTGAGATGAGGATGATGCAAATTGGATTTGAGGCACAAACTTACCTACTTGAGCACACTTTTGTTTGAAAAACAAAGTGTGGAGGTGAGTGATTTTAAAGGTTATAGGTAAATTTGCCTTTTCATGTGCTAAATTGAAGTTTTAAATAATGTTTTTAATTACTTAATTGCATTTTATTTGGTTGGATTTGCAAGAATTAAATTTATTTTACAAGAGCATGATTGCACTTGGCTTTTGGAAAAAAAACATTTTGTGTGTTAAGGTTTGGCATGTATAATTTGGATTGAATGGATTGTTAATTGGAGCATGAGTTATTGAATTTTTGAGAACTTGATGTTGGTGTTATGATTGGTTTAAGATTCATGGACAGAGGCATTTATTGTATTTAATTATATTGATGTTGAAATTTGTTAAGTACATGCTTTTAATTGCATCTTTACATCTTAAATTAAATGCTAAACATCATATTTTATGCCTTGTGTATATGATTATATTGACAACATTGCATGGAGGATCCATTGGATATAGTTGGCATGCCATAGGATTTGTGAGCACTCGCCATTATTTGTGATATTATGAGCATATGGCTCATGGTGGACTGACTTGTTTGGAGTAGATAAGGGAGTGTTGAGTTTGAGTCTCCACTCATCAGGTTATTTGAGGCGGTATAAGGAAGTGTGTGGCTTCGGCCCACTCAAATCGGAGGACTGTATTTGATTTGTGGGAGTTCAGAGATCCGTTTATCCAATGTATGATCACACGTTTACTTACTGTCATGGATGTAATATGCCAATATAATTGATTGATTGCGCCAATTTAATTGAATGTTTTTTTATGTTAAAAGATGATTGTACATGACATGAAAAAAAAATGATTCTTCACTCTTGAAATACCATGTGAGGCTATGGTGAAACGTTAACATGTGGTAACTTAAAATTTAATTTTTAATTGCTTTGATTTATGCATGGTTGGGTGCAATTTACTTGATGTTTTTACTATCATTCACTAAGCTTTTTAAGCTCACACCCTCACATTTCGTGCAGAGAATTTCTGAGCGTAAGGAGTCAAGAAGCGAGTGCAAGGACGATCCAAGAATAAGACTCGGTAGTGGCTTAAGAAATTTACTTTAGAAACATTATAAGGGGCATTGTGGTGCTTTTGAGACTAGTGTTATTTTACTTGTAATGGACATTGGACATTAAATTTTGGACTTTAATGTTGGTGTTTTTTTATTGCTTTAATACATTATTTTATGTCTAATTGATGTTTGATTTATGGTATGTTGATGACTGTTCGTACGATGGTTGATAACACGGTGTATGAGGTATGTATTTTATACTAACAATGTTTAATTGAAGCTTACCATGGAGTGGATTGCTTGCGACTAAGGTATGTAGCTTGTGTGAATTAATTGGTGTTTGCTGAGTGTGTAATTGGGTGTTAAATTTTGATTAATTGTTGCATATTTGTTGCAAATTAATTAAATGGAGGATGCGTGGATGCTTATGGTGATTAATTGTAACTATTTCAAGTTTAACAAGTAGGTAAAATATGTAAAATCGGGTAATTAAAATGTATTTTTGACAAAATAGGTGAAGTGGTAATTAAAATGAATTTTTGGCTTTTTTACTCTAACATTCTAATTTGTTTAATTTATAATTTAATCCTAAAACTTGATTAGATTAACTGTAACCTTTAATGATAGGAAAACTTGGTAATATTTTAAGATTAGACTTGTAACTGTTAAAATTTGGTAGAAACACTTTTAATTTTTAATTTCGAAAATGTATTAAAAATTTGTAAAAGTTATGATTTATTCTCTAACAACAAAACTTGAATTAAACATAGTAAATGAACTTGAATTAAGCTGAATTTTTTTATGCTTACATAATTTGAATAAAAGAAGGTCGATAACTTTTTAGAAATAAAATCAAGATAGTTTAACTTTATGTGGTAGAATGACAAAAATACCCTTGGGTTAAATACATAGAAAAAGTTTAATAAAGGTTCACTAATTACTTTCGCGTTAATAAATGATAGTTAATTAGTTATAAATGAGATGCTATAAGGTTGGGGTGTGCGTCGGGTGGTTATTAGCTGGAGAGTCACTTCGGTGGCTAATGTAACGCTTTGAATTCGGACCGGTCCATCCCGGTCGAGTTTCGGGTGTCACAGTTATTAGCGACGATAGTAGGTCTAGCAATACTCTCTTGATTTAGAAATAGAGTAGGCAAAGAGTACTTCATTATAGTTCTTTGTTCTTCTACCATTGGTTCGTTTGCAAGGAATTGTGGAGGTATATTGATGTCTTCTACGTTAACCGCAGGATCTTCTATTGGATCTACTTGTTCTTCTGTCTCCTCCGGTGGTTGATTTTGCATAACCTTTGGGTTTCTACGGTTACGTCTCATTAGTGATTTTGGGTTAGAGATAGGGTCAACCAAGTTTCCTTGGCTTCGAGTCATAAACCAAAATCAAATAAAAAGTAAAGAAAACGAAATACGAAAAATAAAAGAAAAGAAAATTGTATCTATAACCTAAGGCATTTCTAATTATTTTATTAAATATGAAAAAATAAAATTTACTAAAGCGGTGCCTCCCCGGCAACGGCGCTAACAACCTGACTGCCCCCGAACGTACTCCCATTTGGTGTAGATTTCGAATTTTCGAGAGTATACGAGTCAAGTTGAAAATATAGTTTGTTTACAACGGAACACTTGGAAGTATTCCAAGGATCGTAGCCAAAGGAGGCGTAAAGTTATAGTAAATAAAATCTCTACAAAGAATAAAATTAATTAGTATTGATTTTAGGGTTTATAGTACGAAGGAAAATTGAAGAGTGTAATTGAAAGCATAAAAATAAAAAGCTAAAAATAAAATAAAGTGAAAGTGGAGTTGTAGAAAATCTTATAAACGGCTTTGGGAAATTAGGTCCTCTCTGTATGATTTTCTTGATTGTTGGGTTTTGAGGATTTTCCTCCAATCAACTAGTCACTATCCCAGTTGGATATCTCGATCTTCCGCTGACATAGCAAATCGATAGAGATTACTTATCGCTGGATGTAACAATCTAAACTGGTTTGGGGAAAAGGTGTTCATGGATAGGCAATACCAATTTTGGGTTCATTCCCACCTAGATGAATTTCTAAGGTTCTGAGGCCTAGTGTTTGTTTGATGCTCTTCCTTTCCCAAACAGTTGATCCAAAAGGTTAAATCCCTGTAAAACAACAATAAATTATTCATACATCCACTCCCTAATTCTCCAAAATGGAATTAGTTCCTCAGGGATTCTTTATTTATCAATAACACAATATATGAAAACATATAAATCAAGAATCGAATGAAAAAGAAACTAGATTAGTATAAAGTAATCTGTCGAGAAAAACTCCTCGACCGTTTATGTGAACTTCTACAATCTCGTTTCATAACTGAAAACTAAAGCCTAAGTAATGGCGTGTAAAACCCTAGTGCTAAAGGTCCTATTTATAGCTTTAGATGATTGTTTTTCCTCAACCCTAGGACAGCTGGCGCTCCTCGTGTTTAAGTGGCATTATAAAGACCAAAATGCCCTTTATTAATTGTGAGATCTTCGTCCAGAGGTCGATGTCACGACACACCAGGTATTGTGTCGCAACATAGGCATCAGTCTCCATGTGAAGCGTCATCCTACAGACGTGTTGAGACTTAGACCTTGCGTGTCGCGACAAGGAAGTCAGATTTCAAATTCCTTAATTGCGACGTAGCTCAGCCTATGTCGTGACAAAGTGATCAGTATCCTATTAGTACACTTCTTGTGGTCTCTTGCACACTCACCAAGTACATTAGCTAACCTTTAGGCCTCATTTGGCCTTAAAGACAAATAAAACGATATTTTAACACTTAAGTTACACAATTTATTCATATAAGAAATCTAAACTAAATCCTATGAAAACATAACGAAAATATTTGATTTCAAGCTCTTCCAGTGTGAAAAATAGTTCAATTTGCCTGGTATGCAACCAACATATCAAACCCTAAAACTTAACCCCTATAAATACTAAAACATTATTCTAACTCCACTTTATTTTAACTCATAAAAAAACCTAAAAATCCTCTCTTTTTCTATTCTCTCTTTTAACTTTTCAGATTTCCGAGCAAGGGGAGAAGCATACCCATCCAGGTTTAAAGTTCCTACTTGTATATCTCTATTATTTAGAATGCCTCCTAGAAAGATTAAACATACTATAGAATCAAAAACATCATTGGGTACGAATCCTTCAAATTTTCTGAATATGAATGTGGAAAAATATTTTAATAAACTTCAAGGAAAAAACTTCATTCAAGAGAGGGGTTTTGATCCATTGATGGTTTTGTGCAAGGAAGTCTGGCTTTTAGTTACATACCATAGATGGGAATGTTTTTGGATAATCCCCACAGAACCTACTGTTATCCCTATAGTCCAAGAATTTTATGCCGCCTTAAAAGATCATATCTCTAGGAGTAGGGATGAGGTCAATTGGGAAACCATAGTAATTAGAGGAATTAGTGTTAAGGTAACCCCCAAAATAATTTGTAATTTCTTTAATGCCCCTTATTATGAATAGGATTTCTTAGATCAAATTGATTTAGAATCCTTTAGTGATATAGACATGCACGAAGTAATTACTTATCTAACTGAAGGAAGGGGGAATGAAAATTTGGCCAGGCACTAGCATTCCTACATCATTTAATCAAACCATCATGTTTCCTGAAGCAAAAATGTGGATTCAACTTATTCACACGCGAATGATACCTTCTTTAAATGTTTCTAACGTTAATGCTTTCTGAGCAGTTTTTTTGTCTGCAATATTGCAGAAAAAGCAGATTTGCATAGGAAAATGGATTACCAAGACATGATTCGTTGTGTACGAAGCCTAAAGGTGGAGATTTTCTTTCCTCACCTAACCCCAGCTTTGTGCGAGAGGCTAAGAGTGCCCATGACATCCACTTAACAAACCTTGAAGCTGTCGAAAAGTGTCATTACTAACTGACCGCCCCTGAACATACTCCTGTTCAGTGTAGATTTCGGCTTTTCGCAAGTATACGGGTCAGGTTGTCAATATAGTGTGTTTACAATGCAACACTTGGTAGTATTCTAAGGATTGTACCTAAAGGAGGCGTAGGCTATATTAAATAAGATCCCTGTAAAGAATAAAATTAATCAGTACTGATTTTAGGATTTATAGTACGAGAGAAAATAAGAGAGTTGTTGAAAAGCATAAAGATAAAAAGGTAAAAATAAAATAAATTTGAGTTGTAGAAATTCTTATAAATGCCTTTGGGGATATTAGGTCATTTCCGTATGATTTTTTCAATTATTGGGTTTTGGGGATTTTCCTTCAATCAACTAGTCACTACGCCAGTTGTATCTCTCGATCTTTCATCGGCATAGCATGCCGATAGAGATTACTTATCGCTAGATATCACAATCTAAACCAGTTTGGGGAAAAGGTGTTCACGTATGGGCAACACAAATTTTAGGTTCATTCCCACCTAGATGACTTTCTAGGGTTGTCAGACTTAGTGTTTGTTTAATGTTCTTCCTTTCCCAAACAGCTGATCCGAAAGGCGAAATCCCTATAAAAAATAATTAATTATTCATACTTCCACTCCCTAATTCCCCAAAATGGAATTAGTTCCTCATGGTTTCTTTATTCATCAATAACACTGTTGAAGCCCAATTTTGACCAGGCCCAACTTAGATTTTAAATTAAGTTTGAAATTAATTTTAAATTTATTTAAATTTAAATTTGTTTTAAATTTAAATACATTTGAAATAACTTTAAACTTAAAATTTAAAGTCGATTTACAAATATAGGTCCAATTATAATGTTTAAGTTACAAAGCCCAATTGGGCCAAATCCTTAAGTAACTTAAAACACTAATGGGTCTAAGACTGACCCAATTGACCCAACTAAATGACCAAAAGACCCAAATTCCTAAACCCAATTACATTGGCCCATTGCACTCAAGTGACCCAAATCTGCTACTGCTCCTGCTGCTGCCTTCCATCCCAGCCATTCACATGCTGCCACGTCAGCAGCCAACTTGCCCTGCCACCAGCTCCAAGTTGCTTCTGCCACAGTCATCTTCCTCCAACCGCCACTGCTTGCACCTGCAAAAAGAAGGAAAGATTAGGACTAGCATTTAATTGCATAGAACAAATTGAAATGATTGTAGATTTGGCTATAAAAGCCGAAATTTAATTCTGTTATAGGGGTTACAAACCCTGTTCTCGGAATCCAAATACAAACACATCTTTAATATAAATGTTGTAACAGAATAGACTCACATCCAGTGTTCGAATACACACATCCAGTAGCCGAATAGGCTCAAAGCAGATTCCAAACTTGAGCATTAAATTACCAAGGTATGGTCTCATATCAAACACCTTAATGACATTCATGGTTTAAGCTTCTAAACTCTCTGTATTCTGAATACATAGTAATATATTTATTAAACAGAGCACTGTTGTTACTTGTTGTTTTAATTATTCTAAACGTTTTGAACATATACATGCATACATTAAAACTATTGCTCATTGCATTAATTTCGCTCACCTTTTCCTAAACATGCATTAACTATATATTTAATATATTAATGATAGTAATAATGTTAATAAATATTTTGTTAATAATAATGTATAACTTTAATATTAATGGTAATTAATATTTTTTATTAAAATAACACTAATAAAAAGAACACGAAGGGTCAGGAGTAGCCTTCCCCGGCCATCCTCGCTGTAGCCGACAGTCGTCTTCCCCGCGACATCGCCGTCGTCATGATTGGAAATCGAGAAAACCTGCGCGAAAGGAAAGGAGGGTTAAAGTTTTTAAGGATTTGGACTTTAAAAAGAGTAATAAAAAGGGATAAATAACGATTTCAAAATGATATAAGATGTTTTGAAAGATTTGGGAAAATAAAACCCAGATCTGGAAATTTTGGTATAAAATAATAAAATAATATTTTTTTTTTAAAAAAACAAAAGGGGAAGGGAAGGGTTTTTTAAAAAAAGAGAAAGAGAGATGAAAAAGAAAGAAAAACAAAAGGAGGTTGTACCTTCGAAACTCCGGTGGCTGGAGGAGATTTGGGTGGCGCGTGAGGCAGCCTGCGGGGGCAGGGACGCGGGCGGACGGATGCGCGAGGCCAGGGAAGGTGTCGACGCGTGTTCACGGGCTGGACGGAGCCCGGCAGGAGTTTGGCCGGAAGAGAGAAAGAGGAGAGAAAAGGGGGTGGCACAAATTTTTTTTTTTTTTAAATGAAGAAACTGAAATAAAAAAACACCTAAAAATGTTATTTATAGGAGACCTATGGATCGATCCGATCTGACCCGACCCGCCTCTAGGATCCGTGTCTTTTTTATTAATGGGTTATTTTCGCGTTTGGTCCTTCCGTATTTTTTATTTGTTTTAATTTAGTCCTTTTCATACTTTTAATAATTTTTAATTTCGCTCGATAATTTTATTTACATTTCAATTTAGTCCTTTGACATTTTGAATGCACCAGAGGCTGCCACGTGTCACTACTTTGGCTTATTTTTGCATTTGATCCTTTTTATTTTTAATTCGTTTTAATTTGGTCCTTAAATCAATTTCTATTTAATTACACAATTGGCCCAAGAATTTTTTGAGATTTACAAATTAGTCCTTTGACTTCTGGATGCCCGTGAGGCTGCCACGTGTCACCCACTCTTTGGTTTTATTATTTTATAGGTCCTTGAACTGTCCAAAAATTACCATTTTACCCCTAAACTTTCCAAAATCCCATTTTTAACCCCGATTTCACCAAAAATTACCATTTTACCCGTAAACTTTCCAAAATTCCATTTTTAACCTCGGTTTCACCAAAAATTACCATTTTACCCCTAAACTTTCCAAAATTCCATTTTTGACCTCTATTTCACCAAAAATTACCATTTTACCCCCAAACTTTCCAAAATCCCATTTTTAACCCGATTTTACCAAAATTCCATTTTTACCCCGAAAGTCAAAAATTACCATTTCACCCCCGGGCATCCAAAGGTCCCGTTTTCGATCTCGATTGCATCATTTTTTACTCTTCACTAAATACTTACATTTATTTTAGTCATTATGCAGTTTCATTTTACATTTTTGCATTCTATTTATCTGCTTATTATTTTGCTTCGTATTTAATTTCTCTTATTAATTGCTATTCGATATTTTAAACTTACACACTCATTTTTAAAGTATCTTCAAAGACGAGGCAATGTTCTTCTCATGTGAAAGCTTCGAGATATCATGCCCTAACGTGTCGTGTGTGATTTTTCGTATAACTCACACGCGTCGAATATCCTTTTTAAGATTTTTATACCTGTTAACCCCGAGATTCCGAGAATATCGTGTCCTAACGTGTTGGTCGCGATTTTAATTCTCCACAAAAATCGAAGTAAACGGGTATTCTATATTTGAATCTTTTAAACTATGTGTCCGAGGATTACATTTTAAATTCAATACGAAATTTTCAAATTCTCAAAAAAAAAATATCTATATCACAAATAATTTTAAAAACGAGGCAATGTCCTTCCGTGTGAGAACTTCGAAGAATCGTACTTTAACGTGTTAAGTGTGATTTTTGTAATTCATGCGAATCAGATATCCTTTTCAAAAGTTTTCAAATTACTCTTCAATCTAATAATTATATACAAAATGATTTTAAGACCAAAAGAAGAAACAATGTTCTTTCGTGTGAAGATCTCGAAACATCATACCCTAAAGTGTTGGGTGTGATTTTCGTATGGTTCATATGATAGAACACTCTTTTAAAATGCCTCGAAACGTCCTTCAGTTTTGAAACTCCGAGAATATAGTGCCCTAATGTGTTGGACACGACTTCTAATTCTCATAGAGGATCGAAACATGAGGACGAATTTTTCTTAATAAGTTTTCCTTTGAAATTATACAAAGCCGTCTAAAATAAACATCGTATTTTAAACTTTACTCGAGTTTTCATTGTTTTTCTAAAATAAGACCCGAAAATAATCATGTGGTACCAATTTTTGGGCGTATGAGGGTGCTAATCCTTCCTCATGCGTAACCGACTCCCGAACCTGTTTCTCTGAACTTCGAAGACCCCCTCTTTTTTAAACATTTTAAACGTTTTATGGTGATCCAATCACACCTAATAAAAGATTGGTGGCGACTCTCATTTTCCTTTTATTCCAAAAAACATAAAATTGATTTTTTTTGAAGCCCCACTCCCGAGGTGGTTTCGACAAACACAATATATGAAAACATATAAATGTAAAAGAGAATGAAAAAGAAACTAAAATTGTATTAGGTGATCTGTCAGGAAAAACTCCTCGATCATTTATGCGAGTTTCTACAATCTCATTTCGAAAACTGAAATAAATAAAACTAAAACTTTAAAACTAAAATCTAAAAAACAATGGTCTAAACCCTAGTGCTAAAGATCCTATTTATAGCTTTAGATGGTCTTTTTTCCTCAACCTTTTGTTAGCTATTGTTCCTCATGTTTAAGTTTCATTATGGAGACAAAAACGTCCCTCGTAAGATGTAGAGTTGGAGTCTGGGGTCGATATTACGACACACCAGGACTTGTGTCGCGACGTAGCAAGCAGTCCTAGAATTCCTCGCTGTTGATCCCTTTGTTGTGACATAGGGCTATATATGTTATGATGAGGTTGTTAGTATCATCATGACTTGTTGCTACTAGTCTTCTGTGCACTCACAAAGTACGATAGCTAGTCTTTAGGCCTTGTCTGGCCTTGAAAGCAATAATACAACCTTTTAGCAAAATTTATTAGAGAACAAAACTAGACTAAAATTTCATAAAACATAAAGAAAATTACTTAATTTCAAGCTCATCAAATGTGAAAATAAGGTCAATCTTCTAGGTACGAAACTGGCAGGTCAAACTCCCCCACGCTTAAGTCTTTGCTTATCGTCAAGCAAACAAGAAAATAAGGCAAATAACAAGGAAAAGAGAAAAATGAGTGAGCTTGAAACTATATCATACAAAGATAGGCTGGCAACATTTATTCTAGGTTTCATGTATCGTTTGATAATCTTAACATAATGATGGAGCAATTTCACTATTTCAACGTAGAGACAATTCAAGTTTAGTAGGTTACAAAATATACAAATATCAAAGTTCTATCAATATGACTCCATAAACGCCTAACATGAGTACTTTGATTACCCTAGTTTAATACAAACAATTATAATGATGGTAATCAGTAAGAACAACTAAGGGATCTGGCAATGACAGAATATAAGAATTGAAGCAATAGTGCATTGCCAATTTGTCTGAACCTTACCACATACAAGGCCTTTGGACTGTCATAGATTCCACCGGAGCTTGTGCTTGAGCATAAACATTTTTTCCCTAAAATTTTGCTTGTCTGTTGATGGTTTACCCTTGCAGCCCTGCTGCAATTGGAGATTGATGAAGAGCTAGAAATGTATAAAACCATAATAAAATGGTACACTTTGCTCAACTTTCAGTTGAGCATAGAAACTTGCAAACAATTTCAACCATCAAAAAACAATAAAAAATTACAACAATTTCAACCAGAAACCAAATAAACCATTTCAGCCATTACAACAATTAGCAGTAAGAAAGTTACCATTTCAGCCATTTCAACAATTAGAAGTAAGATATTTACATGCAAATATCAAAAAACAATCAGCTGCATCAATGGTCATCTTCAACTATTTCAATTAACAAAATTATCCTATAGTTGTATGTGTACCAACCATTTCAAAATACTAACAAAAAAAATCAGAACGATCTCAAATCATTTCTTCAGCTTCTTTGTTGCACTCGATTATTGTGTGCTGATAGGTTCTTGAAATGTCATCCTTTTTTGGCTTCTAGTTCACATACTCATACCAAACTGAGAAAAAACTCAGAACCAAAATTAGATTTAAATAATTTGGAATTGACAATGAGAAAGTGTTTACGATATACCTGTGATCCAGTTGTGTTAGGCTAAATGCATGATGGTGTTTTGTCATTCTTTTTTTGGCTTGTAGTTCTCGTACTTGTACTAGACTAAGACCAAAAAAATCAAAATTGAAATTAGATTATATTTTGGAATTGACAATGAGAAAGTTCCCGTTGTGGTAGATTCTTGTGTGCATGATCTTTTGTTGTGACCCTTACCACCACATTTCCTACATCTCATAATTAGACCAACCCTACTGAGGTGTTCAGGCTTCACTTTTTTTGGTTCATTTTTTGCCTTCCTTCTATTCTTCTTTGGCCTACCAGGCATTGTTTTCTCAACTGGTGGAAGCACGGGCTTAATACCAGATTTAGTCCATTCATGTGACCCATTTATAGGTTGCAAAGCATATTCATATGCTTTCAAATATATGTCCTTCTGGTAGTACCTATGCAAGTAGTCATCATGATCTTATTCAAGATGCCATATAGCACAGTAGGCATGGGGACAAGGGATCCCAGATAATTGCCAACTTTACCAACTGCAGGTTTTATACTTTAGATTTACTACATAGTATTTTCTACCTTTCTTAACTTCACACCATTTTCCCCATTCTAGATCATCTTCCAATCAACACCTTCCTTCTTGCTCTGATTGAATTTCTTCTTTATTAGTGGACCATAATTGTATTTCCATGAACTAAATTGCTTCCTCTTAGTCATCATTCTAATCATCATATTAACTTTAATTTCCTCCAACATCGTTATTATGCTCTTAAATCTAGACTCCATGGTGATGGAGTTAAATGCTTCACAGAGGTTATTATCTATAATATCTGACACCGAGTGTAACCCTTGTAAGGACTTGGTCCAAGCTTTCAAATTCTTAGAGAACAACTCCTTTGCAACACCTTCATCAAGCTTGTACAAGTCTTATTTATTTTATTCTCACTCCCTCTCTGTTGAAGACTTCATACCTTTCCAAAAAGCAAATTCGAAGGTCTTTGATTTCTTCCTACCAGACTAGTTTGATAAGACATGCCTCGTACAATTTCTATGTTCTACTCTAGGTAGAATATCATTAATGGCTATTTCGAGACCCAGTAATTTAAATTAAAAAACATAAGTAAGTCATCAGTAATAATTAATAGTATTAGTAATAAATAAATGCAAAAATAAAAATTTTACCATTTGTTGGTCACTGATGATGGTATACCCAAAACAATCTTCCATTACTAAATCTGATGTTAATATACTAAGAAACCATGCCCAAGAATCAATGCATCCCCCCTCAACAATAGCCCAGGCAACTAAGTACATCTAATTGTTTCCATCTCTCCTAACAGCAGCCAAGAGCTCACCCTTAAATAAACCTTTTAAAAAAAACCATCCAAACCTAGTATAGGTCTGCACCCTTTTTTCCAACCTCTTTTCAGTGCTTCAAAACAGACATAAAATCTCTTGAAATGTGGTAGAGATTCAGGTGTGACTCTATTCACTGCCATCTTTATAGAACTTCTAGGATTCTTTACTCTCAACTCATCATCATAATCCCACAGCATAGCAAATTCATCTACGAAGTTCTCTGCCAACTTATCCTTCATCATTTTCTTGGCCTTTCTACACCTTGTCATATTCACATTGACATGCATTTCTAAAACTACTCTTCTTTGTATCTTCCTTAGCTTCATTTTTGGGTGGTTCCCAATATTAGCTTCAAAATGTTCTGTAATAACTTTCACATTAACCATTTTGTTTCTAAAACTAACACAACAGTTGTGCTCATCATGAAAACTTTTCACTAGCATGCATCAAAACATGTTACTATAACTTGCAAATATTCCCCATTGACACTTTTTTGATGCAATACACTTAACTCTAACCCTATTTGGTTCATTCCTGATTATCTTAAGTTCCCTTCTACAACACACTAAGTACTTACGAATTGCAGATTTGAATTGCTGACCATCTTTAAACAGCATCCCAATAAAAAAGTGTGGAGTTGCTGAGTTTGGATTGTATGTGGGGAACCTACTTCTTCTTCTACAAACATTAGTATTGACATCATCATCATCTTCTGACCCAAGTATGCTCCCGTGATTATCACTATCAAAATATTCAATCTCATTTCCATCTTCTTCCCTACCAACACTATAATTTAGTCCTTCAGCCTCGACTTCTTCAGGGACATCAGCCTCAAACTGCTCTCCAGTGCTTTCACTTTCAGTCTCATCAAGCACTGTTTCTTTACCTTTCCCATTGGTTTTCCCCTCCACTCCCTCACCTTTTGCCTAGCTTCTTGAAGCTCCTCATCATCATCACCATCTGATAAGTAAATATCATCTTGAAGCTCTTCATAATCATCACCACCTCCATTACTAATAGCAACATCAACCTTACCCTGACCCTCAACACCTTCACTAACAGCACCCTTACCTGAACCCTTACCACCTCCCTCACCCTCACCACCATTACTGCCATCATCCAAACCCTCACCACCTCCCTTATCAAAATATTCAATCTCATTTCCATCTTCTTCCCTACCAACACTATAATTTAGTCCTTCAGCCTCGACTTCTTCAGGGACATCAGCCTCAAACTGCTCTCCAGTGCTTTCACTTTCAATCTCATCAAGCACTGTTTCTTTACCTTTCCCATTGGTTTTCCCCTCCACTCCCTCACCTTTTGCCTAGCTTCTTGAAGCTCCTCATCATCATCACCATCTGATAAGTAAATATCATCTTGAAGCTCTTCATAATCATCACCACCTCCATCACTAATAGCAACATCAACCTTACCCTGACCCTCAACACCTTCATTAACAGCACCCTTACCTGAACCCTTACCACCTCCCTCACCCTCACCACCATTACTGCCATCATCCAAACCCTCACCACCTCCCTTACCCTCACCACCTTCATCACCCTCACCACCCTTACTGTCAACATCTAAACCCTCACTGCCCTTACTACTAGCATCTAAACCCTCACCACCTTTACTGCCAACAACCTCACCACCCTCACCCTCACCCTCACAATCACTACCTTTAACACCCTCAACATCACCACCTTTACTGCCAACAACCTCACCACCCTCACCCTCACCTCACCACCTTTACTGCCAACAACCTCACCACCCTCACCCTCACCCTCACAATCACTACCTTTAACACCCTCAACATCACCACCTTTACTGCCAACAACCTCACCACCCTCACCCTCACAATCACCACCTTTAACACCCTCAACATCACCACCTTTATTACCATCACCCTCACCACCTTTATTACCATCAACATAATATTCCAAACATGTTATAGCTAATATTGCTTCATCATCGACAAAAAATAACAGTGTCAATATCATGCTCTACATATAAGTCTATCTCCTTATGCTTAACCCAGTAGTTTATCATGTCAATAGTGCTACTATCATTCCACATAACCCTAAGGTTATCCTGCAAAGTGCTACTGCCAGGTACATGGAAATAAATTAGTTGCACTGTATTAAACCCTAACCCATCTTTAACTATTTTACACAACTCAAAATACGATATCGTATCTGGGTCCTCTTTAAGCCTCACAATCTCACCACCTAAATACCTAGCATAAGGATCACGTACAAATTGACCCCCAACATGCAAATTTATGTAGTATTCCTCCTTTACAAACATCTGTAGTTTAAAGAATATAAAGTTAAATAATTTAATATATATATATATATCATAACAACACAACAATAAAACATGGAAGGACCACTTCCACTCCTCGTGCTTTTCTGGTATTATGAGGACTGCTTGAAGCAGAGGTATTTTAACTTTTTTTTACTCAGAATTCAATATAATAATTTAGGCATATGTATGGTTTATTATTCCTATTAGTAGGCTCCCTGTAAACTGACCATGCAAACATTAGTTGATTAAGGCTTATTTTTGTATGTGCACAGCTTGCCTGCACTTGTTAATAACCGAATATGTGAGAGAAAACTTATTGCTCTTACAATCTTGATTGGTTAAAACTAACTTAAGCCCCCAAAATTTGCTCAACCCATTCTAAATTGAAACCTAATCTAATTCAAATTGACCATAATTAAGTTAACAACTTAAATTGTACCATGAATCTGAGTTAACCTGTCAAAATAATCCAAAATGAACTATCCAAAGTCTACCTTAAAATTATTAATTAATTTGATCCCCTCGTGCTTTTGTCAATAATAGGAAGCAAGTTGCAGATCTGAAAAATAATTCAATTTTCCGTTCCTAAGTCTTACTGCTGATAGAAACACTAATTAAAATCATATTAATTATAAAACATACATTTACACATACATTTTCCACATTTACACATTAATTATGAAACATACATTTACACATACTAATTAAGTCTTAATGTTGACAAAGATATTTACACATACATTTGCTAGATTTGTGAGTTATTTACTGTACTGTGAAGACAAAAGAAGCAAGTTGCAGAAATATACAATTGTATAATCAAGTGGGGTTGATTACCTATTCTTTTGACTACACTGCTAACAACCACAACCACACACGCACTATCTTGCTTTCAAAACCAACTTATCCTCTTTTTTGTTTTTGACTAAAAGTATTATCTCAAACAGTTCACAGACAAAAAACTACTATCACTTTCGAGGGGAATATTCCATTATTTAACTCAAAAAACATTAACAACTTGCTATAAAGTAAAAAAAACAAAAGCAAATCCCAACAAATATAAAAAGAACCCTAAACTCGAAATTCCCTAAACCACTATCGAGGGGAGTCTACCTTTTCTTCTTTGTGATTTGGAGCATGTACCTTCACGAATCTTCACTACAAAAGACAGAAAACATGTTATAAAGTAACCCTAAACCCGAAATTCCCCAAAATCGACAATCCCATAACCCAAAAATCTCTAAAAATCCCCAAACCCAAGAATCCTAACCCTCTCCCGAAATAACATATATAATAAATTGAAAGTGAAACATACCTCAATTTCTTCCTTTCTCAATTTAGGGTTCCAATCTTTTCTTCTGAGTAATCGTGATTCAAAATTTAGGGACTTGATTTTTTCAATCGAGCTTGCTTGTTTTTTGTTTATGTTAAAGTTGTTTTAATTGTTTTAATTATTTTAATTGTGGGGTAAACCCTAAAAAATTTACCTTTTTTAATTTAATTTATGTTTTTCACTTTAATTTTTTTTGTTGACGTGGCAAATTTTGTCTTATATGTCACGTTAACAACTGCATGCGTAGCAATGTTCACGTGGAAAAAAAATTGGCATGTCAACGCCGTTAGTCCATTAACGGCCACGTCAGCATAACCATTAAAAATATTAATTTGACCCAAAAAAAAGGTTATGTATGAAAGTGAGCCAAAAAAACCCATAAGGGCCAAAGTAACCAAACACTAAAACGTTAGGAATTAATTTTGTCATTATGCCAAATAAATAAATAAATAAGAGGTTGATTTTTAACAAATTAATAAAAAAAAGTATGAAGATCTGTTGGAGTAATTTTACATAATAAGAAAAGATATATTGTAAGCGAAGCGGCCTACTTTCCCATCACACCAAATGCGTGAATATGTATGATAACGGGCATTGTGTTGTGTAACCGTAGGCAAACAGCTGCAAAATACCTTTCTCTTCCCCTATATATTGAAATCAACCACACAACCCCACCTCACCTCACCGGCTTCCCATTTTACCATACAAAATTCAGATCTGAAAATTAAGTGTTTTGATTCTTAGTGCAGGTGGAGAGCTCCAAAGGGATCGCATTGATCTAACGTTGATGTGGATTGTTGAATGAAGTGTTATGGTATGGGTCTTTTGTTGATTCTGTTTCCTCATTGGATCATGCGATCGCTTCGGAATTTTCCATCACTAGCTCTATATTTTCATCGATCCCTCTGCCCCTGGTAAGCCCTTGGATTTTCTTTTTCTTATCATGAAGATCAATGAAATTTTATGGATTTTCTTCACTTTTTTTTATATATATTCTCTTGCTATTTTGATATATTTTTTAAAGAGATGTACATTTATTTAAATTAGAAAATATTTTTCTTATTTACTGTAGACATGCACAGCTTTTTGGCGGAGATATTTGTATTTTGAAATCGAAAAAGGGTCCATCTATAGTTTAGTATTGTTTTTGAAAAATGCTTTTAAAAAATGTTTTGAAAAAGTGATTTTAAGAAATACTTTTGAAAATTTTTGTTTAAAATTTAAGTGTTTAGTATTTCTGTCAAAAAGTACTTTTGAGAAATAAAATGTCAATTTTAAACATAGTGTTATAAAGTAACAGATATGCGTTTAAATAAGGTTTAAATTAGTTACTATTATGATATTTTAGTAAAAATATAGGAAATAATTTATTATATTTAATATATGAAAAATAATTTTTACATATTTTTTAAGTAATTAACCAGAGAAGGGAAAATATTGTGAGTTGGAGGGGTGAAAATGTAATTAAGCTATTAAAAATGTTTTTAGAAAAGAAAATCTAAAAATTTTAACTTTTCCATTTAAGAAAACGTGGTTTTGAAAAGTCAATTTTTTTCAAAAATTACTTATTTAACATTTTTTTTACTTCAAAAGTATTTTTAATGTCAAAAGTGCTTTTAAAAAATAATACTAAACAGAATATCATGTGTAGGTCTGATGATCAAGAATGTTCATTACTCTAGATGTGACCTGAATTCGAATCACGCCAGTCTTGTTGTTATTAGGGTTTTACCCTTCCCTTGTAATTCAAAAAAAAAATCAAATTCTAAAATATTAAAAATTAAATCAATTTAATGTAATTCACCAAATAATTCATGAGTAGTGCAAAAAATGGAGGGTTTTTGGAGATTTTTATCAGACAACATGGTTTGTCTTTATGTAATGAGCTTAAATGCAATGGGAAAAATGGATAAACAAAACCCTAAGTTTGAGATTGGGGAAAATGGGAAGAAGCGGACTAAAGAGGAGATGGGTCAAGAAAATTTGTCAAAGTTTGAAGTGACAAGAGGAAGTGGGCTTAAGATCGAAAACTTAGAAGGTGCACAAGAATGGGAGAACCAAGACGATGACCTGATCCTAGTGGGATAAAAAGGTGGATTATGTATAAACAAAAGTCTATTTTCGAAATTATTTACGAAACGAGTTGTCTTAAAAATTAATTATTGGTATGAGCTAAAAACACAAAAATGTGCTTATGTGGTGTCATTTTTAGGGGATAAATAAAAAAAACTTCCACGTAGGCGCTTTTTTCCTTGTGTCAAGCAAAAGCATGCTGACGTGAAAGCGCTTTACAAAAAAACACCCACGTGGAAGCGCTTTTGTCCATTGGGAAGGTGACCGTTGAAGGAAAACACTGGCAAAAGCACGACTGCATCAGCACGCTTTTTCCTGACACAACGAAAAAAGTACTTACGTGAAAGCGTTTTTTTTATTTATCCTCTGAAAACGACGCCACATAAACGTCTTTTTGTGGTTTTAGCCCCTACTCGTAATTATTTTTCAGAATGACCTATTTCTGTAAATAATTTCGAAAATGGACATTTAATGGTACTAAACCCTAAAAGGGTTTATACATAGACTTATTTTTTATTTTTATTGAGTACTTAGAGTTAAAGGCTTAACATGTGCACGTTATTGCTACTGCTTGACCTGGTTCAGGTTAATAAAATGTATTTTGCGTGTTTATTTTTAGATAAAACTTTTGTATTATTTTTACAAAATAAATTTGTTTAGATTCCGAATATTTAGTCAACATAAAATATTTTTTTGACTATTTCACAATTTTAAAATATTGTCTGTCAATTTTACCTTTTTACCCTTGTATTTTTACTACTTTACCCTTCAAAAAGCTGTATAAATAAACGGTCAGTTCTCTTATTTTTCACAATCCAGTAAAGAATAAAGCACACTTCTCTTATTTCTCCCGTTCTTACTCTCTAAAAATTCTGGTGTTTTACTAAATTACATTAGTGCGATATTCTATCTAAATAACACATAGCATAGTTCATACAATATTCATATCACATATCATATATCAATTGTTTCATACTATTTTCTACCATATTCATTTCACCCAATTCTGACGTCGTCTTTAGTTACGTTTGGTAATTCAATAATAAAAACATTATCACTTTACACCCAATTCACAACCAAATACATAACCACTCATATTTTACATTTTATTCAATTTAGTGGTTATATATTTTTTAATATTTAGCATCGGATCAAAATTTGACTTCACATTCTTTCATTAGGAACCATATACTTTCTATTTATAGCATAAACTCATGAAATATTTCAATTTATTCAATTTAGTCCCTAATTTTTCAAAGTTATCTAATAATTTTAATTATCTTTACAGTTTAGTCCTTATCGTGATCTAACCTTATTAACTATAAAATTCAAGTCTAATTCATCAATTTCTCGATAATGGTAACTTGATAAAAGCTTAACAATTGAACAAATTGATACATGGATTAGCTAAATCAAGCTCCCATTATCATAAATCTATGAAAATTACAAGAAAAAAGCTTGATTACCTTAGTTAATTGCTTGGTCGAATGTAAGCTTAAAAATGAAGGTTTTCTTCTTTTTTTATTTGGTGGAAAGTGGATGAAACGGAGAAAATGAAAATTATCCACTCATCTTTGTACTTATATTTAAATGAACATTGGTTTAATTTAATTAATCATACTTAATTAGTTAATTAAAAAATTATTAGGCATAATTTAATCATAAATTAATCCTAGTGGAAATCATCATCACCATCCACCAAATCATGTTAAATATGGTTAAATAACTATTTTGGCCCTTCGAATAATTTCTATCTAGGTCCTCAAGCCTTTTTTAAATTAAATTTCAATAGCGATTCAATTTTACAATTTAGTCCTTCGGCTTTATTAACTATGTTCTCGGTTAAATTAATTAACCGAACTTCAATATATTTTCAAACTAACTTTCTTAATCTCCATGTTTCACCCTTACGGAATCAATTTGTAAAAATGAGGTTTCGAAACCACGTTTTTCGACACCACTGAAATTCGAGTCGTTACAATTTCCATAGACACTTGAGTGAAATACCAAATGGAACTCTCATAGAAGGTCATGTTTAGTTTATTTGTTCTCATAACAAGCACTTACGTGTTATGCTCAAGTTTCTTTTACTTCAACTTATGAAATCAATTGCATGCATCCTATGCATGAATGCTTAACATGTGCTGACCTTTGATTGAGCATTATCAATGCCTTATCTCGATAATACAACCAAGAATAATTTAGGAATCACGGCTTTCATGCATAGAGATCTCATAATTATAACACTTTATAATTCCCTTGCATAACATGTGTTTCATGGGCTTTATCTAAACAAGTGTTAAATATCATATACTTTACTCAAGGATAAAGAAATATCTCAATTTATTATCATAAAACTATAACAATGACAATACAATTAAATTTTGTTTAGTTCTTACAAGAGAATCACAATTGGCTTGTAGGGCTTACACTAACAGTTACAACTTATTTATATGGTTCACTTGATAATGAGATTTATATGAAAAACCTTGAAGGATTTAAAATGTTAGAAGCCTGTAAAAATTATTGGGAAATTTATTTGATACGTTTGCATAAATCTCTATATGGATTGAAACAATCTGGGCATATGTTGTATAACTGACTTAGTGAGTATATATTGATGGAAGATTACAAAAATGATCCAACATGCTCATGTGTCTTTATAAAAAGATCAAAATTGGAGTTTGTTATAATTGTTGTGTATGTTGATGAATTGAATATTATTGGAACTCTTAAAGAGCTTCAAAAGGAAGTTGATTATTTGAAGAAATAATTTGAGATGAAAGATCTTGGAAAGACTAAATTTTTTCTTGGCTTGTAAATCGAATACTTATCAAATGAAATTCTTCTTCATCAATTAACTTACACAGAAAAGATCTTAAAACAATTTTATAAGGATAAGACACATCATGTAAGTACCCCGATGGTTTTAAGATCGTGAGATGTGAAGAAAGATCCTTTTTGTCCTCATGAGAATGATGAAGAACTTTTTGGTCTCAAAGCACCATATCTCAGTGCAATGGGAGCATTGATGTATTTTACTAACTTCACAAATCCTGAAATAGCATTTGTTGTAAATTTGTTAGCAAGACTTAGTTCTTCTTTGACGCGTCAACATTGCTAATGGATTTAAACAAATATTTCAATATCTCCGGGGATCAATTGATATGGGGTTATTCTATCCAAATGGTTCAAAATCACAATTGGTCTTCTATGCAGATGTAGGATTCTTATCTAATCCACATAAAGCTTGTCCTCAAACAAGTTATGTATTTACATGCGAAGGGAAAACTATATCATGACGCTCAACAAAGCAAACCTTAGCTTCAACTTCATCAAACTATGCAGAAATAATTGCAATGCATGAAACAAGTCGATAATGTGTTTGGTTAAGAATGATGACCCAACATATCCAATATATGTGTGGTATATCATCCATAAAAATTACTCCAACTATTTTTTATGAAGAGAATGCAACATGCATAGCTCAACTAAAAGGAGGGTACATCAAAGGAGACAGAACGAAAATATTTTTCCAAAATTCTTCTTCACATTTGAGATGCTTTTCAATGGAATTGGTATGCGTCGACATAGAAATATTATGTGATGTTTTCATGAGGTAGAGTAAATACGCATTATACTCTTTTTCCCTTAAACGAGGTTTTCTTTTTCCCTTAAACGAGGTTTTGTCCCATTGAGCTTTATTGGTAAGGTTTTTAATGAGACAACATGTTATGCATATTATAGATAAGTGTACTCATTTTCCTTTACTAAGATTTTTTTTCCCACAAGGTTTTTATCTTAGTAAGGTTTTAACAAGGCACAAGTTGGAGCTAGTGCCTTAAGTGTAGTATATTCATTTTGCATACTTGTATTTTTTGAACAAATTGATTTAATAAAAATATTCATTTATTATATTAATATCATTTGTGTCCTCAATGTTTTTGCGCACAGCAAAATAGAAGTAAATATTGGTTCACTGGTTATCTAAATGTTTAACTAATACTAACTAGTATTTGTTGAAAAAAAGGGTTTGAAAAACCCAACGGAAAATAAATTAAGAAAAATCAGAGTTTTAAAAATTTTCCAAAACTAAAATTTGATTGTGACATCTAAAGTAATAAACACTAGATCAAAATTATACATTTTCGATGCGTTTAAGATGAACTCTTTGACCGAGTAGTCTTCTCCGCTATCCTCAAGGTCATGTCTATCGAGTGTGAGCTCGCTTCAAATCAGAAATTTTTTCACAAAATTACCAGTGGGTAATTTCGTAATTTCTCTAAACTTCTAAGTCAAGTTGTAAATAAGAAAAATATCTCTTGAAAATTTCTAAAATAATTTCTTCAAAGAATTTTCTCTCTACGATTTTCTCTTGAATTCAAGTGTGTAATAATGACTCAAGTCTCCCTTTATATAGGGAGAGTTTAGAGAATTCAACTATGATTAAACTTAATTACTTTAATATTAAATTAATATAATACTTATCAAGATAAATATTAGATTAAATTTAATATTAAATCTTAAATTAATAGAATATTTATTTACAAGATAAATATTAAATTATATTTAATATTAAGATAATCCTTTTAATATTAAATTAATAAAATATTATTAAGATAAATATTTAATATAATATTAAATCTATTAAAATAATATTATTTTTAGAATAGTTCATGTGAAAACAAATTCTTTGGTAGAGCCTCAGTAGGAGTGAAATTCTTTTACTACTCAACCATCGGAGCACCGTTGTCGCCGACCATCCATCGGTCACTGGAATGCCGCTGACACTATAACCCCCTTTACCCTACCCAGAAGATACAACCGGATCCAGAATGTTATTTACGTAATTATACCCACATGCAATCTGAAAATTCACTCTCATTCACATTCATTCACATGTATATATATAATCTATAATTAAAATAAATTAATCAAGCTTCCAAAATGAATACTAAAATCCCCAAAATAAAAATCAATTTACATCCCAAATAAATAATAATAATTAATAAAGCTTAATAAAAATCCAAAAACAAAACAAAATAAAATAAAGTAACTATAATCAAGCCTCCGGGTACCAAATCTCCTAAGTTCCGAGTATCTGTAAGGGAAAATTGTAGGGAAATGAGCTATAAAGCCCAATGTGTCTCTAAGCACATACAACCTAGTATACAATCACATCAATATATAACACAAAAGTAACCACAAAACATGTTGCAATCACATGCACAATGCAATGCACCCATACTCCAACACACCAACATAGTGAAAAGGTTCCCTAGAACCCTTTCCCAACCAATCGTCACCAATCGCAATGGGGTTTTAGTATCAATCGCTTAAAGGAATGATAACCACTTCTTCCACCATACAATCCCACCCCATGGTCACACCATGGTATGATAAAATAATTATCTCAATTAAATCTCAATCTGAATCTCATAATATTTCTCATATATAAATATATAAATCTCAATGCACAGTAGAATAATCGCATTAATTTTAATCAGAAACATACTCTGTAAATATGCATGACAACATCAACATGCTTTACACAGCTCAACCAAATTCATACCATTTCCACATCACAACATAAACAACACAATATCAACATGCCTCATCATAGCATGAAGTCACACATACAACAACATCTCATACATTAAGTTATGTTACAGTTAGAAACACACCTCTAAGAAGCAAAAAACTCTAACGACGAGGAGGTCGTCCACCACGCACTAATCGAGTACCCGGTCTAAAAGGATTAAATCCTACAAACACAACTAACATTAATACTATCCTAATCACCACTTAAACTCAAAACTTAACTAAAATAACTTACGAGTAGCTCTCGGAATCAGTGCAGGAGTAAGTTGCACAGGTGGAGGAGGTAAATCGTCAGCCTCGGAGTCGTGATCACCTAAACACAAGAATCTCATATTAGACTTCCCAAACTAAATCTCTAAATAACTCAAAGTATGGAATTAAAGATAAAATGGTCAAAACGAGACTTTCGAGTTTGAATTTGGCAAAACAGACAGCGAAATCGGACTCAGGACATCGAAAAAGGGTAGGTAGGGTTTCTCAAAAAAGTCAATGGTCAAAGTCAACTGTCAAAGGTTAACGGTCAATAGTCAACGGTCAACGGTCAATGGCCAACGTGTCAACGGTCAACGATCAATGGTCAACGGTCAACGAGTCTAGTCGAGCCAATCCAAATTCGGGCTAAGGTTTGAGTTTTGGACTGGTGTGGGTCAAAATGGGTTTGGGTTTGGTTTAAAAAGATTTATAAAGGTTTGGGTTTGGTGTTGATTTGGGTTTTAAAAGTTATTGGGTCAAAAGGGTTTCGGTTTAGAAAATTGGAGCCCAATTCATTATCATAACATAAGGGAAAGTTAGGGTTTGGCTTCCCTCTCTCCAAAACAGCACCGATCAAACACCACCTCCCCCCCACGGAGGCCGTTTGCCTGATTTACACAATAAAGAGCCTAAAAGAGACACCCCAACACCCAAAACAACTTACCAATACACAGATCGGCTTGAAACGTTGAAGGAATGGCGGCGCATAAGGAAGAAAATAAGGGTCAAAAGATACCTTTACCGATCTCACGAATGATAGATGGCGGAAGAGGTTTAGGGTGTGGGCTCTATTCACGAGGGAATGGTGATTGCAATGGTGTGGGTGGTGTAAGAAATGAACAGGTGGAGTATGCTCATCGGAGCAGCATCGAAAAAATAAGGCAGAGGGGATGGTTAAGAAAAACGGCAGAGAGAGTAGCAAAAAATAGGAGAAGAAAGGTCATAAAAAAGTTAAGGTGTTTAAATACCCCAAAAATAAGGATATTTACTCAAAAGTCCCTAAAAAGAATTAAGGTTTTCACACTAATCCCAAAACTTTTCACGTATTTCAAATTAGTCCCCAAAATTATAAATTGACTTTAAAGTTTAACCCAAAGTTCAATTAAGTACTAAAAGTTACTAAAAATAACGAAAAGACCCCTAAATTCCTAACATTTCTCAGTTTAATCCTTCAAATAAAATTAGGGTATTATAACTCTCCTCCTCTTTAAAAGAAATTTCGTCCCCGAAATTTACCTTGACTAAAAAGATGTGGATACTGGGCCTTGATGACGACTTTGGGCTCTCAAGTAGCCTCCTCATAACCATGGTTGCACCACAAGACTTCAACCATCTTAATGGTCTTCCTCCTAAGAATTTTCTCATCCTGAGCAATGATTTCAATCGATTCCTCCTTAAAACTCAAGTCAGAACAAACCTCAATCTCATCAATAGGCACAATATGAGACGGATCCGACCGATAACTCCTCAACATGGATACATGAAAGATATCATGAATCCGTTCAAGCTCAGGTAGTAGCTCAAGCTGATAGGCAACTGGTTCCACTCGACGAAGTACCCAATAAAACGAGGACTCAACTTGCCTTTTCGTCCAAATCTAAGCACCTTCTTCCACGGAGATACTTTTAAGAAGACCTCATCCTCCACTCTAAACTCAATATCTCGATGCTTCAAATCGGCATAAGATTTCTGCTTGTCAAAAGTAGCCTTAAGCCTCTCACGAATCAATCTAACCATCTTCTCAGACTCCTGAACAATATCTGGTCCCAACAATTGATGCTCAGTCAACTCTGTCCAACCAGTAGGAGTACGACACTTGCACCCATATAAAGCTTCGAGAGGAGCCATCTTAATACTGGCTTAATAACTGTTATTATAAGCAAACTCATCCAATGGTAAAAAGTCCTCCCAACTACCTTGATACTTAATCACGCAACCCCTCAACATGTCCTTCAAAACTTGAATCACACGATCGAATTGACCATCAATCTGCGGATGGTAAACAGCACTGAAGTTCAATCGAGTACCCAAAGCACAGTGCAAAGATTCTCAAAATCTCAAAGTAAACCTCGAATCTCGATCAAAAATGATAGACAAAGGCACCCCATGAAGGCGAACTACCTCAAAAATGTAGAGTCGGGCTAACTTGCTCAAAGGATAATCAACCCTAATCGAAATGAAGTGTGCAAACTTAGTGAGTCAATTCACAATCACCCAAACTGAATCTTTCTTAGACGGGGTTAAGGGAAGACCACTCACAAAATCCATAGTCACACGTTCCCACTTTCACTACGGAATCTCAATCGGTTACAGTAACCCAGAAGGACACTAATGCTTCATGTTGACTTTCTGACAAGTCAAACACTTCGACACAAAGTCAACAACATCTCTCTTTAAACCCTTTCACCAGTACTTGTCACGAAGATTCTTATACATCTTATCTCCGCCAGGATGCATGGAATAAGGGCTATCATGCGCCTCACGGAGAATAGTCTGCTTAATTCCTGAATCCCTCGGAACACAGTATCGACCTCTGAAGCATAGAATACCATTCTGATCCATGAAAAAGTCTACAGATGTACCTTTTTCCACCTCTCTCATACAATGCTCTAGATATGGATCACTAGCTTGTTCAGCCTTAATCTCCGATAGCAAAGTGGGAATAACTCAGAGTTCAGCTAACTGACTGCCATCCTCAAATAAGCTCATTTTGGGAAATAAAGCCCTAAGTTCAGTCACAGCACTACGACTTAAGGCGTCAGCAACCACATTAGCCTTACCAAGGTGATACTCAATCTCACAGTCGTAATCCTTAAGTAGCTCCAACCAACGACGTTGTCTCAAGTTAAGCTCCTTCTGAGTGAGCAAATACTTCAAGCTTTTATGATCAATGAAGAGATAACACTTCTCCTCATAGAGATAATGTCTCCAAATTTTAAGAGCGAAGATTACTACAAGAAGTTTAAGGTTGTGGGTGAGGTAATTAATCTCATGTGATTTCAACTGACGAGACACATAAGCCACAACCATTCCCTCTTGCATTAGCATACATCCTAATCTTGTGTGAGAAGCATCACTATAAATAGTATAAGCTTTCTCAGGCTCAGGTTAGATCAGAACTGGTGCTTGAGTCAATACAGACTTTAACTTCTCAAAACTAAACTCTTGAGCCTCGGTCCAAACAAATAAGACGTTCTTCCTTATAAGCTTAGTTAAAGGTGTCGCAATAATCGAAAAACCCTCAACAAACCTCCGATAATAGCCAGCTAAACCCAAGAAACTACAAATCTCAGAAACATTCTTAGGTTGCTTCCACCACATAATAGCCTCAATCTTTTTGGGATCCACACCAATACCTTCAGCAGAAACTATATGTACAAAAAATATAACCTCAGAGAGCCAAAATTCACATTTGCTAAACTTAGCATAAAGCTACTTCTCTCTCAAGGTTTGCAGAACAACTCTGAGATGCTCCTCAAGCTCAGCCTCAAACTTAGAGTAAACCAAGATATCATTTATAAACACCACCACAAACTGATCCAAGTAGGGTTGAAACACCCTATTCATCATGTCCATGAAAGCAGTAGAAGCATTCGTTAACCCAAAGGGCATCACCAAAAACTCATAGTGCCCATAGCGAGTTCGAAAAGCCGTCTTGAACACATCAACATCTTTCACCTTAAGTTGATAATACCCAGATCTCAGGTCTATCTTCAAAAACACAGTAGTTCCTCGAAACTGATCAAATAAGTCATCAATATGAGGAAAGGGGTATTTATTTTTAAGTTTCAGCTTATTCAGCTTTCGATAATCAATGCACAACCAAGTGTCTCATCTTTCTTCTTTACAAACAGAACTGGTGCTCCTCAAGGTGAAACACTAGGTTGGATAAAACCCTTATCCAACAACTCTTGTAACTGCATCTTCAACTCCTTGAGTTCCTTAGGTGCCATTCGATAAGGTGTCATGGACACAGGAGTCGTACCAGGATAGACCTTAATGCCAAACTTAACCTCATCATGTTTAGGTGGCACACCGAGCAACTCTTTTGGGAATACATCAGGAAAGTCCCTCACTACTCGAATCTTTTCAATCTAAAGTCTGATTGCCTTGGATCCAAGATGTAAGCCAGATAAGCCATGGACACCTTTCTAATCATCTTTTCGGCTTTAAAGGCTGAGATCACATTAGATAGAAATCCTTTATGTTCACTGATTAGGGTTATCTCTCGATTATCAAGAGTTCTCAAAATTGCCCTCTTTTTCTTATTTCCAAATTAACTCGATGCTTAGAAAGTCAATCCATTCCAAGTATGAAATCAAACTCACTAAATGTTAACTCCAATAAATTGGTAGGAAAGATCTTCCCTTGGATCTCTAAGGGATAATTGTGGTATATTTTATTAACCTCTACAACAATGCCCACAGGACTTTGAACAGTAACCGCAGACTTAACATTTCCAACAGTAATCTTAAGCCCCAAGACACAGCACTCGCCACATAGGAATGTGTCGAACCATTATCGAGCAAAGCAAAATAAGGGATAGAGTGAATAGAGAAAGTACCTGCTATAACGTCAGGCTCATCACGATCTTCATGCCTCCTAGTCACATACACTAACCCAGGCTGTCTAGCCCCAGATCTAGCTGCTCCACCACTCTGAACTGACCTACCTCTAGAATAGAGCCCGAAGCGATTGATCTAACTTGCCCTTTGCCCCTAGTAGGAGCCTGAACCGAAGTCTGAGACTAACTCCGCACAAATGAACTTGGAGGAGGATAGGGACAATCTTTAAAGAAGTGATCCTGTGAATCACACCTAAAACATGCCCCAACCTTCCTCCAACACTCACCCCCATGCCTTTTATTACAGTAAGAATAGAGATGTAAGGGACAAGGACCAGTGTAACCACCAACACTACCCACAAGAGCTGCCGAAACTGCAGGCCTCACCCTCGAATAACTAGGCTGAATTGCCTCCTCTCTAGGCCTCTTAGCAGAAGGATTACCAGAAATAGGCTGAACTAGTGCACCAGCTGGCTTCTTACTATGCTTTTTATCTTGAGCCTTCTAAGCCTTAGTATGAGCCTCCAAACTCTCAGCAGATCTCACTCGACTATCTAAATCACTGAATACCCTATCGTGATGCATGTTAACCCCAGCATGAAGTGAGAGTCGAAGTCTCTTCCTAAACCAATCGCATTTCTCTTTTTCATTAGTCACAAGCCTAGATGCATAGCGAACCAACCTCAGAAACTCTATCTTATAGTCATTAACAAACATATCTCCCTGTCTTAAGTTCATGAAGTCATCCTTACACTTATTGAGAAACTCCTCACCCAAATAATGATCTTGGAAGGCCTCTCTAACCACGTAATCTAACCAAAAGGAGTAGACTCTTCTATAGTATCCCACCAATTTTAGGCCTCACCCCTTAATAAAGACATAGTAGCCCTAACCTTTTGCCTAGCAGGATAATTCATCTCCACAAATAATCTCTAAAGATCCTTCAACCAATACTCAGCAACAGAAGGATCTGTACCAATCCTACCCTCAAAGACCTTTATCCAAACAACTATAAAATTGACAAAAATGGGCCTTCTCGGACGCTTAGATTGACCCCCGACAGATCCACAGAGTAATCTTAATAATTTTCGACTAACCGTAGCACTATCCAACTCTATGGTCTTGCTATCCCCAATGTTAGGCACATCCTCAACAAGAGCTTCCTCAGCAAGTAAGTCTCCTCCAGCTTGCTGACCCTCAGCACCTGCGAGCAGCTCATCCTCCTCAACATGTGGCAATTCATCCACATTTACCTCAGGCTCAAACACAAGAGTAGGGTCACTAATGGCCCTAGTAGTACGAGCCCGGCCTCGACCTTGGTCGCGACCAATTGTAAGTCTAGCACTCATGCGTAGTGACATACTATCTATCTACATAAATAAGAAGTACTAAAGTAAGAATTGATACCGGAGATTTAGAATAAATCACAATTTTATATATATATATCAAAAATTATTTATAACATATTAATTTATTTAAAATCCCCATTTAATCCCAAAATTTTTTAAAACCAAGTCTGAAGAACCTCATAATCTGTGAATTAAACTCAGTTCTGATACCACTAAATTGTAACCCCCTTTACCCGACTCAAAAGATACGATCGGATCTAGAAGGTTATTTACATAATTATACCTACACGCAATCCGAAAACTCACTCTCATTCACATTCATTCACATGTGTATATATATAATCTATAATTAAAATAAATTAATTAAGCTTCCAAAATGAATACCAAAATCCCCAAAATAAAAATCAACTTACATCCCAAATAAAAAATAATAATTAACAAAGCTTAATAAAATCTAAAAATAAAACAAAATAAAATAAAGTAACTATAATCAAGCCTCCGGGTACCAAATCTCCTAAGTCTAGAGTATCTGTAAGGGAAAACTGTAGGGAAATGAGCTATAAAGCCCAGTGTGTCTCTAAGCACATACAACCTAGTATACAATCACATCAATATATAACACAAAAGTAACCACAAAACATGTTGCAATCACATGCACAATGCAATGCACCCATACTCCAACACACCAACACAGTGAAAAGGTTCCTCAGAACCCTTTCTCAACCAATCGTCACCAATCACAATGTGGTTGTAGTATCAACCGCTTAAAGGAATGATAACCAGTTCTTCCACCGTACAGTCCCACCCCATGGTCACACAATGGTGTGATAAAATAATTATCTCAATTAAATCCCAATCTCAATCTCATAATATTTACCATATATAAACATATAAATCTCAATGCACAGTAGAATAATCGCATTAATTTTAATGAGACACTTACTCTGTAAATATGCATGACAAAATCATCATGCTTTACACAGTTCAACCAAATTCATATCATTTCCACATCACAACATAAACAACACAATATCAACATGCCTCATCATAGAATGAAGTCATACATACAACAACATCTCTTACATTAGGTTATGTTACAATTAGAAACACACCTCTAAGAAGAAAAAAACTCTAACGACGAGGAGGTCGTCCACCACGTACTGATCGAGTACTCGGTCTAACAGGATTAGATCCTACAAACACAACTAATATTAATACTATCCTAACCACCACTTAAATATAAAACTTAACTAAAATAACTTATGAGTAGCTCTCGAAACCGGTGCAGGAGTAGGTTAAACAAGTAGAGAAGGAGGTAAATCGTCAGCCTCGGAATCGTGATCACCTAAACACAAGAATCTCACATTAGACTTCCCAAGCTAAATCTCTAAATAACTCAAAGTATGTAATTAAAGATAAAACAGATAAAATAAGGCTTTCGGGTTTCAATTTGGCAAAACAGACAGTAGAATCAAACTCAAGACGTCAAAAAAGGGTAAGGTAGGGTTTTTCAAAAAAAGTCAATGGTCAAAGTCAACGGTCAATGGGTCAACGGTCAAATCGAGTCAACGGATCGGGTCGGGTCAATTTAAATTTGGGTTAGGGTTTAAGTTTTGGACTTGTGTAGGTCAAAATAGGTTTGGGTTTGGTTTAAAAAGATTTATAAGGGTTTGGGTTTGGTGTTGATTTGGGTTTTAAAAGTTATTGGGTCAAGAGGGTTTGGGTTTAGCAAATTGGAGTCCAATTTATTATCACAACACAAGGGAAAGTTAGGGTTTGGGTTCCCTCTTTCCAAAATAGCACCAATCAAACACCACCTCCCCCTCACGACGGTCGTTCGTCGGATTTACACCATAAAGAGCCCAAAAGAGACACCCCAACACCCAAAACAACTTACCGATACCCGGATCGGCTTGAAACGTTGAAGGAATGGTGGTGCACAAGGAAGAAAACAAGGGTCGAAAGATACCTTTACAGATCTCACGAATAATGGATGGGGGAAGAGGTTTGGGGTGTGGGCTCTATTCGCGAGGGAATGCTAATTGCAATGGTGTGGGTGGTGTAAGACACGACCGGGTAGAGTATGCTCGTCGGAGCAACATCGGAAAAATAAGGGAGAGGGGATGGTTAGGAAAAACGGCAGAGAGAGTAGCAAAAAATAGGAGAAGAAAGGTCATAAAAAAGTTAAGGTGTTTAAATACCCCAAAATAGGGATATTTACTCGAAAGTCCCTAAAAAGAATTAAAGTTTTCACACTAATCCCAAAACTTTTCACACATTTCAAATTAGTCCCCAAAATTACAAATTGACCCTAAAGTTTTACCCAAAGTTCAATTAAGTACTAAAAGTTACTAAAAATGACGAAAAGACCCTCAAATTCCTAACATTTCCCAATTTAGTACTTTAAATAAAACTAGGGTATTACAGACACCTCGAGTTGGTTCGATTTCTGTCGATTCAATTCGGGCTAGTGAGGACCTGATTGGTTCAATCCAACCATCAATTGGATCGTAAGCCCTGTTTCACATACCATGCCCGATTAGACCAAATTTTGGGTCTTGGTCTTGGTTTTGTGCTCTCGGGCTCAATTTACGATCTCAGGTCCAATTTTCAAGTTCAATCACACATTGGACCAATTGTCAGACTTGAAAATTAATTTCCAAAAATATCATATTAATTTTAATTAATTTGATTAATCAAATTTAATTTTCCCAAAAATACTTAAATTTTCCAAATTAATTTTTCAAGAAAATTCTTTAATCAAATTCTCTAGTTGAACAATTCTTACAACTGTCCAATTTAATTCCACATCGAATAAATCAACTCAATTAAATTATTTTCAAAGTTGTAGAATTTTTTTCTGATTCAAATGCAATCCGATTGAGTTTTTGTTGAGCTAGCGGAGAGACCAATCAGACATATACAATTAGGCTCTAGTAATTGCAATTATGTCCAAAAACATTGTTTTGATAAATCTCAATTACTTAATCATGGATTCAGTCCACAATAAGTATCATGATTGAAAACTCCTTATTGTATACTCTTTACGAAAGCAATTCATCCAACTGCTTTGTCCAATGACTTCGTTATGTGTGTGTTACCCTCATATGATATCATTGATTCCTTTAAGTTAAATTCATTCACTTAATGCAATCCTATTTTATCTCATTGTTACCATTGTGTCTTCTTAATGATTAATATGATCACCATCAACAAATGACTGTGATAAATTGCTTGTTTGAGAACAAGCAATCTGTGGCCACGTTTCATATTTATCAATTCACACAATTCCAATAAGAGATTATTAATCGATCTATGAATTCCATTATTGCTAGTAAAGCAATGTCATACACAAGTCTTGTACCCAACATATCGGCTAAGGACTCGATCATCTTTAGAGTATAAGCCTCAACTTATATCAAAGCACATGAGTTACATATGCATGGTCAATGACTAACTCAGGATTCAGACAAATCACACCATGAACGTCACAAGTGGATTAATTCACAAACGAATTCAAAATTAATGCATCTTGGGTCCAATCCAAGATATCATTCTTTCAATGAATCCATGTCTCTACTCGTGAAGTCAACTGCTCCGATAGCTAAGACTAGTCATCTCCCCATTGGAATTGTAGACGCCATAAAATTATTTCTTATTTTATATTTGGTTCATGTTGCTCGAGCCCACATTTGGTACAATTCGAGGTACGGAGATAGCGAAGAAGGTCATTCGGTTAAAATTCAAAAACAATTCAAATCCGTCTTGCACAAAGCACATGTGCTTTTTGATAAAAAATTATTGTTATAAATATCACAAATCAACTTGATTTAGAAAAAATTAAAACTTTTGTTGTTACAATAAATTGTTTTCTTAATTGGATTTTTCCAACAACATTATCTACCAATTTACATCTAAAGAATAATGATATAATTATTTTATTATTAAGTAAATCTAAAAACTTAACTGACAATATATCAAATATTATTCTTAATAAAATATCGTACTTTTCTTCTCAAACATTTTCTTTGTTATTTACTCTATTACATAACAAAAAGCATCATTCTTAAATATTGAATATAAACCAGAGGACCGAAACTTCAAATTAACCCAAACTTATTCTCAACCGAAGAGGCTTCAGTTTCCTCTAACGAAGTGAAAAGGGCGCATCTAAAAAAGTACGTCACCCATATCACAAGAAAGAATCATGTGATAGGATTTTCTCGAAAGAATAAAAGTGTAGTATTTATTTAATATATCCACTTTTTCTTGTTTCTAATATCCAATATTTTATAAAAAATTTGATATAATATTTGGTATCTGAATTTGATATTTTTTTAATTTGATGTTTAAATTTTTTTTTATTTAATTTAGTATTTAAATTTGATTTTTTTAATTCGATATTTAAATTTGATATTTAAATTTTTTAAGAACTAATTTGATATTGAGCGTAACTATTTTTCTTAATTTGATATTTAATATTTTTTAATATTAATTCGTTAAATATAATTTAATACTCATTTTTAACAATATTATTATTTTATATATTTTTTATAAAATTTAATAAATTTAAGTATCAAATTGAATATAAAAAAAGTTTAAATACCAAATTTTAAAAAAATATCAAATTCAGAACCAAATATTAAATTAAACTTTTATAAAATCATTAATCATAAAAAGAGTCCAAACCAGAACTACTAACTTGTGCTCTTGGCAATTATGACTTGTGAAATCCTGTAATGACATCAACCGGATGCTTAGGGATAAATTGTGCAGTCGTTCCCATGAAAAAGGATCAAAATTTGGCAAATCACTGTTTCTCTCAATGCGAGTTACAGAAGATCACACAAAAATGAGATGGGATGGGGTGACTTCACCCTCCCTCTCTACATTACCATAACATAAGACTGATTTCTAATATATATTTATAGTACCAAATTCCATAGTTGCCAAACAGCAACACCCCATACAAAACCATATGCATACGTACGAGTCTAGTGTCTACTGAAAAACATAAGCCAGGAAACCACATTTCTAACACCCAAACAAGGTATTCAGGTTGAAAGAAAGAGAAGAAGAAAACTCAAAACGATAAGTAAGCAAACAGTAAGAAACACACACTACTACTATTCCTGGAGTTCCTCCTCCACATCCTCCTCCTCCTCGTAATCATACTCCTCATCAGCTGTTGCATCTTGATATTGTTGGTACTCAGAAACCAGATCGTTCATGTTGCTCTCAGCCTCCGTAAATTCCATCTCGTCCATTCCCTCCCCAGTATACCAGTGCAAGAAAGCCTTCCTGCGAAACATGGCCATGAACTGCTCACTTACTCTCCGGAACATTTCCTGAATAGATGTCGAGTTTCCGATGAATGTTGAGGCCATCTTCAAGCCAATTGGAGGAATATCACAAACAGTAGACTTCACATTATTGGGGATCCACTCCACAAAGTAAGATGAGTTCTTATTCTGCACATTAATCATTTGTTCATCGACTTCCTTGGTGCTCATCTTGCCACGGAACATGGCCGAAGCAGTCAAGTATCGCCCATGGCGAGGATCGGCAGCACACATCATGTTTTTGGCATCCCACATTTGTTGAGTGAGCTCGGGGACAGTAAGAGCCCTGTATTGCTGTGACCCTCGTGAAGTAAGTGGAGCAAAGCCAACCATGAAGAAATGCAGGCGAGGGAATGGAATGAGATTGACGGCAAGCTTGCGTAGATCTGAGTTTAATTGGCCAGGGAAACGAAGGCAGCACGTCACACCACTCATGGTGGCAGAAATCAAGTGGTTCAAGTCTCCAACTGCATTCAATCAGGATGAACAAATGAAATCAACAGACTTTTTACAGTTGAAATATGAAATAACAGCAACGTGAAAAAGATCGACTTACAGCTTGGAGTAGTGAGCTTCAGAGTACGGAAGCAAATATCATATAAAGCTTCATTGTCCAAAACCATACATTCATCTGCGTTCTCAACAAGCTGGTGAACAGAGAGAGTAGCATTGTAAGGTTCGACAACAGTGTCAGACACCTTAGGGGAAGGGAACACAGAGAAAGTGAGCATCATTCGGTCTGGGTATTCTTCTCGGATCTTGGAAATCAAAAGTGTTCCCATGCCCGATCCAGTTCCTCCTCCCAATGAATGGCATACTTGAAACCCTGAAATATTAGAAAATGATTGTCAAATCATTAGATGTGAGGAAATAGAAGAAAGCAAATTCCAATCTAAAGCTAGATCATAGGTTCCGAAAAATTTTACAGTCACACCTAAAAAGCATAATATTCGAATTAAGAATGATTTAGTTTGAACAACCAAATAGAGAATCTTCCTTCCAAAACTTGAAATTTGCTAATAAGTTGAAAATTCACATCAAACAAGCACATAAAACCTTCCTAAATTGTCAGATCCATGCTGAAAGTAACATAAAACAACCACTTATGAGTTAAAACCAACACTTAGAAAACGTGAAGCCAACAAATCCTTCTTCTACAAGCAAATCTGACTCTAAACTTGAATATTCCAAACCAAAAAAAAAAAAAGCATGCTTAAAATTATAAAAACACACGTTACCTTGCAAGCAGTCACAGTTTTCAGCTTCTTTCCTCACCACATCTAGCACTGAGTCGATCAACTCGGCCCCTTCCGTGTAATGACCCTTGGCCCAGTTATTCCCTGCACCGGACTGGCCGAAAACGAAGTTGTCAGGCCTGAAAATCTGCCCGTACGGACCGGATCTAACACTATCCATAGTGCCAGGCTCCAAGTCCATAAGGACGGCGCGTGGAACGAACCTCCCGCAACTCGCTTCATTGTAGTAAACGTTAACGCGCTCCAGTTGCAAATCATTGTCTCCTTGATAGCGTCCCGTTGAATCTATGCCGTGCTCAGCGCAAACCACCTCCCAAAACTTGGCACCGATCTGGTTGCCGCACTGCCCTCCCTGAATATGAAGAATCTCACGCATCTTTCCTAGGACTCGGATTTCAGAGAATAAAGTCCAAAGAAAATGAATTTTTCAGTGAGTCTTTTTTTTTTTCTGAAATGAAAGACGGAAACAGAAGGACTATATAGGGAGGAGATGACGGAAGGTGGTGCTTGCCGTTAGGATTGACGGAGGTGGGTGACGGCTGACGAGGCCGTTAGGCTTAATAAATGGGGATATTTCGAATTTTGAAAATTTCGGGAAAAAGGAACAAACCCCTGGGTTTAAATGAAAACGAAATCTTTACGCGCACGTGATGGGGTTGAACATGACGCGCGATTTTCATCATGCCATCATGCGAGTGTGTGTCTTCAGATGTTTTTATTGTGCGTGAGCGTGAGGGTGGAGAATGTGACCACGTGATTTTGGGAGAGATCCATGTGACTGCCACTTTGGCTACCGTCGAGTCGAAGGGCGTGTTTGGGTTTTCATTGTTTTTTTTCTTTATTAAAATTAAAGGTATTCATTAGTCGGATTAAGTTTAGGTCGAGTCTAAGTATAATATTAATATATTTTATATTTATTTAAATCTGATTCGATTTAAAATTTAGGTTTAAAATTTTACTTGAATCCGCTCATATTTACAAAAGATTAATTTAAATTTATTTTAGGCTCGCTCATATTATTTTTTATATATTTTTTAAAAAATATTTATTTTATTTTATTTTATTTTAATATTTCATAATTTTATAATTTTTTATTTATTAAAATTTTCTATATAGTCATCTTAGTATTATTTTAATGTTTACATTAGATTAATATTATATATTTAATATATGTTTATTTTTTTAATGTATTCTATAATATATAAAAATAACAAAATATAAAGTATTATAAATTTCAAACCGGTCGGGTTCGAGTTTGAGCATTCAAGCCCGAGCCCAACTCATATTTTAAATGAGTCTACTTTTTCGTCCAAGTCCATTTTTCGAGCATAATATTTTTGTCTAAACCCTCCCAAATTTCGGGCAGACCTTTGGACTTGGGCAGATAACCTGACCCATGAACAGGTCTAATTAAGATATTTGTCTAAAAGATACTAGAAAATTTATCACACTTACCGTGCGGAATCAATTACAAATTTAAAATATAAATATGTGTTTAAAATTAATATAAAATAAATAATACATATGGAATATGTACAATATTAAAATAAAAATAAATTAAATTATTATTAAGAAATTGAAATACATAAATACATTAAATAAACAATACTAAATGCATTATAATTATTTATTAAGTTTTTGTCATCAATTGTGAGTTAATGTCGAGTTGATTTTTGAAATCAAGTCAATGAACAATACTATTAATATTAGAAATTCTATCACACACGTATATATGTGGAAACTACATATTTAGAACATAAAGATGTGTTTGAACATACAATAAATTATGAGTAAAATAAAATTTAAACATACAACTGATGAATATAGTAAATTATACATATTAAAATAAAAATGTATGAAAATTATTAGAATGTAGTTTTAGTTGAATGCTAAATTTAAAATTTTTCTAGTCTAATTGGTATGGGTTCAAATCCTACCACATGCATATTATTATAATTATTATTATTATTTTAAATTAAAAAAATTAAAATACCTTCAAATAATATAATTTATTTTAATATAGAATGTCATTTTTGTAATTTTTTTAATTGAGTTAATGTCCCGTTGACTCATGACATCAACATACTCAATAATTTTTTTTTTGTGAATTACAAAGGGACGACAAAGACCTAACAACAACACAACTGGCGCAACTCGAACGCAGACCACACTTGGGGCAATGAACACTCTTGACCATCATACCAACACACGGGGTTCATACTAAATTATAGATTACAAATTATGGAGATAATAAATTGTACATATTAAAATAAATATGTATAAAATATATAAAAAAAATGAAGCTTTGATTGAGTAAATTTAAGGTTTTATTAATCTAATTGGGTAGGTTAAAATCATACTATATGCATACTTTTTTTTATTGGTTTTTTGTTGAAATGAAAATAATAAAATACTCACTAGCAATATAATTTATTTCAATTATGGAAAGATATTTTTATAATTTTTTTAATCGAGTTGGTGTTCAATTGACTAATGACACCAATTCAGTCAAAATTTTAAATAATAATATAAATAATAATGATAATAATAAAGTGTATAAATAAAAAAGTAAAATGCTTTCAAATTACAATGTTTTAAGTATAAATCTCACTTTTTATAATTTTTAATTTTAAAGATCAAAATATTCTCATATTAATATAATCTCATTTCAATAAATATTTAATTAAATTAATATGAATTGACTCGTAACATCAATTTCGTCAAGAATTATATATATATTATAAGATCTTTAGAAATAATCATAGGTGGCATATTTAAGGATAGCAGGGCAGAGCCACAAGGACGAGTAAGGGTCTCGGTTCTCTTTAAAATGAATTTTTTTTATTTAGATTTCTTTATAATTTATGAATTTTAAATTAGTAATGGTAAAATTACATTTTACCCTCCAAATGATAAAAAATTAATTTAATCTTTTAAAAATTATAAAGATATAAAATATTAAAATAATAAAATTATATTTTTATTATCGTAAAATATATATAATTTAATTATGACCCATTCTATACAAAATTTTGACTTAGCCCATGATGGATAGTATCTTTACTTGACACATCAACATTTTATATATTAAACTAATATAGGCTCCATAATTTAAAATACATTTTGAAATTGTACAATTATTTTTTTTTAAATTATTTTTTAACTAAAAATTAAAAGTCATAAGTTAAATAATAATTTAACATTAAAAGGTAATATTAAAATATAGTTTAAACATTAAAACTTTTTTAAATTAGAAATGAAATAGTTTGTTTCAAAAAAAATTTTGAACAATTATTTCAAAAAAAATTTAAAAGATTAAAATTACAATTAAAACCTAATTGAAATAAAATTTATTTAAAAATAAAATTAATTAGAAACCAAGTTTTAAAAAAGTGTAAAAAATAATTTTATATAATAGAAATATCATATTTAAAACACTTTATAAATATTGTTTTAAACATTTTAAAAACATATTATAATATTTTATAATAGGATAAAAAATATTTAAGTTATTAAATAATATAATTAAAATTAGTTTTGGTTTCAATTAGAAACAAAATAGTTAATTCAAATCATACCAAAAAAATAAAATAATTAATTCAAAATATGTTATTGGCCAAAAAAAATTAAAATATGTTTAAAAAACTTATACTGTTAATATCAAAATTAAAATAAAATTAGTAAAGACAATTTTTTTGGAATAATCTCATTATAAATTTTAATCATATCTGTCATTTTTGACACAATACTTAAAATTACCCATAACTCCTCCCCAACCCATAAATAAGAGGATAATGCGCTTTAACGCATTTGAATCCACATCCTCTTGTATTGGTAACAATGCATATGCCAATCGAATTAAGACTCAATCAGCGTAAAAACAATTTTAAAAATATTGTAAAAATTAAAATTGTTTAAACATGATATAAAACTATTTGAAATTATTTATAATTTTAAAAGTATAATATATGTTTAACATATACTCTTTTTTGTGTGAAATAAAACAAGACTAAAAAGTAATTACAAGAAACATTCTGAATTAACATATATCCTTTCTAGGATTTCTTTAATCTTCTAAGTAGGACAATTAAGAATTTGCATATCTTCCTTCCGTCCAAAAGCTAGTTTGACTAAAGTATCTGCCACGTTATTGTCTTCCCTAGATATATATTTTATAAGCCATTGATCTTTATGAGATAAAAGATGTTGGATCCTCCTAATAAGAGCATAATTCGAAATGGTTAATGCACTGTCTTGAATCGATTTAACTGCCTCCGGACTGTTAGTTTGGATTATAACCTTATCATGATCTCTTCTTTGAACTATTTTGAGGCCGTCCAAAATGCCTCATAATTCAGCATCAAGGACTGAACACTTTCCCAAATTGTAGTTATACCCAAATATATGTATGTGTATTCAACGTCTACTTTGACCTCAAGAATAATTTTCTTTTACAATTTAAATTTGGTAATATATTTATAACTATATGTATGTTTAGTACATTTTTTTTGAATTCTTTTGAACAATCTCATTATAAGTTCCGACTATATTTACTCTGCTTAGAACTATTCATAATCCATCTCCAACATATAAATAGGAAGATAATGTGTCTCACCGCACTCGAACTCACGTCTTCTTGCATTAACAACAATGTCCATGCCAATTGAACTAATACTCAATCGACTATTTAGTACATATCGTTATTTATGAAAAAAAATGTTCAAAAAACTTTATAACCTTGTAAATAATTAGAACTTTATAATTTGTTTAAATTTTGTAACATTTTAAAATTTAAGAATTATGTAACATGTTTAAAACTAATTATGTTTTTTAAAAATATGTAAAACTTCATAAATAATAGGTTATAATTTTATCCATAAATTATTAAATGTTGAAGACTTTTTTGTAACAAAATTTATAAAAAAAATTAAAAGTTATAATTTAATAACTTAATTTAGGTTAGCAAACCATATTTTAATTAAATTAAATTATTTTATTTTATTTATCAAAATAGAAAATGTATTAAATTTAAATTTTAATAAATTTATTAAAAATTATTAATTTTGAAGTAAATTAATATAATGTGAACTTTAGTTTTAAATATTAATTAATTTAAGTTTAAATAAATTAATAAAATTTCTCAAAAAATGAAAATAAAATTAAATGTTTATAATATAACTTTAAAAAAATTAAAAAAAAATTTAAATATTTAATTTGATGTTTAGACATATATAGATATAGGTCAAGAATTGGTTAGACTGAAATTAACCATTAAATGTTGACATTAAGACCGTCTATTTTCTAAACCAACTTATATCTTTTCAAGATCATCTTTATTACTTCAAATTTTCTTAAAATATTGAGTTTTTGGATATACCCTTAGCCATCAAACCATCACATGGGCTCGATTTAATATTACTTCTAAGAATCACTTTTGAAACAAAAATTACTTTTGACAAAAACATTCCTAAATAAGCTGTTTTGGAGCAAAAATTGATCCCAAAACACTTTTTTGAATTTGAAAATTTAATTTCTTCCTAAAAGTTTTTTTTTTTCCTAAAAGCACTTTTGAAAATCTTCCTAAACTAGACCTTAATAAAAAGTTAATGCTAATCAAGATAATGTCATATTTAGTACTTGTATTTTTATAAAAATTTTAATCTAGTACCTATATTTTGAAAATGTCCAATATGGTACCCGAACTATTAATATGTGTTTTATTATAGTACCTATACTTTCACAAAAAAACCAATGTGGTGCATGTATTTTAAAAATGTACAATGTGATACTTGAACTATCAATACATATTTTATTATGGTACCTAATGTTAAGATTATTAGTGAACTACTAAATCAACCAATAAAAATTTTACATGTATATATTTTTTTCAAATCATCAACCCCACATTAATAATGTAACATTACGTGAAAAATAAATTTAAACAATTAAATTAAATTAAATAAATAAATAAATAACTAAGCATATGATTAACATAAACAAAAACGTGATCTTCTCGTAAATGATTATCTTCTCAAAAAAAAAATCATTTGAAATAATATTTTCAATTGATTTTTTAAATAAATTTTTTATTACTACTTTCATGTAAATTTAGTATTCACTTCTTTTTTTATTAACATATGTTTAGTTATTTGTCTTTTAATTTAACTTTTTTTTTGTTTATTTTTCACATGGGCTTGATAATTTGGATAAAAAAGGTAAATTGTCTAGTTGGTCATCTAACTTTTAGAGTACTTTCATTTCGGCCACTCAAAATAAAATCATTGCAGTTTGGTCACCCAACTTTTAGGGTGCTTTTATTTTGATCCACAAGTGTTAAATCTTTAATGGCGGTTAACTGTACACACCCAACTTTTAGATTGCTTTCATTTTGGTCACTTAAAGTATCTTTTTAAGTATTGATTAGAGTAAAAAACTCAAGGACTAAAGTGAAAGGTCATAGAAGCTAAAAATAATACACAAAAATTATCAAATTGTACTTCTTTATCCATTGCCGAAACATTAAATTTCATTTTTTAATATTAAAATTTTAAATTTCGAACATCAAAATAATTGAATAAACAGTTGAAATTTTTTTATCCCTTGATAATGTTAATTGATTTGTTACTATAATATTAAAGTTAATTAATTCATTTTCCTTTTAAATTTTAAAATTTTATTTTATGTTTCCGGATTATTCTTAATAAAATCAACTTAAATAACTCATATTTAATATTTGTCTACAAAACTTAAATTTCTTTTGATTATATAATCTCGAACTTTCTATGCTAAGCTAAAAGTAAAGGAAAAAACACTTGAAATTAATTAAATTAATTGCTTGTTCTTCGTTTGGTTAGATAAGTAATGAAAAAATTATGAATTTTGTTTGGAATGGAAGATAAAATTAATTAATGTAATTAATTGCAAAGATTTTTATTTGCTTTTAGCTAGCATGGAAGATTTAAGATTATATAATCAAAAGAAATGTGGGTTTCATAGATAACTATCAAAGACAATAATTTTCATTGATAATTTTTTAAAATAATCTCAAAACATCAAAATAAATTAAATAAATTATCAAAAAAAATTTATCCATTGATAATGTCAACCGATTTGCTACTATAAATTTGAATCTTAATGTTTAAAAATTTATATTTCAAAACCCAAATTTGTAATTTTCGGCAATGAGATAAACAAGTAAAATTTGACAATTTTTGTGTATTATTTTAGTTTCTACCATTTTTTCACTTTAATCCTTGATTTTGTTTTACCCCAATCAATACTTAAAAAATATATTTTTTGGGTGACCAAAATGAAAGCAACCTAAAAGTTGGGTGACTGAAATGAAAGTGCAAACATGATGTGGCGTGTACAGTTAATTATCATTAGAGATTTAACGCTCGGGTGACTAAAATGAAAGCGTCCTAAAAGTTGGGAGACCAAATTGCAAGGATTTCATTTTGGGTGACAAAAATGAAAGAATCCAAAAAGTTGGATGACCAACTAGGTAGTTTACCCATAAAAATAATTTGTGTCAAATTTTTATTGATTGATTTAGCAATTCACTAACGATGTTAACACTGAGTACCATAATAAAACAAATATTAATAGTTCAGGTATCACATCAGAAAGGGATTTTGATAGAAAGCAGTTTTGAAGAACAACACCAGACACCAAAAAATCACTCCTAGGAGCTTTGAACACATTAATGGCCTCATTCCATAATTACTTGATCAAAATTGAGATTTTTCAATTGACAAAGCTTCCCTAATGGCCACCAGCTCTTCCATATATGGCTCCTTGTTAAACAAGTGAAATGAAGAGAAGAGAACAGTAATCTCTTGTATATCTTTCACATATCAGCTATATATATAAAAGAGGAATTAAAGAAAGTATAAACAGAAGCTGGTAACTACTGTTAACTACTACTAACAGATTTACCAACTTTCTAACAACCTTAACTTCCACTTAACTATACTCTCAACATTCCCCAAGGCAAAAAAAAAAAAAATACTCAGCAGCTTTCTTTTGAAATTCACTAGACGCACAAACATTCATTTTTGTTTTGAAGCAACTAAATGAACCAGCAGCTAATGGCTTGGTTAATATATCAACAATCTGTTCTGAAGAGGGAACATAATTCCCTTCCAACTTGTTTGCTGCCACATGTTCTCGAACAAAGTGAAGCTGCAACTCAATATGCTTTGATCTAGAATGAAGCACTAGATTGCTGGATAAGGCTAAGGCACTAGAATTATCACACCAAATGACTGGAATGTGGGACAATTGAACACCTAACTCTTCCAGTAATACTCGAATCCACATGACTTCAGACACAGTGCTAGCCACACTCCTATACTCTACCTCAGTAGTTGATAAAGCAACAACTGTCTGCTTCCTTGAACTCCAAACAATAGGATTAGTTCCTAGAAATACCACATATCTTGAGGTTGACCTTTTGTCCTTAACATTACTGCCTCATCTAGAATCAGAAAAGGCATTCAAAGTGAACTTATTAGTGGGATTGAAACAGATACCATGATCACAAGTTCCTTTTATATATATGAGAATACGTTTCACTAAATCCTAGTGACCAACAGTTGGCTTGCTCATGTACTGACTTTCTCGATTAACACTAAAAGTTATGTTAGGTCGAGTAGCACACAGATATTACAACTTACCAACAATACTTCTATATCTAGAAGGATCAAACAACAACTCTTCATTAGCAAGTAATGCTTTTAAGTAAGGAACCATAAGAGTAGGAATAGGCTTACAATCAGTCATACCAACAAACTAAAGTAGCTCCTGCACATATTTCCTTTGATAAAGCTGAACCTTGTTCCCAAGTAGATTAGCCTCCACTCCAAGATAAAAGTTTAGATCTCCCAAATTCTTCAAAGAAAAAGTTTCATGAAGTTGTTCAACTAGTCTATCAATATCTAACTGATTATCCTCTATAATCATAATGTCATCAACATAAATCAAAAGAAACAACTTGTTGCCATCTACTATTTGCACAAACAATGCCACATATTCCTGTGAAGGGTGAAAACCAAGTTGTTCCAAAAAATTCTTCAGCTTCTCATACCATGCTTTAGGTGCCTACTTCATGCAATATAGAGCCTTATGCAGCTTACATGCTAACTATTCCCCATTTGATCTAGTGCACTCAAAACCTGCTGGCTACACCATGTATATATCCTCCCGCAAATCTCCATTGAGAAATGCATTGTTAAAGTCCACTTAGCGTAGCTTCCACTTAAATGACAATGCAAGTGTCAAAATGACTCAAACAGTTGTATCCTTGACCACAAGACTGTAAGTTTCCCTCTAGTCATGTTCAAGGTACTGAGAAAATCCTTGAACCACTAGCTTGGATTTCTTACAAGCTTAAGTGCTATCAGTATTCCTTTTGAACATAAAAATCCATTTACATCTTATTGCAGTTCGACTAGCAGGTAAAAAAGTGAGACTTTAAGTGCCTTGTCGAACAAGAGCATTGTATTCTTCTTCAACTACAGCATGCCATTGAGGATCAAACAATGCTTCATGAACAATTCGAGGCTCACAAGAAACAAATATCTGAAGTTCTGAAGAATACACCTTTGGTTTGAAAATTCTAGCTTTACTTCTAATAATCATAGGATGTTGATTAGTAGAAGAGGGATGAGGAGAACCAACAGGCTGTGTAAAGGAGGTGGAATCAATATCCAAGGCAGAAGGAAGAGGATTAGAATCAAGAACACCATGTGATGGAGATAAGCTTCTCATACTTGAACTTGAAGAAGAATTAGAAGCACCATTAGTAGCTAAATCATCAGGGATATGTTCAAAAGAACTTACTAGGGTAGCAAATAATGAGCCAACTGATGCATCTGGTGTTGAATGAACCTCAAAAAACTTGGTGACCACTATCCTTGGAACATAAGGTACAACTGTTCTAGCAGCAGGCTGCTTGGAAAAAGGAAAAATAGTTTCTTCAAACACCACATGGCGTGAAACAAACATCTTGCCATCAGAATCTATACACTTATAACCCTTATGCATGCTATTGTATCCCAAGAACATACAAGGAGATGAACTGAATTGCATTTTGTTATTGTTGAATGGTCTAAGATGAGGAAAGCATAGACAACCAAACACCTTTAAGAAAGAGTGATCTGATATATTCTTGAACAACATCTTATGAGGAGTTTTCCCCGTAAGAGCCTTGGTTGGAAGTTTATTGATTAGAAACATTGCATTAGAAAAAGCATCAAACCAATACTTCATAGGCATGCTAGATTGAGCCAAAAAAGTAGGACCAAGCTCCACTACCTGTCTATGTTTTCTTTCCACCATACCATATTGTTTAGAGATATGTTGACAAGAAAATCTATGTTTAATTCCAAAATAGGAGATTTGAAAGGACAGACTTCGAAATTCACCCCCAATCAGATTAAACTTCCTTGATGTTGACACCAAACTGTAACTCAACATGCTTTTCAAATTGTGAGAAGGAGCAACAACATTTGACTTGTATTGAAGAAAATAAATCCAAGTGTAACAAGAGTAGGCATCAACAAATGTAACATAATACCTAAAACCACTTGAGTGTATAGGAGTTAAACCCTAGACATCAGTTTCAATAAGCTACAATGGCATGGTATAGATAATTTTGGAATGTGAAAAAGGGAGTTTGTGACTTTTTCCCATCTGACAAGCTACACAAAGAGTGGCATCTTTATTCTTAGGAATTTTCAAATTACAAGAACAAATAACTTGGTCCATTACACTTAATGAAGCATGGCTAAGTCTTTTATAACATGTATCATATGAAATACTAGTATTATACACACTAACATCTGAGTTTCTAGCATGTACTGCAACACCACATTCACTAGTCCCAATAGCTTTAAGCTTTTACAATCCATCCTGCTCAATTTCTTGTAACAACACCTTATAAAAGCAAGCATTCTTGACAAACATATTGTAGCATGAAACTCGAAATACACCTTATTATCCTTTGAGAACTGTGACACAGACATCAAGTTCTTTGTTATTCCAGGACATACATCAAATTTCTCATATGAAGGGTTCTATTAGTTGTAAGTAAGGTGTTTTCACCAGTTCTTGATATTGACAAAGATTGTCCATTTTTAATAGTAACCTTACCTACCCCTATATACGGAACACCATTTGACACCTTTGAAGTATCATGAGTCAGGTGAGAGGTGACTCTTAAATCAGGGAACCAAACATGCTCTCCAGCAATAGTAACATTCACTGAACCAAATGAGCCATTAGCAGAAACAAAATCACCTGCCACCTCTTATTTACCATTCTCATCCATCTCAGCCATAGTGTATTGGACTTGGGAAAATCAATAAATGAAGTATGAAATCGATAATAGCACTTTTGCATAATTTGTCCAATTTTGCCACACAATTAGCATTGAGGTCTATTTGAAAAATGACCTTTTCCTTTTCCTCGATAAAAAGAACTTTCTCTGCCTCGATATCCACCTGAATCAGATACTCCAACTGGAGGTTGTTGATAACTTTGTGCACCATTGGACTGAGACTAATTTGTGACAAGATTAACACTGAAAAGTCTTGCCATCACACTAGACTTCTACCTAGCTTCAAGATCAATCAGCATAGAAGATAAGGCAGGTAAATTACAAGCTTGCCTGCTAGTAGTGATCAAAGTAACCACTGAATCAAAATCATTAGGTAAGCCATTTAGTTGCAATATGTTCTGCATCAAAAATATTTTCCCCATATATAGTAAGATTATCTTTAATCAATTTAAGTTGTCTCAAATAATCCCTCTTGCTTTGATCCCCTTTCTTTTGAGAATACAAAGAGTATCGAAGATTCATAATATTGGTAGTTGTTTTAGTAGAATACAATTGATCAATAACCTCCCAAATTTCAGCAGTTGATTGACAAATGACCAAGTCTGGTAAAATTTCAAGACTAACCACAAAAAGCAACCACGATGCTATTGCTTTATCTTGCTTATTGAATGAAGCTCTTTTTGGATTCTTAACTAACAGACCTGACTCATCAAGAACAAACTCGAAAGGTACAACCTGAGTACCATCAATGTAAGATTCCAAACCATAACTCTCCAAAGCAAAAGATACTTGTTATTTCCAGAAAGGATGATTGATCTCATTAAGTTGAATGTTGATCTTCTTGTTGGTGAAGTTCTAGGACACATTAGGGGAGCTGCTGCTAGCAACTTCTTGATCATCAGCCATCACGAACCAAAAAAAATAAAATCAAAGACCTAGCTCTGATGCCATCTTAAACAAGTGAAATGAAGAGAAGAGAAAAGTAATCTCTTGTATATCTTTCACATATCAGCTAAGCATATATACAAGAGGAATTCAAGAAAGTATAAATAGAAGTTGGTTACTACTGTTAACTACTACTAACAGATTTACCAACTTACTAATAACCTTAACTGCAACTTAGCTATACTCTCAACACTCCATTATAAAGGAATACGAACCTGAATAGCCAGGAACAAAATCCTTCCAATGATCGTGAACTAAAACAAAAAATGTTGAACGGCCCGCTTTAGTGAATATGGCAACATCTACGTTGCATTTAAACCACCCAGCAGGCGGCTTCCCTCAAGTAAACTGACTGCCCCACTGCTATGTCAAAGCTGGCTGTACTTGACCAAAACTGGTGTTAGAAAACAACCTGCCACTGAAATAATTATTACTGACGGGCATCGACATGCTTCCATAGAAATAAATTTCAGTGGAACCATAAACTCCATGCCATCGTTAAGAGTCTTCAACTCAAAGAACTGTGATTTCACTGAATATAGAATAACAACTAGTTAACAGTAGAATAAAACTGATTGGTAAGACCAACAACACTCCAAACCTTTATCACTCTGTTTCATTGGAGCAAAACATGGTGTTAGTGTCGCAAGGCTGCAACTATTTTTTTTTAAAAAATAAGACTTAAGTCCTAGAGAGATTTGACTAAGTTCTAGGGAGATTTGTTAGCTTGTTAGTAGGTGTAGTAGTTGTTAGCTTGTTAGTAGGAGTAGCAATTTGAATTTTTGTTGAGGTTGTTACTTTTTTATTATTAAAAAAAGCCCGAAGGCTAAACCTTATATTAAAAGGAATCATGAATTACAATATGGATCTCAAACGGATAATCCATATTAAAGTAAATATTACATTGATTCTTAAGAGCAATATCACTAAGTCGATCAGCTGCCTTATTACTAGATCAAGCACTCTAATAAAAATTGAAATTATGGAAATTCGCCACTAATTTTCTAATCTCTGTAGTGTAAAGCCCCAGGGCCGAAATATCTTCAGTTTTATTATTAAATCTATTTATAATATTGGCGTTGTCACCTTCTATAATGACATCGTTCACGCTCTTCTCAATCACCGACATGCAGCCAACATGCACCTCTTCTATTTAAAGCTCATGCACCCCCAATAACAAAGCCATCGTTGTCCCTTGCTAGCACACCGAACCTGCATTGTTGTTGGCCCAGGCAGCATCCATGTTCACTTTAATAGTTCCTTCATAGGGCTTTTTCCATCTCACCAATCTGATGGGTTTAGGGATCATGGGCACACAATACATGTTATGAAGTCTAAAGTCCTTGAAGAAATTCTTAGCATTGTCCCAGACTCTCCCAGCATCCTCATCAATACCTTTAAAAAGAATATTATTCCAATTATTCTAGATATTCCAAAGGGTAATGATCAGACTCTCGAAAGCCAGCTTGTTGAGTTAGTGCATTGTGTCTTCAAGCTAATCGATGCAACAATAGCAGTCTTTGTCAATCAGCCTACCATCGATGCTACCAATTCCTTGCTTTATGGCAGTTGCAGGCGACATGAATGGTTGACTCATCAACCAGCTTACATCTTGGACATGTGCTACTTGCCTCCTTGTTAACAGTAACTATCTTCATGTTTGTAGGAAGGAGATCATGGCCCATCCTCCAAGCAAAGATGCAAACCTTTGGTGGGATGCGCAATTTCCAAATTTGTTTTTAGAAGAACCTATGAGGGCCGAGACCAATACTGTGTAAGATGAACCAAGTGTAGCCAAATTTAGTTGTGTAACACCTATTGTTTGCATGGAACCAAATAACCTTATCTGAAGTACCAGCAGGAGGAATAGGTAGCTCACAAATTTTATCCTCTATAGTCTTACCATACAACATCTAAATATGGTCCTTGTCCTAAGCACGTTCATCAGGGGTCCAAAGCTTACACACAGTCATTGTGTTCTCAACAGCAGCTTGATTTATCAAAGAATCACCATTTAACCCTTCGAAACCCCAAAGGTCCTCCCTGATCTTCATACGATGAGCATCCTTAATCTGCCAGCCTAATCCCTCATTAAGTTTATTTGTGGCAACACAAATGCTCGTCCAGGCATAGGAGGGCTTATCAATTTTTTTGAATTGAAAACATCACCCTCAAGGAAGTATTTAAAACTTAATACGCGATAGCAAAGGGTATCTTTACTATTGACCAATCGCTGCACTTGCCTCCCAAGTAATGCAAAGTTGAATAATCTCAAGTCATGGAACCCGAGCCCACCTATACCTTTAGGTATGCATAACGTCTCTCATTTGAGCATTGCCCATCTCCGACTTTGCTTCTTACTTTCCCACCAGAACTTCCTAATCTTAGACACCATGGTATCAATAATTCCCTTAGGAATAAGAAAGATAAACCGTGAGTAGGTAATGGTTGGAGGATAGACTTTATAAAGATTTCCTTCCCCCCGTATGATAAGAGTCTCTTAGACCACCCTTTTATCCTGTTCGAAATTTTATTAATGATGTGTCTAAAGGCATTAGTTTTATTTTTCCCAATGAGCAAAGGAAGCTAGAGATAATTATCCATAGACTCCACAATGCACATCCCCAAAATATTGCTAAGGTGTGTTCTTTGGTTCCTCAAGATGTTAGGATAAAAATAAATCATAAATTTAGAAAGATTGATTTTTTGTCCCGAGGTACCCTCGAACATAAGCAAAATATCCTTAGTGGCTTTAGCATCATCATGTTTATTTCTCACAAAAAGTAAAGCATCATCCGCAAAAAAGAGGTAGTTAATGCGTGACCCATTCTAACTAGCCTTAATGCCACATATCAAACTGACACTCTGAACATGTAACAACATACAAGACAGTACTTCCATACAAAAAAGAAAAAGATAAGGTGATAGACGGTCTCTCTATCTTAAACCCCATTTAGGACAGATAACATCGATAAGACAAGAGTTGCATTTCACCATGTATTTGATCGATCGAACACACTCCATTATCTGCAATGTCCAACGAGGAGAAAACCCATATGATCAAGGATCGCTTCGAGAAAGTCCCACTCTACATGATCGTAACCCTTGCTCATATCGAGCTTGGTCACAAAACCCTTATTAGGCCTAATCTTAACACTCTGAAGGTAGTACATCAGCTTATGAGCAATCAACACATTATCATGGATCATCTGACCCGGAACGAAAGCACTCTGGTTCTGACTTTTACAACTTGGAAGGATGATCTTTAACCGGTTAGCCCAAACTTTAGAAACTATCTTATAGATCACTTTACAAAGGCTAACGGGCCTGAATTGAGTCATATCTTTCGGCTCAAAGACCTTAGGGATTAGAATAATGATCTTGTCATTAATCGCGTCCACCTTCCTATCCCCGTTCAATATCTCACTGCAAAATCGAACCACATCTTTACCAACGACCTCCCAATTTTCTTTATAGATGAGACTAGAAAGACCATCAATGCCGAGGGCCTTCCTCGGATCCATCTACCTGAAAGTGCCCATAATCTCCTTATCCTCCACCAGACTATCCAAAATTGCATTCATCTCAATCGTGACACATCTTGGATTTTTTTCAAGAATCTCCTCAAACATACCATTACAATCGGATGCAAATAAAGTCTCAAAATAATTTCTCATAACATTACAAAGACCCCTCTCATCCGAAATCCACATACTAGCCTCATTACGTAAACCCTCAATCCTATTTTCCTATGATGGTGCGAAGCCTTAACATGAAAAAATCTAGTATTTTTCACCCTATTTAAGCCATCGAATTCTCAATCTTTTTGCCCAGTATTTCTCTTTCGAATTATAGAGACTACTAAGCTCAGTCCTAGCATCACACATCATCTCAGTATTAGTATCACTTCTCGGCTCGCTGATGAAATGATCAATAATCCTCAACAATTGTTTTATCCAAACTTCATTGTCATTATACCTACCATGCTGCAACTTATGAAGCTTGCCATGAGTTTTTCCAATTTTATCCAACATGTCCCTACCACTGTTGCACCATGCATCCTTAACTACACTCTTTGCATCAGCATCTTTCACACAACATTTTTCAAACCTAAATAAGAGCCTCGGGTCAGTCTTAACATCTCTAGGTTTTCTATGATGTCAAGGATAATTGCATCATGGTCAGAGCTCGCCTAACGAACAACCTCCAAGGATAAAAAGGGAACCTTACGCAACCAGATTGCAGAGACCAAAAATTGATTCAACCTTTCTTTGACCAGCCCATCACCCCCTGTTATTGGTTCATGTAAACCACCTTTTGTCAGATTTGACATCCACCAAAGCCAACTCGTTGGCCACCCCCTTAAACTCATCCATAGTCATTTTTTATTTTCTCTTACCCCCACTTTTTTCATTCTCATATATAATTTCATTAAAGTCTCATCCTATAACCCAGTCTTCCTTAATATTCTTGCTAATATTTCTCAACAGCTCTCAAGATAAGTGTCTTTGACTCAATGCAAGTTTGCAACACCTATGGATTTTTTCAAATTCATTAGTATGAAGTTTGGTCTCGCTAAGGAAAATAACATCGGGATTGGTGGCAGTAAGCAGTTACCTTAACTCACCAACTGTCGTGGGATTCTCGAGCCCACGATAGTTCCAGCACAAAGACTTCATGAGTCTCGACGAGGCTGCTCACCAGCCATCGCCTTGAAGGGAGACTCCCCTTTCATTAGTTTCCTTCTCATTGATCGAACTGGGCTGCTTTCATTGCCCTCCATCGAACCTTTTCCTTTATTCCTTTTGGCATATTTCCCTTCTCTGTCTTTTATCATGTGAGTTAGCTTTTTTCTCGAGGGTGAACAAGAGTTTGATGCTTCTTCGTTTGGTCGTCCTTTATCCTTTTTATTAAAAATCATCTACCCAGGCTTTTCCAGTTTTGCATTTTTGGATTGTTTCTATCCCATTTCTCCATCTACCTAGGCTTTGAGGTGGTTGAATGAGCTGTGCTCACATCCAAACTCCAAATTGATACTCGCTGTTACTCATTTCTAGAGATAACTGCTTGCAATGTTGCGTATTATGCCCAATTCTACCACATATATAGCAAAAGGTAGGTAATCATTCGTACTTAATCATGCACATAAACTCCTTTCCTCCTTTACCAACCATGTAAACCACCCTTCTAAGAGGCTTTGAGGTGTCTAGCCTAATTCACACCCTCATGAATTTTATCCAGCACCCATCTTGATCCCTCCAATTGATCGCCAAGACCTCCCCCACAGCCTTGCTCACTGCCATAGCCACTTGCCAATCCATACATTCTAGTGGCACGTTGAAAATTCTAATCCAGAATGGGACAAGTTTAAACTTGTATGCCTCTGTTTCTTTATCCTTCTCAAATGAGACCATCGAGAACACGCACTGGTCAAACAACCAAGAAGCCAGATTCATGATTCACTCTCGATCCTCTAGTCTTCCAAATTTAACTAGGAAGGCTCCCTCATCCAACTCCACGAAGCTCACCATTTCCTTAGTAAACCATAGGGACTGTAGGACTCTATACATAGCCTATTTTGGATTTTTCCTCAATAAATTTCAGGTTAGCCATCATTTCATTGATGTCTTTGGCCATTGTTAAACAACATGGCCAATCACCCAACCTTTAATCAAACACCCCAACAAAAGGTAACCATGCCCAAGAAGACCCAAAAGAGAAGTAGTACCACGAACAAGGATCTGAAAGTTAGGATAAAGAAAGAACGAGTTACTAGCCATGTAATCGATTAAATGAGCCAAAAGATAAACACATCTAATTTTATGATTTAGTTTTTAGGAAATTAGCAAACCCAAATCGTAAACACAATAATCAAATTGTATAATAAAATCGAAAAAGACAAGAAACTAAAAGCCTAATCTAAAACCTTACAAGAAAGCACGAAAAGAGATAGTAAAAGTACTTATTTTCATGTTTCTAACGCACATACGCGTGAATAAATCCATGTAGACATACGGAAGGCTAGATGAATGACATCCCTTTAGGAAATTAACACGTGAAGTATAATGTACTTATTATTCATGTAGTACGTAAAGTTTTTACACTCACCCATACAACACAGAAACGGAAACAAAACAAGAAAAGCTAACTACAGTTAAAAGTCAAAGAAAACAAATTTATTTTAAAAAAGAAGAACAAGAAGATCAAGGAAAGCAGTAAGATCAAAAGTGATAGGGCAAAGACGAAATCGATCATGATTGTAACACCCAAAACCCGTTACCGTCATCGGTTAGGGTCCTGGGGTCTTTCCAATCATCTATCGTGGATTAACTCTCAATATTACTTCATTGAATATATTTAAATAAAATAATACATCATACATGACATAAATCAAAATTAAATATCAATACAACTCAATAAGGGTAAAAATGTCATTTCCATAATTTTGGGAGACTTCTAGCGGTACCTGTTGGACAAGTTTCGATAGAAGTCAAGTTAGTAAACAATTTAGAAATAGTTGCAGTTTCTTACCGGTAGTTGTGATGCTTCTATCGATACAAGGGTGACTTCTACCGAAACAATGCATGCTTCTATTGATACTAAAAACTCCAGAGAGCTAAGAAGTTTTACCCTGCAACTTCTACCGATACAAGTACTCAGACTATCGATACTACTATGAACGGAACTACCGATATAATGCAAGTTAGTTAGCAACCTCTCTCCTACCTTGTACTTCTACCGATATATGAAAGAATTCTACCGAAACAAGTATGCAGAACTCAATTATTCACACAAGTCCTCAAGTTCACTAACCATCATTCACACAAGACTCTTGTTCAAGTTCTTATCTTGCAAAATCTATACTTGACAATAATTATTTCATCATATAACCACAAAATACAATTGATCAACACAAGGATTCTTGAATTCACATGTCAATTCATTACAAAGCACATTTGCTTAATTACAACGTCAAGCAAGTATACAAGCTTAGTTCAACAAAGAAACCAACAATCCAAAATCAAACATTTCAAGGGTAACATCATCCTAGTACAAGCAATATAACCAAGTGATGTAAATACAACCGAACGAGCTCCCTTGATAGTGTAATTTTTTCGAGGTGATCCGACCTTCAAGTAGCAAAATAGAATCTACAAAACAACAACAATTGCACAGGTAAGCTTCCATAGCTTAGCAAGTTCGTAGAGTTTAACAAGTTATCGATTAAATGTATTGTAAAACTTGTAAATCCATCAAACCAAAATAGAACTGTGTTTAATAAACCATAACCAAAATACATCCTCTAGACAAAATTTGTCTCTGTTACCAGTATACGATGCTGCTCATACCAAGTTGATGAGGACTCGCAACATATGCGGTACCTCAGCCATCGATGCAGTATTTGTACATATAACTGTTCCTTAACGATGTTTCTCACACCAAGCTGATGAGAATATGTAAATCAAGCATAAATCTCACCCATCATACGGCTTATATTCCATTCTTGGATTCATTTCACATTTTACCGACTCAAAGTCTTATAACTCTTCCTTTCTTTGCTTTCATTTTTCTCAATTCCAAACAATCAAATCCCATTTGCAACAGTTATAGAGAATACAATAATATGCAGTTTAAATAAGAATTTAACATTACGAACTTATTGGACTGAATTGCAGTTACGGATAGGCAGTAGGGACTATTTTACTAATTTACCTTTTCCTTGATTCGTGGCACGATCTCAATCTAAATAAAAAATCACCCAAATTTCCATATTAATTCACATAATTAAACCATTTAACACAATTTGATACTTTTTAGGAAATTTACAAATTTACCCCTAGCCTTTTACTTTTATTCAATTTAATTCTTAAGTACAAAACATGCAAAATAACCATTTTATTTTCAAACCTATACCAACCAAACATAAAAGGGTATATGCTCACACCCTACAAGCAACTATTTCATACCAAATACATGTAATTTCATCATTTTAACATTTTAGTCCTTAAACCCTAATTTCATAAAAAATCACTTTACAAAAAGATTCAACCCAAACATCAAGCATTCAAATCCATAAAAAACTTCCAAGAACAAGCATATTCAACAATGGTATAGTTTATAACATTTGACAAATTCACAAATTAGTCCCTGAGTTAGCTAGATTAAGCTAACACGGACTCAAAAACATAAAAATTACTAAAAACGGTCAAGGTTTACTTACCTAAATCAATGCTCAAGGTTTGAATGTAAAACCCTAACTTCTCTTCTCTCTTAGCTGTATGGAGGAAGGAGATGAAGTGAAAAATGATGAATTTTTCATCTAAAATTTATTTAATTTTAATATATATACTAATGGAAATTTTGTAAGTTTTAAGACTTTCATCATTAAGCTTTAATTAACCCTATTTATAATTAATATAACTCATGCTAATCCACCCACTAAAATGCCTTAGATTAATTTGCTCACTTGGTCCTTCTAATTAACCAATCTCAACTTTTGTATCTTTTACGATTTAATCCTTTTTACTCAATTCACTATCTAGACATTAAAATCCCATAATAAAATTTTAATACGATGCTAACGATGCTGTAAATATTAAAAATAAATAATTTATGACTCGACTCGTCGAAGTTGTGGTCCCAAAACCACTATTTCTAACACCACTGAAAACCGAGCTGTTACAATGATAAAAATCCAAACTTGGCTTCCTCTGAAAACCATTGAGGTTAACATAAAAATTCTAGGCCAGAATACAACCACCCTTAATAGGATACCAAGAACTTGGGGCAATATGGGGAGCAACCCAAATTCGAGTTACCAGATTTGGAAGAGCCAGAAAAGATGGGAGATGTGTAACCTCCAGAATGGTGCAAGATATAGGAAAAGAACGATATCACCTGGATTTCTGGTAGACTCCAAACCTATGTCATGATTATGATAGACTCTTGCGCCAAGAGCCACTCAAGGGGATCATCGCCTTTCGTTTTTACGAACCACAAAAAACCACGTACACGGATGAAAATATGGCACCTATTTTTAACAACACTAAGACCAAGAAGATCAAGAAAGAAAGGAATAATCACTAAACTAGAAAATAAAAGCAAGAAATTAAAATGAAACAAAATACACCAATCACTGTTCGAGGATTTGATTTCGTTACAGAAGACACATGTATCCCTTCCTCCGTAGTTGACCAGCTTTCCCCGACAAGAAAGATCCAAAACCACAATCAAAACAACAATCACCATGCAAGATTAGTCCTAATGGATTAAAAAGTGGACACAAAGCAATTTATATAAATCGTCCAATCAACAAAACACTGAAGACAGACACATGAGAAGCAAGTAAGGAAATCATCGAAATCTTAGAGAGAATCATCCATTGAGTTTGTTACTTGAGACTTTTATATAAGGGCTGCTTTGTTAATGAATTACATCATCCATTTAACTCATATTTTTTTCTATGCTTCAATTAGTTCTTTGCTAAATCAACACATGGTCTCACAAGTCGAAGCAACGGGACTGTCACTTCAACCAGCCGACTCTTACATGTCGGGAAATTCCTTAAATAGCACTTGAAAAATTCATTGACTTTCGGTGGCAACTCTAGGCTCCACAACAAACCCGAAGGGCCCTCCACTGCTAGAGGCATTAAACCAGTGCAAGTATCTAGAGCCACTCCATATCTCGACTTCACCTCATACAAACTTGTGCTAGTGTAGTGCCAAATGAGACTATCGAGGGGTTTAGTGACAGCAAAAGGAATCCACAAAATACGTTCCACATCATCTCAACAATCACCATTAATCTCAAATAAATAGTTGACTCGTACATGCCTTTCCCTTAAGCGGACTTGAAGCCACGTAAAAGTTATCATTATTCGACACCCATGGGTCAGAAGAAACATTAATGTTGTGCCCCATACCTACCCTCCATCGAAGCCCTCTTGTAAGCCATAAATACTCCTCCAAATAAGTGAAGGATTACTACCTTCCACAAAATCCATAAAATTGTAGGTCTCAAAATATCTGGCTTCGAAGATACGATTTGGAAGAGAATCTGGGTTGGCTAAAATCTCCAGCAATGCTTGCAAGACATTGCAATATTAAAATAGTGATGGTTCCGAAAACCCATTCCACCGAACTTCTTAGACACATAGAGTCTATCCCAAAGTTCCCAACAAAAATACGATAATATTAATAGGATTGAGTTTAAACAATAAAAATATTTTACATTATTAAATAGGGGTGAGCAAAATTTGATTTGATTCAAAAAATTTGATAAAATTTTTAAATTTTAAATTAAATAGTTCGAGTTATTCAAGTTAAATTGAGTTATTCAGATCAACTCGAATAAAAAAGATCAAAAATTTTGATTTAACTCGAATATGAATTACACAATTCGAGTTATCCAAAAATCCGAATAAAAAAGGATAAAACTACGTCGTTTTGATAAATGTTTACATATTTTAAAGTTAAAAGTCAAAACCATTAAGTTAAAAGGTAAAATTATGCCGTTTTGATAAATGTTTATCCATCAACCTTACTTATGTAGTTAAATGATCTTGTACTTCGTTTACTAGTTAAATAATCAGTGCATGTAAACGCAATATTTAGTATAAATAATATGATTTGTTAACTCGACTCAATTCGAAAAAAATTCAAATTGAGTTCAGTTGTTAAAATAAGATTCATCAACTCAACTAATTCGAATTTTTTTACTTAATTCGACTCGACTTTTTCGAGTACTAACCCCTACAATTAAATACAATTGAATATATGGTTTTTAAATTGTTTGAACAAAAACAAGATTAATCGAATTAAGATTGAGTAGATAAGTTTGTTATGTGTACTTAGCGGAAGTAGGAAAGTACAATGGAGGTAAAAAAAAAATTAAATACAAAGGCGATGGGTACTACTAAGTTTATTTAGATCAAATTGATTTTGTCACTATAAAAAAAGTTAAAAGATTTGAATTCGCAATTTTTTTAATATTGGGATTTAAAATTTTTTTTGAGTTAAATCTTGAATTTGACAATTGTTTTCATATTGAAGTTTGAATTTGGTAATATTTTTCATATTGGGGCTTAAACTTTTTTTTGGTCCAAGTTAGGTCCTAAACTTGACAATTGTTCCACGTTAGGGCTTGAACTTGATAATTATTCCACATTGGGGGCTTGAACTTTAGGGTTTTTAATACCTAACTTGATAAAAAAAGTTCAAGTCATAATGTGAGAACATTTGCTAAGTTCAGGGTTTAATTTAGATAAAAAATAAATTCAAATCTTAATGTAAGAATAATTGTTAAGTTCAATACTTAACTTAGACAAAAACAAATTTAAATTCTAATATAAGAAGCGTTACCAAATTTAAATCCCTAAATATAATTTAACCCTATAAAAAGAGAAAAGTTAAGCACCACTTATGAGATTTGGACACAGGGGTCTCTCCTATCTTAATCAGTGGGCGAAGATTCAATCCTCACCTTGGGTATGAAGCAGCTTTAAAACTTGTGACCAACATTCACCCCTTATTGGACCTACAGAATGCGGAAAATTAATTACTGAACTTACTTAGGTAAATACCTTGAGAACTCACAAAAAGAAATTTAAACTCTAATATTAAAAGCGTTACCAAATTTAAACCCTAAAATATAATTTAACACTATAAAAAAAGAGAAAATTTAAGCACCACTTATGAGATTTGGACACAGCTTGACATTCCATTATTATGAACATATACGAAGTTCATTTAGAAATTATTATTATCACTAGTATGTATGGTCGTGCACAAGTTATATATATTTTTTATATTTTTAAATTTTAATTAATAAAAATTATATTTTAAAACAACAATTTAAAAAATTAATTATCTTGAACTCCGTATATTGACCTAATAGTTAAAGTGTTCATTATCCTAAGCGTTGCCTGGATTCGAGTTGCGTTAGTTGTATTGTTATTAGAGTTTTACCCTCATCTCGTAATTTATAAAAAATAGTTATTTTCAAAATATTATTTTTAAACTGCCTTTGAACAAATTGGTGATAGTTTTTTTTTAAAAAAATACTTAACACCGAATATAAGATAAAATTAGTTAATTTTAAAACTTTTTTTTACATTATAAGCTTTTTTTCTTATATTTTAACTGATAACACATAATTTTAAATTATAATTTATTAAATAAGAAATAATTATAATAATTTATTAAAAATTATATATAAATATTTGAAAATATTTTTAAACATATACTTTATTTATAAGAGATAAAAGTTATTAAATGTAAAATCCAAATTAAAATAAAAGTGGATAGAGATAATATATATCCAACAGTTTATATTGGAATTTATTATAAATCTGCATCAAATAAAAAGTTTATTATTCAAGTTTATGTTGGCTTTATAGTTAAGGATATTCATTATTTCAAGTGTGATTTGGGCTTAAATCGCGCTAATCGCTTTGCTGTTAAGGTTTTACTCACCCTTTAATTCACCAAAAAAAAATAAAAAATATCCAATATTTAGTATTTTATTATACACTCCATCCCGAAAAGTAAAAAATTAATCAATTTGTTATTAATATTTTAAAGGGTATACTTCCCTTATTAATTTGATTTTGAATAATTTTATTTGAATGAATTTTAAATAAAATATTTCCAATTTGAATTATTTATTTACAAATCAAATCGGGTCCCGTTCATATTAATATGAATAGTTTGGAATTGTCGAATTCCATCAAGTCTTAAGCAACCTTATTAACGCTACTCTTGGTACATTTGAAATTGGGTTAATATATAATTTGACCCTTGAATTTGTTAATTTCTATCTAGTTGGTCCTTAAATTTTTTGAACTGTTTAGTCTCTAAACTTGTATTTTATTAACCAAGTTGGTACCTCTGCGTTACCACCGTTAGTTATGTTGAGGTGACCCTTCTAACCAATCTGATGGTGCAAAATGGTAGCTTCTTAATTGCCAGGTGGCAAACATAAATTAAAAAAAATATAAATATTCTGTTAGCCACGTGGTATTTTGAGAGGTTGCCATGTGGCATCACCGAAATGGCTAGAAATGCTATGTCAACACAAATCAATGGTGTTAGCGTGGAGGGATTAACCTGATTGACGAAATACAAGTTCAGGGACCAACTAGGTACAAATGGACAAGTTTATGTGTCAAATTTTATATTATCCATTTGAAATTTAATCTCTTTACTTTTAGTTTAAAAAATTTAGTCTTTTTACTTTTTAAAATTTAGGTCCAATTGTGAACAACATTAAATTATTTTATTAAGTTTACTGGTGTGACATTTTGAAATAAAAAAATTACTTATCTAGTAGTTATATAATAATAATAAAAGTTAACGCTATAATCAACCTAAATTTAATAAAAAAAATTTAACGATATTTATAATCGAACTTAAATTAGAAAGTTTAAAAAAGTAAAGAGATTAAAATACTTAAAATAAAACATATTTTCTTGTAAAGAAAAACTCATTTAGTAATTAAAAAGAATAAATGAGGGTGGCATACTGATTACAGCATCATACCAAACATGACCTTAGATGGCAGAGGAGAGGGGCCATTTGAAAGGAATAAGGCTTGAAATGGTGGAGTAATGGACAAAAAAGAGAGGCGAAGTAACCATCACTCAAACACCTTACACCCAATCCTTTATAACAAAAGCTAATCGAGTGTCCTTCAAAACAAAGATAAGCTAGATGTGGACCACTTGCTTCAATTGATGGGTCCAATGCCCAACCATTTCAAAGATTATGAATTGAAACGGATTTTGTCAGAGGTGTGACCTAAATTCATGTTTTTGTTTTTGTTTACAATAAAGTGTTTCGGTCATACTAAGTTACTTCTATTAAAGATTGATTAGAATAAAATTTTCAACCTATAAATAGACGTAGTCTTCTCTTGTAATCATTCAATTTTTGACATTAGTGAATTTTGTTCTCCTCTATCCGTGAGTTTTTCTCTAAAGGGTTTCCATGTAAAATCTATGTGTTATTTTTCTTTTTCGTTTTCTTTACAATATTTCTTTATTGTCGACGTTCAATTTTAACAGATTTTATCCCTCAATCTCAATCTATACGTTTCATGAAAATGTAAATTGTTAAATCTAACACCTTTTTTTCCCACAACCAAACAAAATGAAAACTCAGCTTTTCAACCTTTCAGTTATATGGTCCTTTTCTTCATCCCAGTTAAGGGACTGGCAGGAGTTCCGATCCTTCCTAAATGGAAAAATTTTAATTTAGGTCTCTTTAAAATTTTTAAAATTTTATATTAATAAAAGTAAAATTGCATTTTGGCTTATCTAAAAATGATAAAAATTTGATTTAATCTTTTAAAAATTATAAATATACTTATTTTATTTGGTATTGTTTAGAATATGGTATTTCAACCTTACTACATTAATTCTATTAGAGATTGATTAGAATAAGATTTTTCAAACTATAAATAGACATAGACTAAACTTCTCTTGTATCATTCGATTTTCAACATTAGTGAATTTTGTAACACCCCTATACTCGATTTATACGTATAAACCCAATATAGGAGCATTACATTACAGTACGACACAGAAAGTTGAGTAACAGAAAATTTTCTTTAAAAACCGATATCTTTTAAGACCATTCAAATCGAAATATCATATATTAATCATTTCATTTTCATAATTCAGAACATTCGAGATAACATTTTTCCCACTCATTAGGGATTCACATAAGTACCATTGTACATGCCATTTTCTTAAAAAAAATACCTATATTTGGAGTTCACCAAAGGATGATGTGATGTGATGAGAGGTCCCTGAACTCGACTTTTCTCTTTGTTACTTTGTACCTACGCGTTAAAATAAACGCGTTAAGCCGGTGAAGGCTTAGTAAGCACTACAAGAATAATAAATGACTATTTATTTATTACTTAATTTTATCAAACATTTCAATACTCATGCGTATAAAATTTCTAACCTTTCTTGCATATAACATGTAACTTACCTTAATGCCACCATAACACACATTCATTCTCATATACCAACTTACCTCAATGGTAGATATTACATTTTCATCCCTTTTTCACAACTTAATCCTTTCAGCCACATTAGTTCACTTAATTATCAGCATTTAATTACACATACACGTATGGTACTTATCTTTCATGTATTCATCATTTCACTTACCTCAATGTCATAATTTGCACATTCTTTCACTTTTCACAATCTAGCCATCATAGCTTTCTTAACCATAGCTCACTTATCTTATTTGTCCACTTGGCCCATAGTAGACTTTTATAGAACCTATCGGATAAACGGAACAAACAGAGAGTACCGAAGTACTGAACAGAGAGCACACAAAGTGCTAAACAGAAAGTACACAAAGTACTGAGCACACAAAGTGCTAATCAGAGAGCACACGAAGTGCTAATCGGAGAGCACACACAGTGCTAATAACAGAGAGCACGAGACGTGCTAAACAGAGAGCACACACAGTGCTAATCAGAGAGCGCGCTAGTGTTCCTTAATGGCATGCCACTAATATCACAACGGTTCTACTTCGTCTACATGGGCATAATCTCATTTAACATCATTATCCATAACTTATACATCACATTTACATTTCTCTTCACATATACATAATCATGTATTTCTCACATTTATTTTCTAAAAATGCTTCCACAACATCACCATTTAGTCATATAATCAACAATTATAATTAAACACATAATATTTCACACATATATTTTTCTCACATATTCATCATCATATACCTCTTACTTTTATTTTCACATTAATTTTCAAAGCTGTCCACTTGCGTCACAGTCACTAAATTATTTATATCTTGAGCTACAGAATTCGAAATTAATATCCGCTTGATTTTTCTGAAACTATACTCAATCATATTTTTACCATAAAATTTCCAGAATTTTTAATTTAGCCAATTTGTACAGTAAATTCTTTCAATTTACCCCTTCTCTGCTGTCTGTCAGTTTCGACCTTTCTTCACTAAAAATTATCTATATTTTAGTACAGAGATCCAATAATGTTCTAGTCTGTTTATTTTGAAAATAGATTAATTAAGGATTCAACCATATAAATTTCAGACTCTAATGATTTTTATAAATTTTTCTACAATTTTTCAAATTCAGAACAGGGGAACTCGTATCTGCTCTGACCTTGTTACACAAAATCAATTATAACTCATAATATACAGATCCATTTAATTCACTGTTTCTTCCATATGAAACTAAACTCAATAAGCTTTAATTACATATATAATTCGACCCTTAAATCTATATACACAATTTTTAGTGCATTTTCAAAGTTAACCCTCTGATTTTGTCCAATCTGTTTCAATGAAAACATTTTCTTTCTCATGTTTTATTACACTAATCTCACTTAATCATCTTTATAACACCTAATTAAACAACAATTTCCATGCTAACAACTCAAATATATTATGAAGAATAGGCTATAAACTAAAATTCTTGTAGTACTTACAACAAAAGGCTGAATTTCTTCTCTTTTACCCCTTGCTCTATTCTTTTCCTTTGTCTTCAATTTGATCCTTGCCTCTCTTCTCTTTCTCTTCAATTTCACATAAACACATATAAGCTATAAGCTATAATTCAATAGTTTTCATGCTAAATAACAGTAAAATACATTTATGTCATGAGAATTTAACCATTTCTTACCTTAACCCTTGAATTCAAAATTTTCTCGATTTAGTCCCTATGCTCTCTAACACCTCAAAATGAATTCTATAAGAAGTTTGAGGTATCTACTAACTCTATTTTATGACTTTATTTCAGAAATTCCAAATAAAATGGGAGGTTTTGGAGTTTGGAAAGCTTAAAAATGGTGGAAGGACCTATTTGGAATAAAATCAAAAGTTGGATGGAAGAGAGAATGGCATGAACGGTTGAACATGAAAAGAGCTGATATTTTTGACTTATAATTGATTTTTAAACTTTCTCAAATTCTCTAGAAATCTCACTTAAAATATCTCACTTAATAAAAATGGTAAAATTGCACTTTTAGTCCTTAGACCTTCCAACTTTACACTTTGGCCCAAAACTTTGCCTCCAAAAATATCTTCCACCAAATTACTCTTTTGCCCTTCCTCAATCAATCTAATTCCCATGATGACTCAAAATTCAATTTGGATAATTTGCTATTTAGTCCTCCATATTTTCTCTCCTTTACTATTTAATCCTTGATTTCTCCAAACCTTTCTAAATTCAACCATATATTTTAATTCTCAATTGTACTCTATCACTGTTCCAAATCCGATTCAAGCACGCGGATGTTACAATTCTCTCGCCCTTAAAATAAATTTCGTCCTCGAAATTTACCTGTACTAAACAACTGTGGATACTGTTGTTTCATCGTTTTCTTCTCTTTCCCAAGTAGCTTCTTCTGAACTATGATGTCTCCACAGCATTTTTACCAGAGGAACTCTTTTATTTCTCAATTCTTTCACTTCTCGAGCTAGTATCTTTATTGTCTCTTCTTCATAAGTCAAATCCGATTGTATTTCAATATTCTTTGGAGTAATCACATGGAATGAATCAGACCGTTACCTCCGTAGCATAGACATATGAAAAACATTATGAATTTCATCTAACTTTGGAGGAAAAGCCAATCAATAAGCAACTGGACCAATTCTTTCCAAAATCTCATTTGACCCGATAAATCTTGGGCTCAATTTCCCTTTCTTGCCAAATCGAAGAACTTTCTTCCATGGAGACACTTTCAAGAAATTTTTTTTTACCCACATCGTACTCTATATGTTTTCTTTTCAAATCATCATAGGACTTCTATCTATCTGAAGCAGCCTTTAATCGTTCTCGGATCAACTTTACTTTTTCTTCAGTTTCTCGAATCAGATCAGGACCCACGAGCTTCTGTTCACTTAACTCAGTCCAGCATACAGGAGTTCTACATTTTCTTCCATATAATGCTTCATAAGGCGCCATTTGAATGCTTGACTGATAGTTGTTTTATAAGTAAACTCAATCAACGACAAATACCTTTCCCAATTGCCTTCAAACTCAATAATACAGCTTCTCATCATGTCTTCCAGAATTTGAATCACCCTTTCTGACTATCCATCTGTCTGAGGATGATATGCTGTACTAAAATTCAATCGAGTACCAAAAGCTTCATGTAATTTTTCCTAAAACTTTGATGTAAATCTTGAATCTCGATCAGAAATAATAGATACAAGCACACCATGTAATTTAACTATCTCATTTATGTACAATTGAGCATACTTTTTCATTGAGAAATCAATTCTTACCAGTAAGAAATGAGCAGACTTAGTTAATCGATCAACGATCACCCATATAGCATCTTTCTTCTTCAGTGAAAGTGGCAATCCCGTGACAAAATCCATTGTAAATTTTTTTTCCATTTTCATTCTGGTATAGTGATGGATTGAAGCAACCCTAATGACACTTGATTTTTTTGTTTTCACTTTCTGACATATCAAGCACTTGGAAAAATACTTAACTATATATCCTGTTTCATCCTTTTCCACCAGTAGAATGGCTTTAAGTCATGATACATCTTGTTACTTCCCGGATGTACAGCAAACGAACTATGATGAGCTTCATCCAAAATTCTTCGTTTTAAATCTTCTTGATTAGGCACACATAGCCGATTATGAAATCTTAAACTTCCTTCACTATCAATTTCAAATTCATTACCTTTGTCTTCTTCAAGTTGTTTCTTTATCTTCATCATCTCTCCATCCTCTTTCTGTGCATCTTTCACTTCTTGAAATAAAGTCGGTTTCACTCTTAATTCAATTGATAATTCATCATTTTGTTACATCTCCAAATGCACATTCATCGCCTTTAATGCTGCTATCGACTTTCTACTCAAGGCATTAGCTACAACATTTGCTTTCCCGGGATAATAATTAATAATACAATCTTAATCTTTAATTAACTCAATCCACCTTCTCTGTCTCAAATTCAGCTCTTTCTAAGTTAACAGATACTTCAAACTCTTGTGATCCGTGTAAACACAACATCTTTCTCCATATAGATAATGTCTCCAAATCTTTAATGCAAACACCACTGCAACCAATTCAAGATCATGAGTTGGATAGTTCTTCTCATGTGACTTCAATTTTCTCGATGTATATGCAACTACCTTTCCATCTTGCATTAATACACACCCTAAGCCATTATAGGATGCATCACTATAAATCACAAATTCTTTAACAGACTCTGGCTGAATCAACACAGGAGCTTCAGTCAATGCTGCCTTTAATCTATCAAAACTTTATTGGCACTTTTCATTCCACTCAAACTTCACATCTTTTTGCAATTGCCTCTTGTTAAAGGTAATGCAATCATATAAAATCTCTGAACAAATCTTCTGTAATAACTAGCTAACTCGAGGAAACTCCTTACCTCTGACACATTCTTCGACAATTTCCACTCCAGTATTGCTTCAATCTTCTTCGGATCTACTCGAATTCCGGCTTCAGACAAAATGTAACCCAGAAAAGTAACCTATTTCAACTAAAATTCACATTTACTCAATTTGGCAAATAATTTCTTTTCTCTCAAAGTCTATAATACAATTCAAAGATGCTTCTCATGTTCTTCTTCTCCTTTCGAATATACCAGAATATCATCAATAAATACTACAACGAATTGGTCCAATTATGGCTGAAAAATTCTATTCATGAGATCCATGAAAGCAGCTAAAGCATTAGTTAATCCAAATGGCATAACCAAGAACTCATAATGTCCATATCGAGTCCTAAAAGCAGTCTTTGATACATCCGACTCTTTTACCCTCAATTGATAATATCCCGATCTCAGATCAATTTTAGAAAACATAGTAGCTCCCTTCAACTGATCAAATAAATCATCAATCCTGGGCAGTGGATATTTATTCTTTATCGTCACTTTATTTAGCTGACGGTAATCTATACAAAGTCTCAAAAATCCATCTTTCTTTTTCACAAATAATACCGGAGCTCCCCATGGTGATACACTTGGACGTATGAATCATTTATCCAACAATTCTTGCAACTGAGTCTTCAATTCTTTTAACTCTGCTGGTACCATTCTATATGGTGCTATCGAAATTAGTGCAATCCTCGGAACTAATCAATTCCAAATTCAACTTCTCTTTCAGGAAATAATCCCGACAACTCTTTAGGAAACACATCAGAAAATTCTCGTACCACCAGTATCTTTTCAATCTCATTATCTTTTACTCGAGTATCTAAAACATAAGCTAGAAAAGCATCATGCCCTTTCTTAATCATCTTGGAAACTTTAAACGCAGAAATCACATTCGATAAAGTACTAAATTTCTCACCAGTTACAATCATCTCATTTCCATCTGCAGTTCTCAAAGAAATTCTTTTTCTTCTACAATCAACCATGACTCAATGTTCAAATAACCAATCCATTCCCAGTATCACATCAAACTCATGAAATGTAAGATCCATGAGATCTGCTGAAAATTTCACAATCTTGAATCTTTAAAGGACACCTCGTACACACTTTATTAACTCTCTCTCACTTTGCCCGAAAGGATTAGTATCAATCACTTCATTTTCAGTAGGTTCTATTATTAACTCTCTCTCTTTCACTAATGAGTTTCATATATATGAATGTGTAGAACCAGGATCAATTAATGTAACTACAAGAGAGTCAAATAAAGAAAATTTACCGGTAACTACCTCAGGAGCATCTTCCTCTTCTCTAACAGTATTTGAGGCCCTACTGTCAACTTCATCTTTAGACTCTTCACGAGCCCTATTTAACATTCTTTTTTCTACAATATTCACTATTTTAACAATTAAATAACTAAACATCCTCTCATCACATCAACATATAAAATGGCATGTACAAGTGGACTCATTCCCGACCCCAAACATCAAAAAACCTTCGCTCTGATACCACCAAATGTAACACCCCTATACTCGATTTATACGTATAAACCCAATATAGGAGCATTACATTACGGTACGACACAGAAAGTTGAGTAACAGAAAATTTTCTTTAAAAACCGATGTCTTTTAAGACCATTCAAATCGAAATATCATATATTAATCATTTCATTTTCATAATTAAGAACATTCGAGATAACATTTTTCCCACTCATTAGGGATTCACATAAGTACCATTGTACATGCCATTTTCTTAAAAAAAATACCTATATTTGGAGTTCACCAAAGGATGATGTGATGTGATGAGAGGTCCCTGAACTCGACTTTTCTCTTTGTTACTTTGTACCTACGCGTTAAAATAAACGCGTTAAGCCGGTGAAGGCTTAGTAAGCACTACAAGAATAATAGATGACTATTTATTTATTACTTAATTTTATCAAACATTTCAATACTCATGCGTATAAAATTTCTAACCTTTCTTGCATATAACATGAATGAGCAACCCGTGGCCACGATCCATATTTATTAATCCGCACAATGCCAATAAGAGGTTATCATTAACTCTTTAATTGAGCTATGAATTCCACTATTTCTAGTAAAGCCATGCCATACACAAGTCATATACTAAACATACCGGTTGTGGGCTTGATCATCTTTAGAGCATAAACCTCCACTTATATCAAAGCACATGAGTTGTATACGCATGATCAATGACTAACTCAAGATTTAGGTAAATCACACCATGAATGTCACAATTGAATTAATTATTCAATTCACAAATGAATTCAGAATTAATTCATCTTAGGTCTAGTCCAATGTATCATTCTACCAATGAATAGATCCATGTCTCTACCTGGCGAGTCAACTGCTTCGATAGCCAAGACTAGCCATCTCTCCAATTGGAATTGTAGACGACATAATAATCCTTCTAAGTTTTTAAATCAAATGCTTACTTTGATTTTTTATGGGATTATGGACTCATTTAGATTATCTACTGAAGTAAGTTGTCTTTCTCGCAATGTAAACGTTCTTACAATGCCACTTATCTTTAGTTTGAACTTGGACAATCAATGAGCTAATATTTTCTTGTCACAATTTCGCTATGCATGCAAAGTATGAAAGATAAAAAATACAAAAGACATAATAGTGAAATGTGATATTAACTTTATTTATTTATTCACTGTTCAAATAAATAGAAAATAGTTACATGTTTACTATAATATGGGCACATGTCCCAACAATCTCCCACTTGCCTTAGTGAAGTAAATGTGTCATGTTTCACATTCCCATATCCTCGACATGTTTGGTAAAACTCCTAGTTACAAGATTCTTAGTAAATGAATCCGCAAGGTTATCTTCAGAAGCTACTTTCATCACATCTACAATTCCTTCGGCTACTACTTCTCCTATCAAGTGATACTTTCGATCAGTATGTTTCTTCCTCTTGTGACTTCTCATTTCCTTGGTATTAGCTATTACCGCACTGTTATCATAATACAGTGTTATAGCTTTCTCCATACTAGAAATGACTTTAAGATCAGTTAAGAACTTTCGAAGCCATATTGCTTCTTTCATTGCCTTAGAAGCAGCCACATACTCGACCTTCATAGTAGAGTCAGCGGTGCAAGTTTGTTTTACACTTCTCCATACTATGACTCCATGACCTAGAATGAAAACATTTCTCGATGTCGGTTTCCTCAAATCTTTATAGGTTTGGAAGTTTGAGTCTGTGTATCTAACAAGAGTATTGTTCTCCCAATAATACATAAGCATATAATCCTTGGTTCTTTTAAGATACATTAATATATGCTTTATAGCTTTCCAATGCCGTAGACCTGGATTCGCCTGATATCAACTAACCATTCCTACTATGAAACAAATATCTGGACGTGTGCAAAACATTGCACACATAAGGCTTCCAACTATTGAATCATATGGAACCGTACTCATATACTCTCTTTCTTTCGCTATTGATAGTACTAGAAAGAACCATTGATTTCTCCCTCCTTATTGTTTAAGTTGTTCTCATTTAGTCATCCTTAGCACATATTTTAGCAATTTTTAATTTAGTTTGTTGCATTTTCTAACTCAATGGACCTTAGCTTAGGTGCTCTTAATTTTGTCATATTTTACTACTAATGTCCCTACATGAGTCTATTTAGAATTGCGCCCAGAATTGTCACTGCATGACGATGTTCAGAATTGCGCCCAAAATTGTCACTGCATGAGCATGCCCAGAATTGTCGCTACAGAAACTCGTTCAAAATGATCGCTGTATGAATATGTTCAGAGTTGTCGCTGTATAAGCATGTCCAAAATTACGCCCAGAATTGTCGTCGCACCTGACAACTGTCCAGATAAGAACAAAAATTGCATGAGTTGTCCAGTCTGGTATAACCAACTGGTACAACCATAGACATCTCAATTCTACAGAAGAGACACCTATACAATTTGGAGAGATATAAATACTCATAAGGAAAGAGAAAAAAGCTCTTTCTCTCTCTCTCTCTCTCTCCCCTTTAGTCTCATTTGGTGCATATTCTTCTTCAACCAAGCTTTTGAAGCTTTTCAGCTAGGGGGCTTGAGGCCCCCATGGGTGAACCAACGTGAAGGGATGCAGATCTACTCCTGACGAGGAGCCCTAAGTGCGACGCAAGAGGGAAGTAAGGGAGCAAGTCGAGTAGCTTAGGAATAGTATTCTCCATTTGTTCTTTTATATTTCTTTCTTAAACGCTGGTGATTAATGTTTATTTCAAGTTTGTATGGAAGTACTCTTGATTTTTAGACTAAATGATATCTTATTCAAGCTTGCTTTTACTGTTAATTCTTTGGGTTTGATTGTTTTGACCATGAAAGTGTGATTGTAGTCACTGTCACTGGAAGGTACAGTGACAAATTAAATTAACAAGCAAGACAATGGAAGTTGCTTGAGGATTGAAGGAATTTAATCCACTCGTTCTTGAATGTGTTGCATTTCCAACACAGGAAGGTGTGGTTAGTGTGCATGTTTAAGTTTTAGATCTAATAGAAAAGCCAAGTTTGGTAAGACATTCATTATGCCTTATTGCAGCGATAATTACTTGTTATTTTAAACCTTGTGAGCCACACATAGTTTTCTGCTGACTATTTACGTTGGGGACCCCATTTCATTATTATTGCATTTCAAATTTAATTTTACATTATTGCTTCGACAATCCATCTTACAATTTTATTGCATTTACTATTTCATTGCACCGACAATTATAGACAAAAAACAACCATCCTCATGGGGTCGATATCTGACAGATTCACATCTGTCTAGTATACTTGCATCGATAGTGTACGCTTGCACATTATTGCTGTGACGTTCATAGCGCGACCAGCTGTCTTAGGGCAATCATCTAAAGAAAGATGAAAACCTGATGCAGTATGTTGGACGCCCAACTTCGCATCGGTCATTGCAAAACATTCTAGTACCTTACGATTTATGAAGCTTCAGATAGAGCTATCGTTTTATTCTTTTTATCCATAAGGATTCGAATTCCAAGAATATAACTAGCTTCATGATCGCCTCCGAACCTACTCACATTCGGTATGTGTTTTCGGCTTTCACAAGTATACGAGTTAGGTTGTAATATAGATTGTATAACAAAATACTTGATAGTATTTCGAGGATCGTACCCAAAGGAGGCTTAAGGCGATAGTTAATTATATCCCTGCAAAGAAAAAAATTAATTAGTACTAATTTTAAGGATTATAGTACGAGAATAAAATAAAGAAGTTTGTTTTGAAAGCATGAAAATAAATAAAACAAAGTAAAGGGCGAGATGTGTAGATTCGATAAACGGCTTTGCGGAGATTTGGTCGCTTCAGTATGGTTTCTTCAACTGTTGGTTTTTTGGGGATTTTACTTCAATCAACTAGTCACTACCCCAGCTGGATCTTCCGATCTTTTGCCAGCATAGCAAGTCGATAGAGACTACTTATCGCTAGATGTCACAATCTAAATCGGTCTGGGGAAAAGGTTTTCACGAATAGGCAATTCCAATTTTGGGTTCATTCCCACCTAAATGACTTTCTAGGGTTGTCAGGCCTAGTGTTTGTTTCATTCTCTAGTCGATAGAGACTACTTATCGCTAGATGTCTCAATCTAAATTAGTTTGGGGAAAAAGTTTTCATGAATAGGCAATACCAATTTTGGGTCATTCCCACCTAAATGCCTTTCTAGGGTTGTCAGGCCTAGTGTTTGTTTCATTCTCTTCCTTTCCCAAACAGATGATCCGATTAAAAATCTCTGTTTATACAACAATTAAATATCAATACTTCCACTCCTTAATTCCCCAAAATGGAATTAGTTCCTCTTGGTTTTCTTAATCATCATAAAAACAATAATATATAAAAATATAGAATTGCATAAATGAAATGAAAAAGAAGTTTTAATTGTATTGGGAATCTATCGGGAAATAATTCCTTGAAAATTTATGCGAAAGTTACAACCTCGTTTCTAAAATGTAAACAACAAAGTGAAACTAAAAACTAAGAAAAGGTATGTGTAACCGTAATGTTAGAGGCCCTATTTATAGCCTTGGACGGCCGTTTTCCTCAACCTTAGGTCACCTACCGTTCTTCGTGTTTAATGAGCATTGTAAAGATCGAAACGCCCTTCACTCGATGTAAAAACTACGTCTAGGGGTCAATGTCGCAACACACCAAGGCCTGTGTCGCGACGAAGAAGTTAGTCCCCCTATTTGGTGTTATCATGCAGACGTTATCGCGAAATAGCCTATTTTTGTCGCGATAAAGAATTTAGTCCCTTTAATTCTTCAAGTCTGGTCCATTTGTTACGACGTAGAGCATCCTATGTCGTGACGTAGTTATCAACTTCACTTTTGTTCAACTTCTAATGGTCTCCTGTACCCTCACGAAGTATGTTAGCTAACCTTTAGGCCTCAATTGGCCTTGAAGACAATAAAGTAACCTTTTAGCACTTTGTTTACACAATTTATTCAAAGATAAAAGCTATATTAAATCCTACCGAAATATAAAGAAAATGCTTAATTTCAAGCTTTTCAAGTGTGAAAAGTAGTTCAATCTACTAGGTATAAAATCGACTGATCAAACTCCCTTACACTTAAGTCTTTGCTTGTCCTCAAGCAAACAAAATAAAATAGTAAAAGAAAGAAAGAAAGAAAATAAGTTGGAGTCTGTATTATACAAAGATTAGGTTCGCCACAACTGCTCTAGGCATTATATATTTCTTAATAATTTTAACATGATGAGTGAGTAATTTTACCATTTTTGTTTAGAAAAAATACAAGTTCAATAAGTTACAAGAAATACAAATATCAAAGTTTTATCAATATAAATCCATCAATGCCTAATACAAGTACTTTGATTATTCTAGTACAATACAGATAGCCATATTAAGATCATGCAATTTTCACATATATTCATGCATAGAGTTGTTCAAGTCACATAGGGCTTTTCGGCTTGTAATGTGTTGAGGCTTAGGATAAGTATGAAATTCAAAGAACAATTAAGCATAAAAGGTTACAAACATGAAAATAGTTTGGCACATTGTATTATTTCCTATTCTTCCCCTTAATGTCCCATTCTATCTCACCCCCTTATTTCTCCTTCTCTCACCTTCCTTTTCTCTCTAATTTAGGAAATCTCAATATAGTCTAATCCCTTTGGTTAACGCCTATGAGTATTCTTTTGTTTCTTGAGTAAGATTTCTTTTTTCTTCTTTTTGGTATTTTTGTGACTTTGTCACTTTTCATATGCTTTCTTACTCATGGATTTTCCTCTTTTGTTTCTACTCATTTTTCTTTTTCTTTTTGATTTTTCACTATTTCTCTCTTTTTGGATATACTAAAGTTCATACACCATATTGATTTTCCTATTTCACTCTTTACTTTATAACCTCCACTAGAATGTGTCTACTTACCCTCAATACATATGACCATACGTCTATTATCATGCAAAATAGGACCAAAGAAAAGAGTACACACAAATTGTCATTTTTAGGCTTTAGAGACTTGTAGTGTAGTTCATCAAGAAGGGTCATAAAACTCAAAGATGGGTACTACTTGGAAATTTAGAATAAGTCTTTAGCTTTTTAGCTATAGATGTAACCAAACAATGCCTTAAATCATCCTTAAACACCTCAATATGAATAAATATCAATTTAGTCACACAATCTCAAAATTACTATCTATCATATATACTAGCATGCTTGTTTCCTCATATCATTCATATCATTTGGTATCAATAATACTTTTCTATCTATACTAGTGTAACTTATAAAACTTAATAATTTCATGCTAAAAAATTTAATAATTCCTCATCATTATGCCAAATTTATCAACAAATAAACTCAACCTATTTTACATGCTCCTAACCAATCACTTGTATTTCTACAAGCTTAAGCACATATCAAAGAAAAACATAAAAAACTAAAAATAAAAACTATATGCAAAAATTCCTATGTTACCCCCACACTTTAGATAGCACAATGCCCTCAATGTGTAGCCTCATAAATAGTAAGGAAAGAAGTTACCCGATTGATCATGAAAAGCTCCTCTTCTTATGGTGGTTGTCCTTTTCCCTTTTGTTGTGAATGTCTCGAAATGTTTGTGCCTCCATAGTGTGGGGTTCCTACATAAAAATTTAATCATATATAGACAAAAATAAATCCTAATCCTACTCCTACAAATTATAAGACTTAAAAACCAAAATCAAAATTATACCAAAATTATAAGTCTTAAAAAATTAAATTCAAAGTCTTAAAAATTGTTCAAAACACTCATTCATCCTCGTCACTGCCGTCCCCTTCTTCCAGTTTCTCCTCATCATGCTCCTCATCTTCCATCTCAAACATGTTTGGTGTGTAGTTAGGGACCCTAATGTTGTGTTGCCAAGCAAATTCTTGAAATACTGGTCCTGATTCTTACATCCATTGTATCATCCAATCGAGTTTTCGATGACTTCCTTCACCAACTTCTTATTGGTCTGGTGCCAACCTTTGTGTGGAAGTTGGTGTAGCCGCCGAGTCTCGTGATTTCCTCTTCCCTTCTTTTATTTGTTTAGCACGAAGCTCCACATATTTTTGGAAGAGTGTATCACCAATGACGCTCCTTGATGGCTTCAATGTCTGCTTAGTTGATGTCATGGGCACTCCCACCCTTTTACATAATGCCATGATTAAGTGAGGAAAGAAAATCCCTACTTTTTGGCTTCCTAAACATCGACTCATGTTTTGATGGATCCATTTCCCTATACACATTTACTTTTTCTGAAAAATTACAAATAATAGTACTGCTTGAAAAGCATTAACATTAGAAACATTTAAAGCAGGTATTATACGGGTACATACGAATTGAATCCACATCTTGGCTTCTGGGAACATGATGGCTTGGTTAAAAAAAGTAGGGATGCTAGTGTCTTGCCTAAGTTTCCATTCCCTCCTTTCCTTAGTTAGGTATGTAATTACTTTATTCATGTCTATATCTTGAAAAGATTCTAGACCAGTTTGGTCTAAGAAATCTTGTTCATAATATGGAGCATCAAAGAATTTACATATGATTTTAGGGGTTACTTTAACATTTATTCCTCTAATCACTAAAGTTTCCCATATGATTTCATCATTAGTCCTAAAGATATAGTCTTTTAAGGTAGCATAAAATTCCTGGACTATTGGGATAACTGCAGGTTCTGTGGGGATTATCCAAAATTGGTCCCACCTATGATACCTAACTAGAGGCCAAATTTCTTTGCATAAAACCATCAAAGGATCAAAACGCTTCTCTTGAATGAATGTTTTTCCTTGAAGTTCATTGAAATATTTTTCCACATTTGAATTCAAAAAATTTGAAGGGTTTGTACCCATTGATGGTTCCAATTTAGTGGTTCTTCTAACCTTTCTAGGAGGCATTATAAACAATGAAAGCGTATTAAGTTAGGAACTTTAAACCTGATTTGATTTGGCTCCTGTTTTGCTTCGTACTTATCCTTGCTATTGAGAAAATCTGAAAAGTGAAAAAGAGAAAATATGCAAAGGATTTTTTAGGGTTTTAATAAGTTTTTAGAGAGTAAGAGTGAAATATAAGAGTTAAAATAGTGTTTTAATATTTATAGGGGTGGAAAACTAGGGTTTACAAGTGTTAAAATTTGGAAAAATAAGCATTTTAGTCGTCGGGTCAGGTCGATCCTGCAAAAATTCCAGTTGACGTCGTGACATAGGGAGGCTATGTCACGATAAACAAATCAGTCCCTCTTCGTCACGACATGATTGAGGCTTCATCACGACATCGTCCTTAGTTCCAAATGGTCCTCCAATTTGTACTCTTTCTCACGACATGAAGGTCTCTTCGTCGCGACATCGGCATCAGTTTTGTATTCTCCTCATTCTGACATTTATGTTACGACACGGAGGGTGGTGTGGTGCAACATACCCCTGTTTCCTGTTAATTACCAAAAGAAACACTAAACATAATTTAATAAAATAAATAAAAAAACTAACAAAATTTAAAGTAGGGAATAAAAGTTCTTTAGAAACTGGGACGATCCATGGCACTAGCATAGAAGAACTTTCAATTGATTCTCGACACTTTGAATCGTCATTTGTTCCATTATCGATATATATAAACCAACCCATTCGATCGAGTCCAATGATGTTGCCTTATTTTCAAGCAACGTGACATCCACATTACAAGTCATTTAGAACCAAATCAGAGCCAACCCCAAATCATTTTTAGGGTATTATTGCCTCAAACTTCCTCCTTTCCATGTCGCATGTAGTTTTGGTTGCTCGAGCCTTGCTACTATTGTCGAATGAGAATGAATCAAACTCCCCGACTTCATTGGTTGGCACTTTCTCTATTATGGCCAGAAAGTGTTTTGGCTCTTCTACACTTTCATTAACTATTGGTTTAAGCTCCATGTCAATGGTTAGTTCATCTGTTACTTCTACCTTTACGGTTAGATCTGCTACTATATTAGTTGGATTAGAGAACAATTCCCAACACATTCTAGTGGGCTTGAATAGTATCTCTACACATGGCTCTTGAAACAATTGAAAGGGTTAGACCTCCCATGAACTTGTTTCCCTTTTTAGTGAGGGCTCAATTACTTTGACATCTGAAAAGTGAGGTGACGACCCATAAAGGAAAATCTTTCCGGTTACCTAAAGTGTATGAAAAACCCCTATATTGTTGATTTTTCTGGGAATTTGTTTCAAAATAGAGATGTTGCAAACATAGCTATCTCCCATCACCCTCGATTTATGGATTCTTCAATTTTTAGTTTCTCTTTTGCATTTTTTTGGTAGTGGTTGTCAATTGAAGATCCATATTTTGCAATTCGAGGTCATCATAATTACTCAAAGGAACCGATTCATCACTAGATTGAGGCTCGTTTTTGATGCTCAAAATAAGCTTAATCTCTTTCTCATGGTCTTCAATCACAAGGTCAGTTTCATTCTCTCCATAATGGTAATTGATAATACAAGGGTCCTCTGGATCAAGGTTGGGAACATTATGCACGACCTCTTCCCTTGGGGGTAGCGCTTTAGATAGATCTTGGAGCATTTTAATCAGTTGCCCCATCTTATCTAACATGCTTGATATTACCTCAGAACTCGTCCTAGTGGTTTCACATGAAGGCATCTCATATAATTCACAAGGAGGCTTATCTAAATTTTTGGGCATATCATGTTCTTCATCAAGTACTTCACACAAATTACCTGTGAACTTTTGTGGATGTTTGACTATATCAACATTTCGCTCATTACTCCATTGGTATGTTGAAGCTTCATTCCTTCGTTGGCTCATCTCAATCATGAATAATTTTTGATTTTCCATGATCTTCCATTCTTCATAATATCCATTCTCATAGATGCTATCTTTGTAATTGTACCTCTCATTTGACCACATGTAATAGTAATCGTCCATGGCCTAAAAAAAATGTTGTGAAAATGTTGGTTAAAAGTAATTAATCTGAAAAATAGAGAATTGTTAGTATGGGTTAAATCATAACTATATCCTAAAAATTTCCTAATTATCCTTAATAACAATGCAAAAATAAAAATCACTGAAAGCGTTGCCTCCTCGACAACGGTGCCAAGAACTTGACAGCCTCCAAACGTATTCAAGTTCGGTATGTGTTTTCGACTTCTACAAGGGTCAGGTTGTAATATAGATTGTACAACAAAATAATTGGAAGTATTTTGAGGATCGTTCCCAAAGGAGGCTTAAGGCAATAGTGAATTATATCCCTGCAAAGAAAAGAATTAATTAGTACTAATTTTAGGGATTATAGTATGAGAATAAAATAAAGAAGTTTGTTGTGAAAGCATGAAAATAAATAAAACAAAGTAAAGGATAAGAAGTGTAGATTCGATAAACGGCTTTGGGGAGATTAGGTCCCTTCAGTATGGTTTCTTCAACTGTTGGTTTTTTGGGGATTTTACTTCAATCAACTAGTCACTACCCAGTTGGATTTTCCAATCTTCCGCTAGCTTAGCAAGTTGATAGAGACTATTTATCGCTAGATGTCATAATCTAAATTAGTTTTGGGAAAAGGTTTTTACGGATAGGCAATACCAATTTTGGGTTCATTCTCACCTAAATGACTTTCTAGGGCTGTCATGCCTAGTGTTTGTTTCATGCTCTTCTTTTCCCAAACAGCTGATTCGATTGAAAATCCTTGTTTATACAACAATTAAATATCCATACTTCCACTCCCTAATTCCCAAAATGGAATTAGTTCCTCATGGTATTCTTAATCATCATGAAAAGAATAATATATAAAAACATAGAATTGAATAAATGAAATGAAAAAGAAACTTTAATTGTATTGGCAATCTGATGGGAAATAATTCCTCGAACGTTTATGCGAAAGTTACAATCTCATTCTAAAATGTAAATAACAAAGTGAAACTAAAAACTAAGTAAAGGTGTGTGTAACCCTTAGTGCTAGAGGCCCTATTTATAGCCTTAGATGGGCGTTTTCCTCAACCCTAGGTTAGTTGCCGTTCTTTGTGTTTAATGGGCATTGTAAAGATTGAAATGCCCTTCACTTGATGTAGAAACTACATCCAGAGGTCAATGTTGTGACACAACAGGACCTGTGCCTCAACGAAGAAGTCAGTCCCCTTATTTTCCATTATACTCTTGTAAACACAAGGTTCATTAGCACTTTGCTTAAATCCAAAAGTCTTGATCGTTTGATCAAATCTTTTATTCCATGAGTGGGACACCTACTTAAGTCCATAAATGGATCTTAGCAGTTTGCAAACTTTCTGCTCCTTTCCTTTGACAACATAGCCAGTGTGTTAAGCCATGTAAATTGTCTCATCAAGATAACCATTCATGAATGTTGTCTTGACATCGATTTGCTAGATCTCGTAATCGAGAGCAGCGACAATGGATAAGAGGTATAGACTTAAACATAGCTACCAGAGAGGTCTCATTGAAATTGATGCATTCTTTCTGTGTATAGCCTTTCCTTACAAGTCTAGCTTTGTGTATTTCCACTTTCCGTTCTGCATTTCTCTTCTTCTTGTAGATCCACTTACAATGTATGGGTTTAATCCCAACCGGTAAGTCTACAATTTCCTACACCGTATTGGATTTCATAGAGTCTATCTCGGCATTCATGGCCTATTTTCAGAGCTTGTAATCAATGTCCTACATAGCCTCCTCGTAAGTGAGTGGATCATTATCCTCATTATTGGCTTCAGTATTATAAATACTACCATCATAGATGAAGTCTGGTTTCTTAAAAACGCTCCTACTACGACTGATTCCCCTATGTTGTTGATTATTTGCAGGTCTTTCTACAACTTTCTTGAGAATTGAACTTGGTGATTATTCTACAACTCTTGAAAGTTTCTCGAGTATCACTGTACTTCGAGGTTTAAAGTTTTCCACGTAGCTTTCCTCGAGAAAAGTAGCATGAGTAGAAACTTTAATCGTATTATCTTTCAGATTGTAGAATAATCGTCCCTTTGTTCCTTTCGGATATCCTACAAATATGTACAATTCTATCCATGCATCTGACTTCTTGGCATCCTTATCCAGAACATGTGTTGGACAACCTCAGACTTGGTTGGCACTTCATTTAGGATATAGCAAACCATTTGTATCCCATATCCCTAAAAGAAAGTAGGAAGTTGTGAATAGCTTAATATTGAACAAACCATGTCAAGTAAGGTTCTATTCATTCTCTCAGCTACACTATTCTACTGTGGAGTGCCCGATGCAGTCAATTGGGATAAAATCTCATTCTCTATGAGGTATCTTTAGAACTCGTCAGACTAGTATTCTCCATCTCGGTTAGACCGAAGATTATTTATGGATAAACCTAATTTCTTTTCCACTTTTGCATGAAACTCTTGAAATTTATCAAAGGTTTCGCTTTTACGGTGCATTAGATACACATATCCATATCGATAATAGTCATCGATAGTCATGTAATAATCGTAACTTCCTTAGGAACTGATGCTCATAGGACCACGTACATCATTGTGCACAAGTTCTAAAGGTTGGTTTGCCCTTGTACCTTTCCTATTAAAAGACCTCTTAGTCATTTTACCTTTCAAGCAAAATTCACATTATGGAAGACTAATTTCCTTAAGCATACTTAAGGGACCATCTTTCACGAGTCTAGTGATTGTTTCTTGGATAATATGACCAAGTCTTAAGTGCCATAGGTACCCCTCATTAGAATGAGAAGTTTTAAGCTTTTTATTCACTATTTTAGTTTGAAGCATTGAATAGTTATTTGGTTTGATAATCCCTTTATTGAATGTCACGTTATAATCGTCATAAGATAAACATGCTACATAAAATACATTCCTCTTAAAATGAGGTACATAAAATACGTTCTTTAAAACAATCTTCCTAGAATTATCAAAGTGTAAAATAACTTCTTGCACTGCTTTGGCTGAAACATAACTTCCATATTCGATCCGCAACGAGAGGTTTCTATCATGCAGACTTCTCCTTTTACTAAACCCTTGTAAAGAAACACACACATGGTTAGTGGCTCCAAAATCAATAACCCAACTGTCAATTGATTCTTCCACTAAGCAAGCTTCAACTACAAAGAGTTCCATACCTTTGCCCTTTTCGGTAAGGAAATCCAAATACTCCTTGTAGTTTGATTTGAAATGCCTTTTCTTGGTGTAGAAGAAACATTTGATCTTTTTAGTATCTTTTTACTTCTTAGCCTTCTTCCTATCCACATGAGTTGGAACCAAAGACTTAGTCGATTTCTTCTTTCTCTTAGCTTTTTGCTTCCACTTAGAGGACGAGAGGCCTATAGTTAAGTTTTCTTCAAGCTTCTCTTGAACCGACTTACCACCATTCAACATCAACTCATAGGATTCTAATTCCTTCATGAGTTGAGTTATGGTAAGCACCTTATTCCCCAAGTTGTAAGCAGCCCTAAAACAAACAAACTCCTTGGTTAAGGTTTTGAACAATATTTCAATTTGAGTGTTCACGTCTACTTTAGCCCCATTGTCCTTCGCTTCCACAAAGAATCCCATAAGATTAAGCATATGTTCTTTGACCGGAGTACCAATTTTCTATTAAGAATTCATTAAATTTGTAATGGCAAATTGTCGAGCCAATGCGACTTGGCTTCTGAGCAAATCCTCCAAACTTGTCATGATATCTTTAGTAGTATGAAAATTCTCGTGTTGCTTTTGCAACATACTGCTCTTGCTTGCTAACACATAACATCTAGCAATTGAGTCAAAATCTCTCCAGCGATTTCTTGCTTTGGGCTGAGCTTCAAGAGGGCATGTATCGTCAAGAACGAATTTGTGTTTCTCACAGCTTAGAACTATTAGCAAGTTTTGTTTCTATTCTCGAAAGTTATCTCCATTTAATTTATTCCAATAAGAATGTTAATAAGAGGAGTATGAGACATATTTGAACTGACAAAGTTTACCATGGGGTGAGACTAGGGTAGGAACTAGCTTAAAACTTTATCATGCTATCACTTAGGGACCATTAATGGAGGCCGTAAGTCTTGTTTAAGACCTTCTCCTACTCAATAATTTTAAAAACATGCAACATTTTTTATCCAAAATTTCAAGAATGATCGTACAATAGTCTTAGTGACATTCTTACCTAATCTAAATGACATGCTTCCAATATATGCATGACATGCTATGAAAATTTTATAATCAATTCACAAGAATCAATTAATTATAAAAAAAAACAATTATGATTCCCCACAGTTTTTCTTTTAAGGGAAAAACAGAAAAAGTGAATGTGAACTGTGCACTAGTTAGAGTCCTTGGAAAGAGAGGTGAGTCAAATTTGACCACTTAAAAACCAAACCTTTCCCAGCCAGAGCCAATCCTAGACATCCACCTTTTCATTACCACACTTCTCACAATTATCGAGTAACCTAAAGAAGTGAATAGAATAATACAACACATGAATTTTCTCATTACCACACTTCTTATTTTTTAATCGTTCAACTGTGGATCATCTCATATATATATATATATCAAAATTATAACATTACATAATATAAATTTTAAAAACTATTATAAAACAAATATATAAGGAGATAGATATTTAAAATAAAATTTCCAGTCAAGGTTTCCATGATTCTATTTCTAGAAAATAAATGAAAAAAAATAAAATAACATAGTTTTTCGCCACAAGGCATTCCTTGGTCTTCAACCGCCATTGCTCCATTTCTCCTCGTCATGGACTTTGATGGGCGTCGAAACCACCAAATAAATATTTTTACAACAAAATGATACGAAATAGTAGTATAGGGTAGTAGGGTCGATTCCACAAGGACTGATTATTGTGATCAACTTTTATGTTTTTCTTATGAATAGAATTTCTATTGTGTCAACAGTTGTGGTCGTAACTTTTGACTGTCTTCCTGAAAATAAATTAAAAGGGGTTTAGAGATAAGAGTGTTAAACTAAAAATAAAACAAAACAAAATGAAATAAATAAAGTAAAATAAAATACTGTTACAAATTAAATTAATCGAGATAAAATAAAGAAGAGAAAATATATTTAATAAATCTTAGCCTCAGCCTCGGTTCTCTCCGAACTTGAACCGATCCTCGAAAATTTATTTTTCCCTTTAAATCGATAAGTTGGTTGTAGCACTCGAGAACATCCCAATTGCCAACATTTCCTCTTGTAGTCGGTTCTGGTTTGACCTGCAACCCGACCCTTGTCGAATGTCTAACCACATCTCTTGTACCCGTAATTTAAGATTTCGACAACCTTGCGCTCTGAAAAGCCCAACTTGAATTAACGGCCTCAACCTCATAGGTCCCTTAAATCCAATCACTATCTCCCTTGATGGAATACAACTAGCCATTTCCCACCTGGACATGCCAATTTGTTCGTAGGAACTCGAATGCAGCACGGTCGACTTGACTTCCCAGTTGTACACCAAACTACTCCAACCCAACGTGCACTATTTGAATAGAAGTCGAATTAACATTAAGGGACGAATTTGTACTTTCCCATAAACTGGAGTGATAGCGAATACTGAGTTGAAAGGGCTTTTAGTGCGATTTCATAACTCACGAGTTTTTCTTGCCAAAGCGATACCTGGGCTAAGGTTAAAAAGGACTTAGTTGTTCATGCTTGATGAATCTAGGATGATGGATTTAGTGAAACTATGAAAGAAGGAAAGGAAAAAAGGGGTCAAGAAAGTAATTAAACATATTTTGAAAAGGAAAGAAAAATGAAATGGAAATGGCAGAAAGGCTACTAGCGTATGATATTAAGGAGAAAATGAGCAAATTATATTAAACTTCAATAATTTGAAGTGTGATTTTCAATTCACGATAAAGGCCTTATTTATACATAATTGATTTGCTAAATATAGCTTAGCTATCTCTAAAATTTTCCTATTTACTAAATAAAGGAAATATAGTCAAAATAAAATAAAAAAATATCAAAGAAAATAAATAAAATCTAATTTTGAGTATTGACAATTTCAATCAACAAATTTGCACTTCAATCCTCAAACTCTTTCACATCTTTTAATTTAGCCCAACCCTTCACATTTTGCTTAAGTCCCATTTTGCTTGCTTTTAAGTTGTGACATTACTGCTGGCATGCAAATGTTTCACGTGTGCTCTCCAAGATTTGGGCGAATTTCCTTCTTGCTCGTTAGGTGTTCATCCTCATTTTTTCGATTGAATGGGGGGGGGGGGGGGGTTGTGGTTTGTTATCCACCGTGGCGATGGAGTTTCTGATTTATTTTGTCATCTTTTCTTGTTTTTATGCTTTTTATCATTCTTATTCGTTATAGCTACAGATTCGTCTCGAATCTGGGTGGGAATTGGCTGTGGTGTGCTTTTCTTGGTTTCTTTGACTTTTTCTTGGTAGGTGAGGTTGGGGTTTGAATTTTGGTTACTATGTTTTTTTGTCGTCTTCCATGTTTTCCTTAAACGGGTGGGACGGGCGTTCTGCCCGAGGTTTGCCTGGCACTTACTGATGTGACTGATTGTTTGGTGTTTGACCTAAGGTTGTCAGTGTACGGTACGGTGGACATTTCATCAGGGAAGTTTTTCACTTTTCTTGATTTTAATTTCTTTTTGAGTCTTTTACGTATACTACATGGTTTTTGAGTTTCACGGCGTGAAGTTAGATTTTAATATTTCCATTTTTTTCTTTTTTGTTTGGTTTATATGTTCTTAAAAATCATTTACTCTTTGTAGAAAATACTTTTTAGCTATTTTCTTGGTTTTTTCATTTCCTTAATGTTTTTTAGGTGTTCTTGCATTGCTACATGTGATTGGTGTTTTCTTGGGTGTGGGTATCGGGCTTCTTGGTTTTTGAGTTTCACGGCGTGAAGTTAGATTTTAATATTTCCATTTTTTTCTTTTTTGTTTGGTTTATATGTTCTTAAAAATCATTTACTCTTTGTAGAAAATACTTTTTAGCTATTTTCTTGGTTTTTTCATTTCCTTAATGTTTTTTAGGTGTTCTTGCATTGCTACATGTGATTGGTGTTTTCTTGGGTGTGGGTATCGGGCTTCTTGGTTTTCTTTTCAGGCTGTTCGTTATGGGCGTCTGAGCTTTGCTACGGTGAGCGTGTTCTGGTGTGTTGTGGGTGTTGGGGTGCTCGCGTTTGTGGGGCCTGCGTACTATTCTTATTTCCTGATGGAGGGCAGAGGGGCTGCCACCATGGATGAGGAGGTGAGAGAATTGTTGGCTAGGTTGAAATTCTCTGATGAAGAAGCACAAAAGACTGTTAGCCAAAACAAAATGGAGTTCAAAGCATAAGGATGAGAAGCGTGGGCAGTAGGAAAACTCTTGACTAAAGAAAAGATTCAAAAAGAGTCCATGTTTTGGGTTCTTAGGTCTCTCTGGTACACGAAGGATTGGGTCAAGTTTGTGGAGGTTAGAGAGGGAACTTTCTTGGTCAATTTTGGAACCGTGGAAGATAGAGAGAGGATATTGAACCTCCTTGGATATTCGATCAGCATATTCTGTCTTTGGTCCCCTACGAGAGAGAGAAAGACTTGAGCCTCTACAATTTCTTTATGGTTCTATTTTGGATTTGAATCTCTAATGTTCCTATGGAAATGATGGATAGGCAATTGGCAATAGAGGTTGGGAGTGTGGTGGGAAAGGTTATTGCCATAGACTAGAAGGACAAAAATAGGGGTTGGGTCGAGTACATGAGGATAAGAGTTCGGATGGACACGACTAAGCCTTTGAGGAGGGTGATGTGTGCGGTAGGGGGAGGGAAAGGAGATTACTTGTGTTGTTAAATACGAACGATTTTCGATCTTTTGTTATGTGTGTGAGTGCATCAGTATCCTACTCTCTCACTCATAAACAACCATTGCTGATGTTGAAAGTCAAGGAAGGCAGGAACGAGGGTAAGATAAAAAAGGGTAATGGCAATGGCGAGGGAAGTGAAAGTAGCCCGATCCGTATGGTACGTAGAAAACTAACGGAACGAATGTCCCCTTCCAAGGCAGTGGATGGCGAGTAGCTCGTCGAGAGCCATGAAACTGATATGCTGGAACTATTGTGGGTTGGGGAACCCTATGACAATTAATGGGTTGAGGCAGCTTCTTGCTGCCAATTGCCTCGATATTATCTTCTTATGTGAAACAAAATTATGTGGCTATGAGTTTGACAGGGTATGCCGAAAATGCAATATGAATGGGTGTCTCATGGTTGATGCAAACAATCGAAGTGAGGGCCTGGTTGTTCTTTGGACAGATGAGTGTATGGTAGACGTGCAAAGCTTTTCTTCTAATCACGTGGACTCCCTTATTAAAGTACGGAATGAATACAAAGTTCATTTTACTAGATTCTATGTGTATGCTGAGCTTACTAATAGGCACCTCTCTTGTGAGCTCCTTCACAACATCTGTGGGAAGGTGAATGAGGAGTGGATAGTGGGGCGGTATTTTAATGAGATACTCGATGAATCTAAGAAGAGTGGAGGGCATCGCAAGGCTCAAGTGTCTATGGATGAGTTTCGTAAAGTGACAGAGGAATTGGCCCTCACTAATGTTAAATCCGACAGAGGGTGGTTTACGTGGTCTTATAACAGAATGGGGAGTATGTAACACCCCTATACCCGGTTCACACGTATAAACCCGATATAGAAGCATTACATACAGTAGCGGAGATTTTTAACACGAGTATAACAATTTTTTTTTTTTTTTAAAATGATGTGTTTTAAGTTATTCTATTTAAAATACATCATTTCAAGTCATTAACTTGTAGTAATCCAAAACAACTTTTTATAACCATTCACTAAATACATATAACAGTACCATTTGTACATGCCATTTTTACCAAAAGTAATGTACCTAAATTGAAGACTTCCAATAGTGATGTGATGTGATGAGAGGTCCTTTAACTTGACTTCAACTTCTCGTAGCTTTTGTACCTACGCGTTAAAATAAACGCGTTAAGCCGGCGAAGGCTTAGTAAGCACTACAAAAATAATGAATGATCATTTTAGTAATCATGCATATAAACTTCTTGTCTTACTCACCTGTAACTTGTAAATTATCACAATAGCACAATTTACACTTTTAACCACTTTCTGTAGCTTAGCCCATAGTAGACTATCATAGAACCGTTAAGATATACGGAACAAGCAGAGAGTACCAAAGTACTAACAGAGAGCACATAAGTGCTGGGCAACAGAGAGCACACACAGTGCTAAACAGAGAGTACACAAAGTACTAATCAGAGAGCACACAAAGTGCTAATCAGAGAGCACACAAAGTGCTAATCAGAGAGCACGAGACGTGCTAAACAGAGAGCGCGCTAGTGTTCCTTAATGGCATGCCACTAATATCACAATGGTTCTAACTTGTCTACATGGGCATAATATCTTATATAACATCATTTCTCATAATTTCATATATCACATTTACATTTCTCTTCACATATACATAATCATGTATTTCTCACCTTTACTTTCTCAAATAAATCCACAATTTCACCAATTAGTCATATAATCAATAATTATAATTAAACACACAATATTTCATACAATATTTTTCTCACATATTCATCATTATATACCTCTTAACTTTATTTTCACATTAACTTTTCAAAGCTGTCCACTTGCGTTACAGTCACTAAATTATTTATACCTAGAGCTACAGAATTCGAAATTATAATCCGTTTGATGTTTCTGAAACTAGACTCAATCATCTTTTCACCATAAAATTTCCAGAATTTTTACTTTAGCCAATTTTTACAGTAAATTCTTTCAAGTTACCCCTTCTCTGCTGTCTGACAGTTTCGACCTTTCTTCACTAAAAATTATATATCTTTTATTACAGAGATCAAATAATGTTCCGGTCTGTTTCTTTTGAAAATAGTCTCATCAAGGATTTATACATATAAATTTCAGACTCTAATGATTTTTATACATTTTTATATGATTTTTCAAAATCAGAACAGGGGAACTCGTATCTGTTCTGACCTTGTTACACAAAATCAGTTATAACTCAGAATATACAGATCCATTTAATTCACTGTTTCTTTCATCTGAAACTACACTCAATAAGCTTTAATTAAATATATAATTCAACCCTTAAATCATTATATACCATTTTTGGTAAATTTTTGAAGTTAATCCTCTGTTCTGTCCAACACTGTTTTACTAAATCACACTTTAATCCTTTCATTTTATCATTGTAACCATTCCAATTAAGTACCTAATCACAATTTTTATGCTAATAATTCACATACCATTAGAGAAATTAAACTATAATTCAAAACTCTTGTAGTACTTACAACAAAAAGGTTGATATTCTTCTCTTCTTACTCCTTTCTCTTCTCTTTGCCCTTTTCTTCAATTTGGTCCCTCTCCTTCTTTCCTTTCTCTTCAATTTCATACAAACACATATAAGCTAAAGGCTAAAATTCAATGATTTTCATGCTAAATAACACTAAAATACATGTATGTCATGAAAATTTAACCACTTCTTACCTTAACCCTTAAATTTAAAAGTTCTCAATTTAGTCCCTATGATCTCTAACACCTCAAAATGAATTCTTTAAGAAGTTTGAGGTGTCTACTAACCCCTTCCTATACTTTTCTTTCAGAAATTTCAAAGAAAATAGGAGATTTTAGAGCTTGGAGGGCTTAAAAATGATGGAAGGACTTATTTGGAATAAAATCAAAAGTTGGATGGAAGAGAGAATGGTATGAACGGTTGAACATGAAAAGAGCTGATATTTTTGACCTTTAATTGATTTTTAACCTTTCTCAAATTCTCTAGAAATCTCACTTAAAATATCTACCTTAATAAAAATGGTAAAATTGCACTTTTAGTCCCTAAACCTTCCAACTTTACACTTTGGCCCAAAACTTTGCCTCCAAAAATATCTTCCACCAAATTACTCTTTTGCCCCTCCTCAATCAATCTAATTCCCATGATGACTCAAAATTCAATTTGGATAATTCGCTATTTAGTCCTCCATATTTTCTCCCCTTTACTATTTAATCCTTAAAATTTTCTAACATTTCTTACTTCAACTAAACATTTCTAATTCTCAATTCTATTTTATCACTCAAATCCGATTTAAGAACGCGGATGTTACAATTCTTCCCCCCTAAAATAAATTTCGTCCTCGAAATTTACCTGCACTAAACAACTGTGGGTATTGTTGTCTCATTGTTTCCTCTCTTTCCCAAGTAGCTTCTTCTGAGTTATGATGTCTCCACAGTACTTTTACCAGAGGAACTCTTTTATTTCTCAATTCTTTCACTTCTCGAGCTAGTATCTTTATTGGTTCCTCTGCATAAGTCAAATCTGGTTGTATTTCAATATTCTCCGGAGTAATCACATGAGATGGATCAGACCGATATCTTCGTAACATGGACACATGAAAGACATTATGAATCTTGTCTAATTCTAGAGGGAGAGCTAATCGATAAGCCACAGGACCAATTCTTTCCAAAATCTCATATGGCCCGATAAACCTTGAGCTCAATTTCCCCTTTTTACCAAACCGAAGAACCTTCTTCCATGGAGATACTTTCAAGAAAACCTTTTCACCCACATTGAATTCAATATCTTTTCTTTTTAGATCAGCATATGATTTCTGTCTATCTGAAGCAGCTTTTAATCGGTCTCGTATCAACTTTACTTTCTTTTCAGTCTCTTGAATCAGTTCAGGACCCACTAACTTACGTTCACTCAATTCTGTCCAACACACAGGAGTCCTACACTTTCTTCCATACAATGCTTCATACGGTGCCATCTGAATACTTGACTGATAACTGTTATTATAGGTGAATTCAATCAATGGTAAATACTTTTCCCAATTACCTTCAAACTCAACAATACAGCTTCTCAACATGTCTTCTAGAATCTGAATCACCCGTTCTGATTGCCCATCTGTCTGAGGATGATATGCTGTACTAAAATTCAATCGAGTACCCAAAGCTTCATGTAATCTTTCCCAAAACTTTGAAGTAAATCTAGGATCCCGATCAGAAATAATAGATACAGGCACACCATGAAGTCTAACTATTTCATCTATATACAATTGTACATACTTATCCATTGAAAAATCAGTTCTTACCGGAAGAAAATGAGCAGACTTGGTTAATCGATCAACTATCACCCAAATAGCATCTTTCTTCTTTGGTGAAAGCGGCAATCCCGTGACAAAATCCATTGTAATTCTTTCCCATTTCCACTCTGGTATAGTAATGGATTGAAGCAACCCCGATGGCACTTGATGCTCTGCTTTTACCTTCTGACATATCAAGCACTTGGAAACATACTCAACTATATTCCGTTTCATCCCTTTCCACCAATAAAATGGCTTTAAGTCATGATACATCTTGTTACTTCCCGGATGTACAGCAAACGAACTATGATGAGCTTCATCCAAAATTCTTCGTTTCAAATCTTCTTGATTAGGCACACATAACCGATTATGAAATCTTAAACTTCCTTCACTATCAATTTCAAATTCATTACCTTTGCCTTCTTTAAGTTGTTTCTTTATCTTTATCAACTCTTCATCATCTTTTTGTGCATTTTTCACTTCTTGCAATAGAGTCGGTTTTACTCTGAATTCAACTAATAACTCACTCTCTTGTTGCATTTCCAAACGTGCATTCATTGCCTTTAAAACTGCCACTGACTTTCTGCTCAAAGCATCAGCTACTACATTCGCTTTCCCGGGATGATAATCAATAATGCAATCATAATCCTTAATCAACTCAATCCATCTCCTTTGTCTCAAATTCAGCTCTTTCTGAGTTAGCGGATATTTCAAACTCTTGTGATCTGTATAAATATAACACTTTTCTCCATATAAATAATGTCTCCAAATTTTCAATGCAAACACCACCGCAGCCAATTCAAGATCATGTGTCGGATAATTCTTCTCATGTGGCTTTAATTGCCTTGACACATATGCAACTACCTTTCCATCTTGCATTAATACACAACCCAAACCATTATAAGATGCATCACTGTAAATCACAAATTCTTTACCAGATTCTGGTTGTATCAACACTGGAGCTTCAGTTAATACTATCTTTAATCTATCAAAGCTTTGTTGGCACCTTTCATCCCATTCAAACTTCACATCCTTCTGCAACAGTCTCGTTAAAGGCAATGCAATCATAGAGAATCCCTGAACAAATCTTCTGTAATAACCAGCTAAACCAAGGAAACTCCTTACCTCTGTCACATTCCTCGGTGGCTTCCATTCAAGTATAGCTTCAACCTTTTTCGGATCAACACGTATACCGTCAGCCGACACAATATGACCCAGAAAAGTAACTTCTTTTAGCCAAAATTCACATTTGCTCAACTTGGCAAACAATTTTTTTTCTCTCAAAATCTGCAATACAACTCGGAGATGTTTCTCATGTTCTTCTTGTCCTTTCGAATACACCAAAATATCATCAATGAATACCACCACGAACTGATCCAGATACGGTTGGAAAATTCTATTCATAAGATCCATAAATGTAGCCGGAGCATTAGTCAATCCAAATGGCATAACCAAAAACTCATAATGTCCATATCGAGTCCTAAAAGCAGTCTTTGGTACGTCAGAATCTTTTACCTTCAACTGATAGTAACCCGATCTAAGATCAATCTTTGAAAACATACTTGCTCCCTTCAACTGATCAAATAAATCATCAATTCTAGGCAACAGATACTTATTCTTTATCGTCACTTTATTCAGTTGACGATAATCTATACACAACCTTAAAGACCCATCTTTCTTCTTTACAAACAAGACCGGAGCTCCCCATGGTGATACACTTGGACGTATGAATCCTTTATCTAACAATTCTTGCAACTGAGTCTTCAATTCTTTTAACTCTGTCGGTGCCATTCGATAAGGTGCAATTGAGATCGGTGCTGTACCCGGTACTAAATCAATTCCAAATTCAACTTCCCTTTCAGGAGGTAAACCAGGCAACTCTTTAGGAAACACATCGGGAAACTCTCGTACCATTGGTATCTTTCTAATCTCATTATCTTCTACCCGAGTATCCAAAACATAAGCAAGGAAAGCATTATACCCTTTCTTGATCATCTTGAAAGCTTTAATTGCAGAGACTACATTCGATAAAGCACTGAATTTCTCACCAATTACCACTACTTCTTTTCCATCTGAAGTTCTCAAAGAAATTCTTTTTCTTCTACAATCAACCATGACTCCACGTTCAGATAACCAATCCATTCCCAATATTACATCAAATTCATGAAATGTAAGAGCCATGAGATTTGCTGGAAATTCACAACCCTGAATTTTAAGGGACATCTCCTACACACTTTATTGACATTTTCACTTTGCCCAAAAGGATTTGTAACAATCACATCATGTTCAGTGGGTTCTACTACTAATTCTCTCTCTTTCACTAATGAGATACATATGTATGAATGTGTAGAACCAGGATCAATTAATGCAACTACAGAAGAGTCAAATAAAGAAAATTTACCAGTGATTATATCGGGAGCATCTTCTTCTTCTCTCATTCTGATTGCATATGTCCTTGGTCTCCGAGACTCTGATCTATCAGCCTCATTTTTTGTCGATCTCATACCAACATTACCAGAATTTCCGAGCAATCTGCTTCTTTGTGGGGCTGAACTACCTTTTACAGACTGTTCGGTAATATTTTCCATCATTCTTGGACAATCTCTTATAAAATGATCCGGAGACCCACATCTAAAACAGACTCGAGTATTCAGTCGACACTCTCTCTAATGAAATCTTCCACAATGTTTACACGGTGATTGCATTTGTGATGATCTTTTTCTCGTACCACCTGTACTAACTATGGAAGTTCCCTGTTGAGTTTGTCGTGTTTGGCTTCGAGATCTCTGACCAGCAGAAAAAGAAGCATATCTAGGATCTCTACATCCTCTCATTCTTTTCGAAGAAAGGGGAGGTGCAAAACTAATGGCTGTTCTCTTTCCAGCACTTTTCTCTTTCGAACGAATCAATCCCTCCTCTAACCTCTGAGCTCGATCAACTAGGACAGGAAATTCTTGTAGATGTAACGGTAGAAGTGGAACATATATCTCTTCATTCAATCCCCACTCAAATCTTCTACACATATCTGCTTCATTAGCTATCAATTCTTTAGCGTACCTGCTCAGTCTAAGAAACTCACGTTCATACTCAGCCACGGTCATGTTATTTTGTTTCAAGTCTAGAAATTCTCTTTTCTTCTTCTCCAAATATAACTCACTGATATATTTCTTCTTGAATTCAGACACAAAGAAATTCCAGTTGATCCTTTCTGCAGGATGAATATTTAATACTGTAGTCCACCACTGGTATGCTTCACCTTTCAATAGAGACACTGCACATTTTAACTTTTCTTCCCCAGTACATTGTAACTCTTCAAACACTCTCTGACTATTTTCTAACCATTCTTCAGCTTCTGCTGGATCATCATCTTTCTTTCCTCTGAATTCTTCGGCTCCATGTTTCCTTAATCTCTCCAAAGGAGATCGGTAGCTAGATGCAGAAGGTTGGGGCTGAGGAACACTAGTAGGAGGTGGTGGAGGAACAGTCTGAACATTATTATTTCTTACGACTTGCTGTAACAACTGATTCATCGTTTGCAATAAAGCTGCAATCGGAATTTCTTGTTGAGAAGGCATTGATTCACTTGTAGGTTGAGTTCTTTCATCAAACATGGACCCCCTACGATCATCAGAATGTACTAATTCTCGTTGAACTTGGATCCTAGGTGGATCTTCTTCTCTAATAGGGTTAGGGACCGTACTTTCAACTTCATCTTCTGACTCTTCACGTCTATTTGACATATCTACTTTCTACAATATTCACAAATTAAACATTTAAAACTAAACATCCTCTCATCACATCAACATATAAAATGGCATGTACAAGTGGACTCATTCCCGGCCCCAAACATCAGAAAACCTTCGCTCTGATACCACCAAATGTAACACCCCTATACCCGGTTCACACGTATAAACCCGATATAGAAGCATTACATACAGTAGCGGAGATTTTTAACACGAGTATAACAATTTTTTTTTTTAAAATGATGTGTTTTAAGTTATTCTATTTAAAATACATCATTTCAAGTCATTAACTTGTAGTAATCCAAAACAACCTTTTATAACCATTCACTAAATACATATAACAGTACCATTTGTACATGCCATTTTTACCAAAAGTAATGTACCTAAATTGAAGACTTCCAATAGTGATGTGATGTGATGAGAGGTCCTTTAACTTGACTTCAACTTCTCGTAGCTTTTGTACCTACGCGTTAAAATAAACGCGTTAAGCCGGCGAAGGCTTAGTAAGCACTACAAAAATAATGAATGATCATTTTAGTAATCATGCATATAAACTTCTTGTCTTACTCACCTGTAACTTGTAAATTATCACAATAGCACAATTTACACTTTTAACCACTTTCTGTAGCTTAGCCCATAGTAGACTATCATAGAACCGTTAAGATATACGGAACAAGCAGAGAGTACCAAAGTACTAACAGAGAGCACATAAGTGCTGGGCAACAGAGAGCACACACAGTGCTAAACAGAGAGTACACAAAGTACTAATCAGAGAGCACACAAAGTGCTAATCAGAGAGCACACAAAGTGCTAATCAGAGAGCACGAGACGTGCTAAACAGAGAGCGCGCTAGTGTTCCTTAATGGCATGCCACTAATATCACAATGGTTCTAACTTGTCTACATGGGCATAATATCTTATATTGTTCATTTCTCATAATTTCATATATCACATTTACATTTCTCTTCACATATACATAATCATGTATTTCTCACCTTTACTTTCTCAAATAAATCCACAATTTCACCAATTAGTCATATAATCAATAATTATAATTAAACACACAATATTTCATACAATATTTTTCTCACATATTCATCATTATATACCTCTTAACTTTATTTTCACATTAACTTTTCAAAGCTGTCCACTTGCGTTACAGTCACTAAATTATTTATACCTAGAGCTACAGAATTCGAAATTATAATCCGTTTGATGTTTCTGAAACTAGACTCAATCATCTTTTCACCATAAAATTTCCAGAATTTTTACTTTAGCCAATTTTTACAGTAAATTCTTTCAAGTTACCCCTTCTCTGCTGTCTGACAGTTTCGACCTTTCTTCACTAAAAATTATATATCTTTTATTACAGAGATCAAATAATGTTCCGGTCTGTTTCTTTTGAAAATAGTCTCATCAAGGATTTATACATATAAATTTCAGACTCTAATGATTTTTATACATTTTTATATGATTTTTCAAAATCAGAACAGGGGAACTCGTATCTGTTCTGACCTTGTTACACAAAATCAGTTATAACTCAGAATATACAGATCCATTTAATTCACTGTTTCTTTCATCTGAAACTACACTCAATAAGCTTTAATTAAATATATAATTCAACCCTTAAATCATTATATACCATTTTTGGTAAATTTTTGAAGTTAATCCTCTGTTCTGTCCAACACTGTTTTACTAAATCACACTTTAATCCTTTCATTTTATCATTGTAACCATTCCAATTAAGTACCTAATCACAATTTTTATGCTAATAATTCACATACCATTAGAGAAATTAAACTATAATTCAAAACTCTTGTAGTACTTACAACAAAAAGGTTGATATTCTTCTCTTCTTACTCCTTTCTCTTCTCTTTGCCCTTTTCTTCAATTTGGTCCCTCTCCTTCTTTCCTTTCTCTTCAATTTCATACAAACACATATAAGCTAAAGGCTAAAATTCAATGATTTTCATGCTAAATAACACTAAAATACATGTATGTCATGAAAATTTAACCACTTCTTACCTTAACCCTTGAATTTAAAAGTTCTCAATTTAGTCCCTATGATCTCTAACACCTCAAAATGAATTCTTTAAGAAGTTTGAGGTGTCTACTAACCCCTTCCTATACTTTTCTTTCAGAAATTTCAAAGAAAATAGGAGATTTTAGAGCTTGGAGGGCTTAAAAATGATGGAAGGACTTATTTGGAATAAAATCAAAAGTTGGATGGAAGAGAGAATGGTATGAACGGTTGAACATGAAAAGAGCTGATATTTTTGACCTTTAATTGATTTTTAACCTTTCTCAAATTCTCTAGAAATCTCACTTAAAATATCTACCTTAATAAAAATGGTAAAATTGCACTTTTAGTCCCTAAACCTTCCAACTTTACACTTTGGCCCAAAACTTTGCCTCCAAAAATATCTTCCACCAAATTACTCTTTTGCCCCTCCTCAATCAATCTAATTCCCATGATGACTCAAAATTCAATTTGGATAATTCGCTATTTAGTCTTCCATATTTTCTCCCCTTTACTATTTAATCCTTAAAATTTTCTAACATTTCTTACTTCAACTAAACATTTCTAATTCTCAATTCTATTTTTTCACTCAAATCCGATTTAAGAACGCGGATGTTACAGAGTAGGTTGGTTAGGGAGTGTTTGGATAGATTCCTTGTGTCGACAAGTTGGCTGAGTAGTGTTCCTTTCTTAGCTTCGCACGTAGTTCACCAAGCTAATTTTGATCATGATTTGGTAGTCCTAGACACCTTGGGGAGGATAATGAAAGAGGGGAGGAAAGATCCTAGGCTCTATTTTCTCTATGAGACTTGTTGGGCTAAAGAGGAGGAGGCTAAATGGGTCATTAAGGAGGCTTGGACGGGGGGCAGGGTGAAGTGTTGGTGAGTGCTGAGAGGGTGCGTGCTTCTTTGGGGAGGTGGCAATTTAGGAGGTATAATGACATGAAGAGTCATATTGAGACTTTGCAAAAAGAGTTTGATAGTGTCATGAATGTGTATGGAAATGATCCAAATAGTGACAAATTTCGTGCTGCCCGAAAGGAGTTGTCTCGTCTCTACAATTCTAAAGAGGTGTACTGGGCCCATCGTTCTCCTATTAAATGGCTGCGTGAGGGAGACTGTAACACGAGATTTTTTCACGTCCGGGTTACCCATAAAAGTAGGAAAAATTGCATGGAAGGTTTACTGGATAGTAAGGGAAATTGGGTTGGTAATAGTAGTAGGATGAGCAAATTTACTATGGATTATTTTTTCGATTTATTCCATTTAAAGTGCAGCAATGACGCGGAGCAGGTTTTGAGTTTGATACCTCTGTGTGTTTTGAATCAGATGAATGAGGAGCTTACTAAGATAGTTGGGGAGAAGGAGATTCGTGAAGCTTTAGACCATATGGACCCGAGGAAGGCCCGGGCATCGATGGGTTGTCTAGCATGTTTTTTAAAGAAAATTGGATGGTGATTGGTTCGGATGTTCTTAGCTTTTGTAACGAGATGATTAATGGCAATCGTAGTGTTAGAGAAGTTAATGAAACAACCATTATTTTAATTCCTAAAATTTCTGAGCCTAAAGATATGACTCATTATCGCCCTATCAGTTTGTGTAGGGTGATTTATAAAATTGTCGCAAAAGTTTGGGCTAACTGTTTAAAACGTGTTCTTTCTAGGTGTATATGCCAGAACCAAAGTGCATTTATTCTAGGACGAATGATTCACGACAATGTCTTGATAGTCGATGAGCTTATGCACTACCTCTAGAGTGCCAAAAATGGTCCTAATAAAGGGTTTGTGGCTAAGCTCGATATGAGCAAAGCCTATGACCGTGTAGAGTGGAATTTCCTCGAGCAAGTGCTTCGACGGATGGGCTTTGTGGGGTGCTGGGTTAATAAGATTATGGACTGTGTCTGGACTGTTAAATATGTTGTCAAGTGCAATTCTAACCTCTCTCTTCGTATCTTATTTTATTTTGCATGGATGCCTTGTTTAGGATGTTATTAAATGTCCAAAATAACGGTCTAATGAGGGGTATTAGGGTGTGCCAAAATAGCCCTTGTATAAACTATTTATTTTTGGCTGACGATGTACCTTTGTTTATCCGGAATAAACATAGAGATGCGGAGCTTGTGCGGACTATCTTAGGTGACTTTGAAAGTGTGTCTTGTCAGAAAATTAATTTGTCCAAATCCTCTTTGTTTTTCAATCTAAACATGCTTGGGAGCAAAGGTAGGAGCTTGGTAGTATCATGGGTATATGGGTCGTTGGTGAGCTGGACAAGTACCTTGGGCTTCCGTTGACCGTGGGGAAGAACAAGATCAATGCTTTCCGTTTAATTATCGACTAGTTCTCAAATTGTATTAAAAGTTGGTTTAAAAGGATCCTCTCATATGGGGGCAAGGAGGTCTTTTCAAAAGCAATACTCCAGTATCTTCCCACCTACACCTTCTCTATTTATCTTCTCATGAAATGTATCACTTAGGCTTTGGAGGTGAGGATGAGGAATTTTTGGTGGGCTAGTAAGCATAGAGGAAAAGGTTGGGCCATGCTTCATTGGGACAAGCTTTGCATGCCGAAGGGTATGGGGTTCAAGGACCTTAGAATTTTCAACTTGGCGTTCTTGGGTAGGCAAATGTGTATGTTGGTTAACAATAAGGATACCCTTTGTTATAAGGTGCTCTCTTCTAAATATTTCTCCGATGGGGACCTGCTAAATTCTAAGGCTGTTGACAAGCCCTCGTTTGCTTGGGCGAGTTTGAAGGTTGTGGCTGGGGCTTTAGCAGATGGTTTTGGTTGGCAGGTGAGGGAGGGGAGGGATATTGGTATCAAAGAAGTCAATAGATGTTTCGAGGGTTTGGGGGCACTCTATTATTAGAGACAGAGAGGAGGTTCATTGGAATGTTGCTCATGACCTTTGGAACTCGAATGGCACTTCTTGGGATAGGGTTAAGGTGGTTGAGCTTTACAGGGAAGAGATGGGCAATAGAATTTGTGCCTTACCTTTACTTTGTGAGGGCCTGACTGATAGGGTCATATGGTTTCATGCTCTTAATGGGGTGTACACCACCAAGTCTGATTATTCATGGTTGATTCTCAAGAAGGTGGGGTATGGTCCCCATAGGATTTTTTGGAGAATGATTTGTAAGCTCAAGCTCCCTCCTAAGATCCGGATCTTCTTATGGCATGTGGGGCATAATTTGCTGCCGACTAATGCAAAGATTAAGAGTATTAACCTTGGGTTTAACCTGAACTGCCCTCGTTGTAATGGGGATGAGGAGACTTTGACTCATGCGCTAAGGGACTGTATAAAATCGAGGGAGGTCTTGCTGCATGGTGGTTTTGACAATCGCCTTCTTAGTGATGAGTGGTCTACGAGCATCGATTTGTTGGAAAGGTTATGAAATTCCTGGATAGCAAAGCTTTCGTGTGCTTGACCATGGTGTTATGGAATGTATGGAACTCAAGAAACAATTATAATTTCAAAGGGGTGGCTGAGGACTCAAGATTGGTATGGGATCGGGCCATTACCTTTTGTAATGACTTTCGTATCCATAATCTTAACCATAGTGCTTTGATCCTAGGAGCTACCAGGTAGAGCTACTGGGAGAAGCCTCTTGAAGGTTTTCTTAAAATAAACTTTGACGTTGATGGGATAATCATATCATTGGTATTAGCTTTCTTGCTCATAACATTGATGGGTTTGTGCATAAGGTTGGGGCCGTGTTTAAGGATGATGTGGCTTGTGCAGCCTGGGAGAAAGTGGAAGGTTTCATACAAAGCATCACGTGGGCTAAGCAGCATGACGTGTCTAACCTGATTATCGAGAGGGATTGTACGGATGTAATTAACTGCGTTGCTAACCCGAGGGAGGATGTGATGGTACTAGAAAGAACCATTGATTTCTCCCTACTTATTGTTTAAGTTGTTCCCATTTAGGAATCCTTAGCACATATTTTAGCATTTTTTTAGTTTAGTTTATTGCATTTTCTAACTCAATGGACCTTAGCCTAGTTGCCCTTAATTTTATCATATTTTATTACTAATGTCGCTACATGAGAATTTCCATAATTGCGCAAAGAATTGTTACCGCATTTGACAACTATCCGGATAAGAACAAAAATTGTGTGAGCTGTCCAGTTTGGTGTAACTAACTGGTACGACCATAGACAGCTAGATTTTTGAGGATAGGACACTTGCACAATTTGGCTGAAGATAAATACTCAATAGGAGAGAGAAAAAGAAGTCTTCTTGGGTGAATATTTTCCTTTAACCTAGCTTTGGAAGTTGGCGGCTATGGAGGCTTAAAACTCTAAGGGGAGAACTGACATGGAAGATGTAGAATAGCTCCTGACGAGGAGTCCTAAGAGTGACACAAGAAGGAAATCGAAGGACCAAGTCGAGTTCTTTTGGTATTCTCCACTTGCTTCTTTTACATTTCTTTTCTAAAACGATGGTGATATTTGTTTATTTCATGTTTGTGTGGAAGTAAACTTGATTTTTAGACTAAATGATATTTTATTCAATCTTACTTCTACTGTTTAATCTTTGGGTTTGAATGTTTTGATCACAGAAGTGTTATTGCAGTCATTGTTACTGGAAGGTGTAGCGACAATTTAAACTAACAAGCAAGACAACGAAAGTTGCTTGGGGATTAGAGGAATTTGATCCACTTGTTCTTAAATGTGTTGCATTGCCATCATCGTAAGGTGTGGTTAGTATGCATGTTTAAGTCTTAGATCGAATAGAGAAGCCAAGTTTGGTAAGATATTCATTGCACCTTATTGTAGTGATAATCACCTATCCTTTAAAACCTTGTGAGCCACACTTAGTATTCTGCTGAACATTCACGTTAGGGACCCCATTTTATTATTATCACATTTTGTTTTTATTTTTTTACTATTGCTTTGACAACCACTCTCACAAATTTTCACATTTTACTTATTCATTGCATTAACATTAATAGGCAACAAACATCCATCCTCGTGGGATCAATATCCGAAAGATTCACATCTGTCTACTATACTTGCATTGACAGTGTACGATTGCACATTACTGCTATGACATTTACAACCGATCAAGTTTTGGCGCCGTTGCCGGGGATGACGTTTATTTGATGTTCATTTTTGTTTCTGCACTTTATTTTTATTATTTAATTTGTAATTGTTACTAACTTGTTTTCTTTTTGTCGTCACTTTTACATTTTATTTTAGGTGTTTTATGACTTGAAGCAATTTGGAGCCTATTACTGATTTTGAACCAGAGATTGAAAGAACCATTTCGAGGAGACTACACGAACAAAGAAATATGACTTTACTAAGAACCAATGCAACCATACCCCCGATACCACCACAAAATGCTGAAGACCGATCGCTACCGCAAGAAGATCAATACAAAACAGGACTATACGAGATTTTGTCGTACCTGTTTCGGATGATTTACAACCTGGAGTTGTTAGACCAGCAATCCAAGCTGGGAACTTCGAACTCAAGCTAGTAATGTTCCAAATGTTGAATTCTAATGAGCAATATGCTGGATTGCCACATGAAGATGCGCGAGAACATCTCAAATCATTCTTATTAATTTGTGTTTTCTTTAGTCAACAAGGTGTTCCTGATGACGCTTTGAAAATGCAGTTATTTCCTTATTCATTGCAAGGAAGAGCTCATACCTTATTCATTTGGCTACCTGCTGGCTCAATTACTTCATGGAATGCACTCGCAACACAGTTTGTTTTGCGCTTTAATCTACCGACAATGAATGCTCGTCTCCGAAATGATATTACAGCTTATCATCAGTTGGAAACGTTATAAATCTTTGCTTCGACGTTGCCCCATGCATGGCATTTAATAGGAAACACAGATTGTGATTTTCTACAATGGGCTGAATTCACAAACGAGGAATCTTGTCGACGCATTAGCCAATGGCCCTTTGCTGGATTGTAGTTATGATGAAGCTGTTCGAATTCTTGAAAGAATTGCTCAGAATGACTATCAGTATCCTATTTCTAGAGCTACACAAGCAAAAGCTACTCCAAGAGTTATTGAATTGGACGCAATATCTGCACTTAGTGCTCAAGTTTCTTCTCTCACGAATATGATAAAAAATATGAAGGGGACTAGTGACGTTGTACCTATACAAGTTGCTCAACAAGTTGATGTGCCTACATTTTGTTGTGAGATTTGTGGTGACTACCTGATCGGTGTTTTTACGACACAATGATTGTGCACGCGGACACACGTCGATGCAAGTATAGTTGATAGAACAATTCTATCGGATATCGATCCCACGAGGAATGAGTTATTGATGTTCAGATGTCGAAGCAACTAATACTAGAATTATATGAAATGTGAGTAAGGTTGTCAGCACAATTAAGCTAGATTTGCACACTAAAATTGTCAAAACTATCAATGCAATCTAGGTTAATTGTCAGAGCAACTAAAAGTAAATCAAAGTGTTGTTGAAGTGTTGAGTATTTAAATGCATAAAAGTTAAGGTTTGATCAAGTGTAAAGAATTGGAGAGGATCACTGATTTTGCTAAGTAGCAATGCTGGATGCACCGACAAGGTATTGTATAGACGGAATGTTGCTGCAATGAAGTCCCTTTGAGTTCTTACCAACAATAGCTCCCTATTTAATCCCGACTCAAATACAACCACTCCACCTCTCGGTGCAAGCAACAATGTGTATTTAAGAACAAGTAATTGTTTTTATCCCAGTCCCGAGCAGCTCTCGCCTAATCCACTTGTTAACCTAACCTGTCACCGCATCTCTCGATGTCAGCGTACTGCAATTTCACTTTCGTGTTTAGAGCGGTTAGATCTAAGAATAAACAGATAAGCAGTGTAAAATAAGAATCAAAATGATCTAACATCAAAAGATACACTCGTATTCATTTAATATCATCAGAATCCATCATCATTTAGAAGAATTACAGAGTACAACGAAGCTTAGTATCTCTAGACTATTAGACCTACTCCCTAATTATTCCTCTTGCTTAGCATCAAGCACCTCTCGTCAGAAGTTGTTGCACACTTGCTCCATCAGCTTCCCTCCTCCAGCGTCAAGCTCCCATGGTAGCTTGCTTGAAGATTTGAGAGATTTTTGGATTTAAATTCTTCACTCCTTAATGATTTATCTCCTTCTTCTTTCCTCTATTTATAAGCTCAAGAAATTGTAGATTTTCTCCATTCTTAGATCTAACAACTTTGTACAGCTGTAAAAGTTTGTTATTGATAGTTATGCAGATTTAATTTGTTTGCTGGACTGTTGCAGAATGTCGGTGTAATATATAAATTGCGCCGATAATTTGTCAGCAGAATGTCGCTGCATTTTTGGACATCTCTTCTCAGATCTAGATCTAATTACAGCTGTCATAGTTAGTTAAATTCCAGCTGTGCACTCATGTAAATCTGGTGTGATCTTTTTAACTCTGCAGATTGTCACTGCATCTCTGGTCATGATCTGAAATCTTTAATTGCAGCGACAACATGTGAAATTCCTGCGCTGGTGCTTCCAGATGTGCTTGTGGCTTAAATTCACTCAAACAAAGTAAAGCTTTCAATGCGTCGACATCTTTGGTCGCAATTCCAAGCTATACTTGTGGCTACATTCTTCTTCTAGCATTGATCTTCTGAGATGAGTTCCTGCGCTGACAATTCTAAGACACAATATATCGGCTGATTGTGGTGACATTAGTACAAAAAGAGGTAAAAATAACAAGAATTTAAACCAACTAGCAATGAGTTAGAAAATAGAAAAACTAAGTATGAAATGCTTATGATACATGCAAAATAAGATATAAAAGAGACAATTAAAACACTAATTTAGGGAGAAAATATATGTCATTTGTAATACGATCACAACCATAGCTATGAAGACTGTCCATAGCATGCAGAGAATGCTTTCTATATCAATAATATTCGCAGTAATTCTTATGGCAAGTCTTACAATAATTTTGCATGCAATCAACAGTTTATTGGACTTAGAATGCTAGATAAAATGCTATGACATTTCGATATGAGAATACATCTAATCAAGGCAATTATAACACAAAACAAAAGAATTACAGCCAACAGCAGCAAAATTACAATCAACATACTCAGATGCATCCACAACAAAGTCAGATGTAGTCACATCAGAATCTGATGCAGCACATCAAAATCGAATGCAACCACAACACTCTTCAATGCAAAATCAGAATGTTCAAGGACATGACAGCAATAGTATACGGAAGCTTCCCCGTCTGATCCGTTAGTAGCACTTGAAGCTTTAATTCGGGAGCATATCACATGCACGGAAGCTATCGTCCAAGGGAATTCATATTCTATTCGGGCGTTGGAGGCATAATTGAGACAAATTGCTTCGAATTTGAAAACTTGACCACTAGGCACACTACCAAGTGACACAAAAAATCTCAATCCGAAAGGGAAAGAACACTGCAAGGCTATCACTCTTAGGAGTGGTAAACAAACTGAGGAGCTGACTACCGACTCTATTGCAGCACCTCAAGACACTAATGAAGTGACCCATGGTGGGAAGGTTGAATTTGAAGGTTTTATCGATGTACCAGACAAAAAAGTTCCACAAATTGTCAATCTCATGCCTAATATCCGATCTTCAAAACTGTCAACGCAACCAAAGGTGTTGGCGCAGTCTGATGTATCTCTACCTTTGCCTTTTCCATAAAGATTCAGAGAAATGAGCATGATAAATAGTATCAATAGTTTCTGAACACACTGAAGCAACTTCATATTAATATTCCTTTAGTGGATGCTCTTGTACAAATTCCTAGTTATGGGAAATTTATGAAGGAGCTCTTGTCCAAGAAGAAGAAGCACATTGATATTGAAACTATTGCACTCACGGAAGACTGCAGTGCTGTTCTGACAAATAAGTTGCCACCTAAAATGAAGGATCCTGGAAGCTTTACGATCCCTTATTCAATCGACAACCATTATTGGGTAAAGCTGTATGCGATTTGGTAACACGAAACCTACTACAGTGACGTTGCAATTAACGGATCGATCCTTGGCTCAACCTGAAGGGCAGATCAAAGACATTTTAGTTTGTGTGGATAAATTCGTTTTTCCTATTGATTTTACCATACTTGACTACGAGGCAGACAAGGAGGTTCCCATAATCTTGGGACGACCGTTTTTAGCTATCGAACGCACTCTCATTAATGTTTACAAAGGTGAATTGACCATGTGGCAAAATGATGAGCATGTTACCTTCAGTGTTTTTGAATCTTTTTCATGCGAGGATAAAGAAGAATGTCACACTGTTGATGTGCTAGATGATTTAATTGAGGAAGAATTAAATGACAAAAGCACATTACTTTTTGAAGAATTTGTGGTGACATCTGATGACAAATTTTTAGCTGACTACGATAACATGGTTGAAGCTAATAACATTGACCTAAAGCACGGATGGCAGATTGAATCTTTAGACTTAGCCAACAGAACGACTCTAGTTTTTAAAGCATCTATTGAAGAAGCTCCTACTGTAGAATTGAAGCCACTTCCTGCTCATCTGAAATATGCCTTTCTTGGCGACAACAATACTCTCCCAGTTATCATCTTTGCAAAATTGGATGTAACTCAAGAAGAGAAATTAATCCATATTCATAAGCAGTATAAACGAGCCATTGCTTGGAGTATTGCCGATATTCGAGACATTAGTCCATCTTTTTGCATGCACAAAATCAATTTGGAAGATGAAGGCAAGCAATCGATTGAGCAACAAAGAAGGCTGAATGAGAAAATGAAGGAAGTTGTTAAAAAGGAAATTATAAAGTGTCTTGGAGTTGGAATTATCTACCCTATTTTGCATAGCAATTGGGTAAGTCTAGTCCAATGCATTCCTAAGAAGAGTGGTATTACTGTGGTTCGTAACGATAAAGATGAGCTAATTTTTACATGCATTCCTATGGGATGGCGAGTATGTATGGATTATCGCAAAATTAATGCAGCCGTAAGGAAGGACCACTTCCCACTTCCCTTCATTAACCAGATGTTGGATAGTATTGCTGGAAGAGCCTACTATTGCTTTTTAGACGGTTATTTTTGCTACAATCAGATTACTATTGTACCAGAGGATCAAGCAAAAACAACTTTTACCTACCCCTTTGGCACTTTTGCTTTTCACCGTATGTGTTCGGTCTTTGCAATGCACCAGCCACATTTCAAAGGTGCATGATGGCAATATTCTCGAATATGATCGAGGATTCTTTAGAGGTCTTTATGGATGATTTCTCAGTCTATGGGAATAATTTTGATCAATTTCTAACAATCTGGATAAAGTTTTGAAGCGATGTGAAGACATACATGATCACATCTGTAATGTCACAGCAGTTGTGCAAGCGGACACACATCGATGCAAGTATAGTTGATAGAACAATTGTACCGGATATTGATCCCACGAGGAATGGGTTCTTGATGTTTAGCTGTCGAAGCAACTAATACTAGAATTAGATGAAATGTGAGTAAAGATGTCAGCGCAATTAAGTCAGATATGCACACAAAAATTGTTAATACTGTCAATGCAATTAGAGTTAAATGTCAAAGGTTAAATGTCAGAGCAACGAAAAGTAAATCAAAATGTGTTGAGTGTTGAATATTTAAATGCAGAAAATGTAAATGTGGTCAAGTGGAAAGGATTGGAGTGGATTATTGATTTTACTAAGTTACAAAGCTGGATGTGCTGACAAGGTATTGTATAGATGAATTGTCGCAGCAATGACGCTTCAATGAATTCTTACCAATAACAGTTCTCCATTTACTCGAGACTCGAGTACCTACAATCACCCCACCTCTCGGTGTGAGCTACTTTGTGCACTCAAGAATAAGTGACTAGAATCTCTTCTAATCCCAAGCAACTCTCGCCTAACTTACTTGTTAATCTAACTTGTCACCGCATCTCTCGATGTCAGTAGACTGCAAAGGCACTCTCATGTTTGATGCAGCTAGATCCAAGAATAAACAGATAAAAAGCATTAAATAAGAATCAAAGTAATCTAACAATGAAAGATACTCTCGTATTCATTCAAATGTCATTAGAATCCATCATCATAAAAGAGGGATTAGAGAATACAATTGAATCTTACTATCTTTAGACTACTAGGACTATTCCTTAATCTCTCCTCTTGTGTTGCATCGAGCACTCCTCGTCAGAAGTGGTTGCTCCTTTGCTCCATCAGCTCACCGTCCAGCTTAAATATCCAAAACACAAAGTAATTGCAGAATTGAATTCCTCTACCTCTTGATATTTTTTCTCCTCTTCTTTCCTCCATTTATAGCCTTCAAAGGTTACAAGTTTCATCCTCCTCTATTTTCAGATCCAGATCTAAATTTTGCAGCTATCAAAGTTAGTTATGGTACAGCTGTGCACTCACGCATATTTGATGTTTTCTTTAGAGATCTGCAGGTTATCGCTGCATTACTAGGCGCAATCTGAGATTGTTAATTACGGTAACAAATTGTGATTTTCCTGTGCTGGTGCTTCCAGGTTTGAATTCAGCTTGAGTTTACTCATTCGAGGTTCAGGTTCTGTGCAACGACATCTCTGGTCGTAATTCCAAGCTAATCTTATGGCTGCATTCTTCTTCCAACATTGATCTTCTGGGCTAAGTTCCTGCACTGACAAGTCTAAGGTACAATACATTAACTGTTTGCGGCGACATTAGTACAAAAAGAGATAAAAATAACAAGAATTTAAACTAAACTACAATGAGTTAGAAAATATAAAAACTAAGTATGAAATGCGTATGATGCATGCTAAATAAGGTACAAAAGAGACAATTAAAACACCAATTTAGGGAGAAAATATATGTCATTTGTAATGCTATAACACCCCCAAACTTAAGTTTTCACTTGTCCTCAAGTAAACAAAAATTAGTAAAGTCACAAGCAAAAAGGTCACCGCAATTATTATTCTTACAACTTGAATTTTCTGAAATCATAATGCACAAATTGTATTCACATGATAGAATAATGAACCGACAATTTAAGACATGAATAATTAAAGCTGCAACTTTATTAATGTAAGTAATCTTAATCCTTCTTGAATCAATTCAACATTTATCGCAAAAAAAAAAATTCTTTTTTTTCTTCTTTTCTCTTTCTTTTTTTCATTTTTTTTCTTTTTCAAGTGACTAAGAGATATCATTGCATTACTCTATCTTTGTTCCTGGGCAGTAACAATGGGGTGCAACAAACCCCAAAGAGGTATGTAATTGCACCGACACACACTCTTGCGGTAACAACCTTTGGCTAGATTATTTTTCTAAACCTACAACGGAGTGTTCTCCCTTGAAAAGTCACATTGCACTTACATTGGAGTGTCTCTTATTAATGCAATGTTGCTACAACTAGTCAGTTAGTTCAAGATTCAAACATCAACACTATCCATTCATTACTGAAGCAATTCCTATCATTCATTCAAAAATAACAGACTCACCATTCATTCATGTCCGTCCAATTTACACATCATCATCCAAACAATTCAAGAATTACGCATAAAAATAAAATTGTGGGTGCATTTCTGTTAAAATTTTGCATATTCCCATTAAGAAAAGAAACAAGTAGAATTCAAATATATGGGTGTAATTGCATTTCCATTTCACATTTTCTCCCCCCGAACTTAATGTTTGTATTGTCCCCAATGCACTGAAAATATTATACAGATATAATGGAAATACAACGACAATGCAACTAAGTTAGCAAAATGAATGCAATGACAAAAGAAAATGTACTAACAATTAAAATGCATGAAAAACCATCTATAAAAAAGTGTACCAATTTATTCCTCAACAGCCGATGTAGAGGCTGCCTTTGTTTTCTTTTTCTTTTTCTTTGGGAGCTCACCCTCTTCCTTGTGCTTCTTCTTCTTTTTGTCTTTTTGCCTTTTCCTCTTTTTATCCATTGAACCAACCAGATTGGTGGATTGCTCCTCCTCAGCAGGTTGGGTGGTGGCCTCATCGGTTGTTACTTCAGATGGGTGGATTTCAGTGAGTGGTGCCACAAAGGGCACAATGGCTAGAGGATTCAGTTCCTCGATGCTACTTGTAACAATCTCAGCCTAGCTCGAATTAGGTCGAGCCTCATCAGTGCTTGATGCCCTACACTCTCAGATGTGCCGACAACATCCTCAACGATCGTTGTCGGAGCATCTTCTTCTTTCTTCTCCTTCACCCCAGCAGGTTCCTTCATTTCATTCTCTTCATTCTCTTCTTCTTCCTTCTCCTTTTGTTGGTTATCTTCTTGGTCCTCACCTTCATCTGCATGCTGTTCATCCACTGCGCCTACATCCGTAGGTATAACTGGGTAGTCACTTCCTCCACCATAGCCGCATGCTCGGCCATATTTTCACCCAGGTTGTTGGAGAACTCATCTTCAAACAGACTGGCAAAGGTGCGATGCCAATCCTCCTCAGCATTGGAGTGCCCTTCTTGTTCTTCATCATCAGAGATGTGAATCCTTATTGGTGCATGGGCAGGCCTGCCATCAGGAGTAGGTTCGTCAGAGGAGGTGGCTTGTATTGGGAGGAAAATGTCTGGAAAGATTGGGAAGTTTGGCAGTGGATTGGGACTCATTCTGCGCAAGGTGGCGAAAATGGCCTCATTCTAGGCCTTTATATACACATAAAAGTAATGTTGCCTGTAGTCCAAATCTTCTAGTACGCCGAGAGTGCGTATTGTGTGTGTATCAATACGATCGAGATGGACTTCCATAAGAGCTAGCTTCTTTGCCACTTGGGGATTTATGGGTGCATCAGGTTGATCTTCCTTTTTCTTCCCCTTACCCTTATCTTTCTTCTTTGGGGCCTCTTTTGTCACTAGCGTCTCCTGGCCGCGAGTCATCCTTTCAACAGAGATGTCGTTGATAGGACTCTTGTTCTCTAACACCTCCTCACCATCCTTGGGCACAATGCCCTTCTGTTTGCAAAGTAACATAATCAGAGAAGGGAATGGGAGTATACCAGTCTGTTTCACAGTGGCTTCTGTAATTTGATCGTGGATGATTTCTCCAATGTCGATGTGTCTGCATTGCAGGATGGAATGAAGAAGACACATAGGGTCCAATCTGACCGTAGTGTTATGAGTGGACGGAAGAATGCGTCTGTTGATGAAGCGAAACCACACTTTGCCAAAGGTTGTAAGATACCTCCTATGCATAGTGTAGTTGTGGAACCCATTACTTATTCAGGTGGCACCATCAACACAGAGATTCTTCATAATCTGAGTAGTGACTTCATCATCCAGTCGATGTATAAACAGAGAATCTTAGGGATCCGTAACAGCACATTTATTTGGGCAGCACTCCACGGGATGAGCCCTTCCCTTACAAATACAAATTCCTGTTCAACATCTATGAGGTTTGCGTAGAACTCTGTTACCAGTGTGGGAGTGTAGCCAGCGGGATGTTCGCAGAAGAACTCCTATCCTAAGCGATCTGATGCGTAGACAGTTGTAAACCTTGCTGTGGGTGGAGATTCTGCTTCAGCATGATATTTTGATAACGGTCCTTGACTGTAGTCATTAAAAATAGGACCGACCTTGAAGACGGTGGTGGCATTATGGTTGGAGCCACAATGGTTGAAGTTGAAGGAGTGTTTTTAGAAGTGTTCTTTGATGCTCTAGTTTTTGCAATGGTGATTGAAAAAGAAAGTGAGAAAAACTTGCAGAAAGAAGTTATCTTGTGAACGTAAGGAAAATAGAAGCAATGGAAGAGATGAGATGTAGTAACAATGGATACTGTGAGTAAAATAAATCTGCAGATGAAGGGATTTTATAACCTAAGCTTTGTAAAATCCTGATGATTTCAAAGGTTATAGAGAAACGTTGTGTCTGCAACCATTAATTACCAGACTGCAGATTGTACGTTTTCATTTGATCTAACGGTTGGGGTAGATGTAACACCTCCTAACCCTAAACCGTCATTGGAACAGGGTTACGGGGTATTACCAAACATATCAAACAATTTACAAATAATAAATAAATAATGAACATACTATAAAATAATCATAAAGTCCCTTAATTGGACCCTCAAGGCTCAAAATACGTATTAGAAGGGAATTAGGACTTGTTCTGGTGCTCCGTAGATTTTTCATAAATTTTTTTTTGAACACGATATAACCCCCTTTATAAATAACTAACCCTCCTTGCAATTTCAACTTGCAATTAAAACAATTTATACTCAAATTCACCTAAATCATAATCATTTTATTAACATATTAATTCAATAATTAAACATTCTTAATATTATTCAAAATTTACTAATAACTTTATTCCTTTTTCATTAAACTTAATGCCAAATTTTATAATATACTCTTTACCATTTTATTAAACTAGTATCAAAATATAGTATACCATTTTTTTTACAACTAACATTACAAGCATATACATGTAACCTATACAACACTTAGTATATGCCACTTTAACCAAAAGGGAAGAATTACATCACCGAGTTTATATTGAGGTCGGGATCGATCTGGATGCTGAACCAGGACCTTAATTTCTACTAACCTGCGCACGGAAACAACTGTACGCTGAGTATTTCATACTCAGTGGTATTATTATTATTCAAATTATAAATAACCAAATAAATTTCACATAATCAATCATATAATATATGAACACATATTATCTTAATTTATACACCACTTTCATTCCATATCAATAACAAATCAATCTAACCAAATAACAACCAAATAACATAAACAATTAGGTACTAATAACTTTTGAAACCTTTGATTTATCCATTTCATTCTCATTTCTCAATTTCATCACATATCACTTTATATGCCTCAATTTTTCATTTCTATTCAATTTTTCTTTTTCACATTGTTTACCCCTATTAACAAGACTCAGACCTTGGCGGATACACGGATCCAACCAAACACACTAGAATGGCACTCAATGCCTCATCGGATAGTTCGAAGCAATAAAGTGACACCCAGTGTCTCATCGGCCTAGCCGAAGTAAAGTGGTACCAGCACCTCATCTAATCTATCCGAAGTAAAATAATGACACCTAGTGTCTCATCGACTCAAGGTCGAAGTATCCCTGAACTTTCCAATCCTAGGGCATGCCAACTATATTCGACTCAGCCCGACTAGTTAATAGGGATTTTCGATTTACAATTCTTATCACTTTTAATTCCAATTTCACTTTCACTTTCAATTTTGATCACAAAGCATTCAAATTCAATTCACATATACTATTAATTCAATATAAATTTTCATTCATCTCAATATTAACGCTTACCTCATATTCACTTATTAAATATAAATATCGAAATAAACATTAAATAATGAATAGTTCAAATTATAGTAATACAAACCCGAATTTCGCGATTACTCCTCGATAACTTTCTCCTTTCCTTTTTGTGCCGATGCTTCGGGTTCTTTGCTATCTACGAAAATAATAATAATTTACGCTATTAATTACAGCATTAATTTATAATAATAATTGAATTTCTATCCCATTTATACTCTAATTCCATTTTAATCCTAATTAACTCATTTATTTTTCTAACTCAATTCATACTTTATTTTTATTCAATTTCCTTCCATATTCTACTTAACTATCTAATGTTCATAATAAAACCCTAATTTAATTTTTTTTTCAATTTAATCCCTCTATCACAAAACTTATAACTTCTTTTACAATTTAATCTCTTTATCAATTCTAACTTGAAATTCATTCAATTAAATCCCTAATTCACTATTTTGTTCAACATGAACTATGTTCAAAAACCTTAAAACTTTCAAGACCTCAACTTAATTTCATCAAAACTTTGTTCTAAAGCTTCTAAAACATTTAATTTAAGAGAAAAGGTTTAATTGACTTACCAATTAAAGCTTAAAGCTTCAAAATTCTAGTTTCTCCGTTTTCTTTTTCCTTCCCTTTTCTCCCTTCTTTTTTTTTCGTTTGAGCTTCTGTTCTTCTATCCCTTCTTTTGTTTCTTTTTCTTTTCTTTATTCTTTTATATCTTATATATATATATATATATCAGTTAGTAATAATATTAATAAATTATAAATATCTATTTACTTAAATAATAAGTAAATTAATATTTATTTCACAAATGTACAAATATAATTTTTACATATGTATATTTTATTACCATAGATTTGACTTTAATTTATATATATTTCAGTAATATAATAAGATAATATTAATTAAATAATAATTTATACTAGTATATTTTAATATTAATTAATAATAACTTAAATCATAAAAAAAATCTTTAGATTTTTCTCTTGTTTTGCTGCCTCAAATTATGAAATAGGCATAATTTCCATTTTAGTCCCTCTTTCTTTCTTTAAATCTATAATTAGGCTTTCACCCCTTATTCAATTTAGTCCTTTTTACTAATTACTCTAAATTAAGCTAAATTCACCTAATCAAAGCCTAATTAAACACACTACTAGACTCATAATTACTCCTAATAATTATTTACGAACTCGGTTTACTAAGACGGAAGCCATATAACTCACTTTTTCGGTGCCTGTGAATTTAGGTCATTACATTTCTCCCCCTTAATAAATTTCGTCCTCGAAATTTACCTGAAAATAAATAGGGGTATTGTGCTCTCATAGTTTCTTCTGGTTCCCAAGTCGCTTCTTCCATACTATGACTTCTCCATAAGACTTTTACTAGGGAAACTCGTTTATTTCTTAATTCCTTTACCTCTCATGCTAAAATCTGAACCGGTTCTTCTTCGTAGGACAAATCAGGTCGAACTTTAATGTCTTCAGTAGAAATTATATGAGAAGGATCTGATCTATATTTTTGTAGCATAGAAACATGAGAAACATTGTGAATCTTCTGCAATTCCGGAGGTAAAGCTAACTGATAAGCGACTGGCCCTATTCTTTCTACAATTTCATATGGCCCAATATAACGAGGACTTAACTTTCCTTTTCGACCAAATCTCAACACTTTCTTCCAATAAGAGACTTTGAGAATTACTTTGTCCCCGATTGAATACTCAATGTCCCGATGCTTCAAATCGGCATAAGAATTCAGTCTATCAAAGGCTGCTTTTAACCGATCTTTAATCTTCTTAACTGTTTCTTCTGTCTCTTGAATTAAATCTAGCCCAATCACCTTTTTTTCATTCAATTCTGTCCAACACACTAGTGATCTACATCTTCGACCATATAGTGCTTCATACGGGGCCATATGTATACTAGATTGGAAACTATTATTATAGACAAACTCAGCTAATGGAAAATAACGTTCCCAACGTGATTCAAAAGTCGATGATACAAGCCCGAAGCATATCTTCTAGTATCTGAATTACCCGTTCGGACTTTCCATCTATTTGCGGATGAAAAGCCGTACTAAAGTTAAGTTTAGTACCTAGAGAATCATGAAATTGCTTTCAAAATCTTGATGTAAATCGAGGATCCCGATCGAAAACTATTGATACCGAAATACCATGTAATCTTACAGTTTCTCGGATATAGACCTCAGTAAGCTTCTGCAATGACCAGTCGGTTCTGACTGCTTTGAAATGCGTTGACTTAGTATGTCTATCAACTATCACCCAAATGGCATTCTTTTTACTTGCTGACAACGGTAATCCTGTAACAAAATCCATCATGATGCGATCCCATTTCCACTCAGGAAAATTAATAGGCTGAAGTAGTCCAGTAGGAACCTGATGTTCTGCTTTTACCCTTTGACAAGTTAAACATTTACTCATAAATTCAACTATGTCTCTTTTCATTCCTGCCCACCAATATAGTTCTCGTAAATTCCCGTACATCTTTGTACCTCTAGGGTACAAAGCGAATGGACTGTCATGAGCTTCTCGAAGAATCGATTTCTTCAACTCAGAATTAGTTGGAACACAATCCAATTTTGATATCTCAAACATCCAGAATCATCAATACTAAAATTCTCCGCTGTTACCATCTCTCATCTCTCAACAACAATTTCTCTCCAATTGTGTTGATCTGATCTGATCAAACATTACCGGCTTTACTCTCAACTCGGCCAAAAAACTCCCATCATTATTGATACTGAGCCGTGCAAACATCGCTCTCAATTCAATTGCAGCTTTTCTACTTAGTGCATCAGCTACAACATTAGCTTTTCCCGGATGGTAATCTATAACACAGTCATAATCTTTTAGGAGCTCTATCCACCGTCTTTGTCTCATGTTCAATTCTTTTTGAGAAAGAAGATATTTCAAACTTTTATGATCGGTATAGATGTAGCATTTCTCACCGTACAAATAATGTCTCTAAATCTTCAGAGCAAAAATCACAACTGCTAGATCCAAATCATGAGTCAGATAGTTACGTTCGTGTGGCTTCAATTGACGAGATGCATAGGCTATTACTTTTTCGTCCTGGATTAATACACAACCTAGACCACTCAAAGAAGCATCACTATACACTACATAATCTTTCCCCGACTCTGGTAATGTCAGAACTGGTGCCTTTGTCAACATTTGCTTCAACGCTTCAAAATTTCTCTGTCACTGATCATCCCAAATAAAAGGAACATTCTTCTGTAGTAATTTAGTCATCTGCAAAGCCATCTTCGAAAATCCATTTACAAATCTTCTATAACACACAGCTAAACCAAGAAAACTTCGTACCTCAGATACATTCTTTGGTATTTTCCACTGAACAATTGCTTCAATCTTTTTTGGATCAACTCTGATTCTATCTGCCGATACCACATGTCTCAAAAATACAACTTCTGATAGCCAGAACTCACATTTGCTAAGCTTTCCATACAACTGCTTCTCTCGTAATATCTGTAATACAATTCTAAGATGTTGATCATGTTTTGACTCTGACTTTGAATAAACCAGTATATCATCGATACAAACCACTACAAACTGGTCTAAATACGGCTGAAAGATATGATTCATAAGATCCATAAAAGCAGCTGGGGCATTAGTAAATCCGAATGGATTACCAAGAACTCATAGTGACCATACCTCGTACGGAAAGCTGTCTTCGGAACGTCGCTTTCTTTTACTTTCAACTGGTAGTAGCCTGACCTTAAATCAATCTTTGAAAATACAGAAGCTCCTCTCAACTGATCAAACAAATCATCAGTACGAGGCAATGGATACTTATTCTTGATTGTTACCTTATTCAACTGTTGGTAGTTAATACAAAGTTGCATCGAGCCATCTTTCTTCTTAACAAATAACACTGGAGCTCCCCATGGTGATATGTTCGGTCGAATAAAACCATGATCTAATAAGTCTTGCAATTGTATCTTCAGCTCCTTTAACTCTGTAGGTGACATTCGATACGGGGGTATGAATATTGGAGCTGTACCCGGATAAACCTCTATAGCAAACTCAACCTCTCTGTTTGGTGGCAAACTTAGTAGTTCTTTGGGAAATACATCAAGAAACTCACAAACTATCCAGATTTTACTTCATTGGCTTCCAACTGAATCTGAATTAATGACATAGGCCAAATATGCTGAACAGCCCTACTGAAGAAACTTATTAACCTTTATTGTTGAAATAAGACACGCTGGCCCATTAGTACGGATACCATTTACCTCAATCTGACCTCCATCTGCTATCTGAATACTGAATTTCATTTTATAGCAATCCAAAATCACTCTATATTTAGATAACCAATCCATTCCCAATATTATATCAAAGTCCCAAAATGGCATGATCAACAAGTCGACAGGAAAAGTTTTATTTTGTATAATCAACAGGCATCTCAGACACACTTGATTTACTAACACTGTTTGCCCCAATGGACTCAACACCTCTATTGACACTCTAGACACCACGGACTTTAATTTCCCCAACTCATCTAGTTTTAAATTTATATAGGAATATGAAGATCCGGGATCAATCAAAGCATAAACAGGCTCAGAATACAATAAAAATTTACCTATTACTACATCATGGGTAGCGCCTTCTTCCCGTGTTCTGACCACATAGGCTCTGGCTGATACTTTAGCTTCAGACTGTTGGGTAACAATATCACTGCTTCTTCTAACACCTCCTCCTCTGAAAATCGAACCACCTCTACCAGATCCTCTGCCTCTAGCTGTAGATACTGATCTTTGTGATGTTACCGGTGCAGCATTATCAGTTTTCGGGCAATCTCTGATGAAATGATCTGTAGAACCACATCGAAAGCAACCCATAGTTAATTTCCAACATTCCCCTCTGTGTTTCTTCCTATAATGCTGACAGTCTGGAATTTCTATTTCCCAAGATGAACCTCTCACACTGCCAGTGGATACCGTCATCTATTTACCCCTGCTTCTTCCACTTCTATCTGATCCAAAATTAGATCTCCATCCACCTTGAGATTCCTTTGATCTTTTTGGCTGAGGATTCAAACTGGTAGTTCCCGTATGCTTCGCAGTTGGTCTAACACTTTCAGTCTTTTTGTCGAGGCCTAAAACTTACTCCACCATTTTGGCCCGTCCAATCAAATCTACAAACTTAGTAATACGGTGAGATACCAACTGTACCTTGATCTCGTCTGGCAAACCCCGTAAAAATCTTTTGCAATTATCAACTTCTGTTGGTATAAATTCTGAGGCGTATCTGCTGAGTCTCGAGAATTCCCTCTCATAATCTATTACTAACATGTCACCCTGTTGCAGCATTAAAAACTCTTGCTTCTTGTCTTCGATATACATTTCTCCGATATATTTCTTTTGAAATTCTTTCTGAAATAGTTCCCATGTTATCTGATCCTCTAGTAGATGTCGAACCACTGATTCACACCATAAATAAGCTTCCCCTTGTAGCAATTATACAATACAAATCAAGCATTCTCGGGGGGGACATTCCAATTGCTGTAAAATTCTTTTGGTTGACTCCATCCAATTTTTAGCTGTTGATGGATCAACTCCTTTCAGACCCATAAATTCAGTGGCACCATATTTTCTCAATTCCTTTATCGGGGCCCGTCTCTGAGTTGGTACTGAAGTCGTATCAGAAGCAGTCCACGCTACTCTTTGTAATGCATCGGCAATTACTCGTAATATATCCGAATCATCTCTATCATTTCTTCTATCTACTCTAGGAGGTGGATTTCTTACTAGGTTTACGGTAGGTGTTACTGACTCCGTTTCATGTAACTCATACGACTCTTCGTCTCTAGTGTACATTTCCTGGTCAGTATCATCTATTCTTTCATCTGACATCTTTGATCTATAAAACAAAAATAATCAAATAGGTTAGCATCCGAAGATCCCGACTTAGTTTTGACCCAACAGTGACATGTACTTCTAGACTCTATTTTCGAGCTCGATTTAGTCTGAGAATCGACTAAACTTGATAGCTCTAATACCAATAATTGTAACACCTTTTAACCCTAAACCGTCGTTAGAACAGGGTTATGGGGTATTACCAGACATATCGAACAATTTACAAATAATAAATAAATAAATAATGAACATACTATAAAATAATCATAAAGTCCCTTAATTGGACCCTCAAGGCTCAAAATACGTATTAGAAGGGAATTGGGACTTGTTCTGGTACTCCGCAGATTTTTCGTAAATTTTTTTTCGAACTCGATATAACCCCCTTTATAAATATCTAACCTTCCCTGCAGTTTCAACTCGCAACCAAAATAATTTATACTCAAAATCACCTAAATCATAATCATTTCATTAACATATTAATTTAATAATTAAACATTATTAATATTATTCAAAATTTACTAATAACTTTATTCATTTTTCATTCAAGCTTAATGCCAAATTTTATAATATACTCTTTACCATTTTATTGAACTAATATTAATATATAGTATACCATTTTTTTTACAACTAACATTACAAGCATATACATGTAACCTATACAACACTTAGTACATGCCACTTTTACCAAAAGGGAAGAATTACATCACCGAGTTTATACTGAGGTCGAGATCGATCTGGATGCTGAACCAGGACCTTAATTTCTACTAACCTGCGCATGGAAACAACCGTACGCTGAGTATTTCATACTCAGTGGTATTACTATAATTCAAATTATAAATAACCAAATAGATTTCACATAATCAATCATATAATACATGAACACATATTATCCTAATTTATACACCACTTTCATTCCATATCAATAACAAATCAATTTAACCAAATAACAACCAAATATGATAAACAATTAGGTACTAATAACTGTTGAAACCTTTGATTTATCCATTTCGTTCTCATTTCTCAATTTCATCACATATCACTTTATATGCCTCAATTTTTCATTTCTATTCAATTTTTCTTTTTCACATTATTTACCCCTATTAACAAGACTCGGGCCTTGGCGGATACACGGATCCAACCAAACACACCAGAATGACACTCAGTGCCTCATCGGATAGTTCGAAGCAATAAAGTGACACCCAGTGTCTCATTGGCCTAGCCGAAGTAAAGTGGTACCCAATACCTCATCGAATCTATCCGAAGTAAAATAATGACACCCAATGTCTCATCGACTCAAGGACGAAGTATCCCTGAACTTTCCAATCCTATGGCATGCCAACTATATCCGACTCAGCCCGACTAGTTAATAGGGATTTTCAATTTACAATTCATATCACTTTCAATTCCAATTTCACTTTCAGTTTCAATTTTGATCACAAATCATTCAAATTCAATTCAAATATACTATTAATTCAGTATAAATTTTCATTCATCTCAATATTAACGCTTACCTCATATTCACTTATTAAATATAAATATCGAAATAAACATTAAATAATGAATAGTTCAAATTATAGTAATAAAAACCTTGATTTCGCGATTACTCCTCGATAACTTTCTCCTTTCCTTTTTGTGCCGATGCTTCGGGTTCTTTGCTATCTACGAAAATAATAATAATTTACACTATTAATTACAGCACTAATTTATAATAATAATTGAATTTCTATCCAATTTATACTCTAATTCCAATTTAATCCTAATTAACTCATTTATTTTTCTAACTCAATTCATACTTTATTTTTATTCAATTTCCTTCCATATTCTACTTAACTATCTAATGTTCATAATAAAACCCTAATTTAAAATTTCTTTTAATTTAATCCCTCTATCACAAAACTTATAACTTCTTTTACAATTTAATCTCTTTATCAATTCTAACTTGAAATTCATTCAATTAAATCCCTAATTCACTATTTTGTTCAACATGAACTATGTTCAAAAACCTTAAAACTTCTAAGACCTCAACTTAATTTCATCAAAACTTTATTCTAAAGCTTCTAAAACATCTAATTTAAGAGAAAATGGCTTAATTGACTTGCCAATTAAAGCTTAAAGCTTCAAAATTCTAGTTTTTCCTTTTTCTTTTTCCTTCCCTTTTCTCCCTTCTTTTTTTTCGTTTGAGCTTTTGTTCTTCTATCCCTTCTTTTGTTACTTTTTTTTCCTTTATTCTTTTATATCTTATATATATATAGTAGTTAGTAATAATATTAATAAATTATAAATATCTATTTACTTAAATAATAAGTAAATTAATATTTATTTTACAAATGTACAAATATAATTTTTACACATGTATATTTTATTACCATACATATGGCTTTAATTTATATATATATTTCATTAATATAATAAGATAATATTAATTAAATAATAATTTATACTATTATATTCTAATATTAATTAATAATAATTTAAATCATAAAAAAATCTTTAGATTTTTCTCTTGTTTTGCCGCCTCAAATTATGAAATAGACATAATTATCATTTTAGTCCCTCTTTCTTTCTTTTAATCTATAATTAGGCTTTCACCCTTTATTTAATTTAGTCCTTTTTACTAATTACTCTAAATTAAGCTAAATTCACGTAATCAAAGCCTAATTAAACACACTACTAGACTCATAATTACTGCTAATAGTTATTTACGAACTCGGTTTACAAAGACGGAAGCCCTATAACTCAGTTTTTCGGTGCCTGTGAATTTAGGTCATTATAGTAGAAGAGAGATCAACCGGCGCGATTCTTGCCGAAAAAGTTTTGCTGACTCATCGCAGAATGCGCCGACAATTTATGCTTCGATGAATAACCAAAAAGATGATTTTTATTTATGCATAGAATATAAAACAAAACAAGTAAAAGTGAAACAAATAAAGGAAAATGTAAAAATGCATCAACATTATTTAAATGTGACGAGATCTATAGCCTCGTTTGGTTCTTTGACATCTGGGCTCACATAGTGTTTCAACCGTTACCCATTCACCTTGAATTGTTGTCCATCTTTCAAATTCTCAATTGTCACCGCACCGCTCTGGAATGCTTCGACAACTTTGAAAAAGCCTGACCATCTTGATCGCAATTTACCTGAATGCAATTTTAAACGAGAATTAAATAAAAGCACTAACTGACCAGGGCTAAATTATCAACGCAAGATGATATTATCGTGCCATTTCTTGGTCTTTTCCTTGTATATTGCGGCATTCTCATAAGCATGTCGGCATATCTCTTCCAATTTAGTGATGTCTAACAATCTTTTTCTTCCGGCAGCATTATAATCCATATTCACCTGCTTGATTGCCCACATGGCTTTATGTTCAAGCTCAACTGGAAGGTGACAAGACTTACCAAAAACTAACTGATTTGGTGACATTCCTAGTAGGGTTTTATAAGCAGTGTGAAGCGCCCACAATGCGTCATGTAGCCACAAAAACCAATCGTTCCTAGATGGGTTAACTACCTTTTCAGGAATTCTTTTGATTTGATGATTAGATACCTCGGCTTGGCCATTGGTTTGTGGGTGGTATGTAGTAGCCATACGATGCTTCACACCATATCTCTTTAATGCTGTCGCCACTTGGTTGTTATGAAAATGAAATCCTTGGTCACTTATTAATGCTCTTGGTGTTCTAAACCTTGTAAGAATGTAAGTGTGAAAGAATTTCAACATCGTTCGAGCATCATCTTTTGGCACCGCAATTGCCTCGATCCACTTCGAGACATAGTCAACAGCAATTAAGATGTACACATTCCCAAAAGAGTTGGGAAATGGTCCCATGAAATCTATACCCCAAAAGTCGAAGAGTCCTGCTTTCATAATCGGTTGTTGGAGCATCTCATTGCATCGAGATATCGATCCAGTACATTGACATTTATCACATTGTTGAGCGAAGTTATGGGCGTCTCGAAATAATATGGGCCAATAGAATCCTGACTGTAGGACCTTTGTAACAGTCCTTGTACCACCAAAATGTCCTCCATAAGGGGCATCATGGCAATCTTGTAGGATTGAAGTCATTTCTTCTTCAGCTACGCAACGACGGATAATATTTTCGGCGTATACCTTGAATAGGTATGGCTTGTTCCAGTGATATTTTGTAGTGTCGTGCAAAAACCTGATCTTTTTGTGACCAATAGCACTCAGTGGTAGCTTCTCACACACGAGGTAATTGACAACATCGACATACCAGGGCGATGCATCGACAAAGAATAACTGCTCGTTTGGAAATGCTTCGACAATTTGGGACATCTGTCCATCTTCACTTCCAACTTCTAGTCGAGACAAGTGGTCAGCTACTTGATTTTCAAATCCCTTCCTATCCTTGATTTCAACATCAAACTCTTGAAGGACTAGGATCCATCGAATTAGTCTTGGTTTGGCATCTTTCTTTGTAAGAAGATATTTCAATGCTGAGTGGTCTGTGTACACTATAATCTTTGCGCCGACAAGATATGAACGAAACTTGTCAAATGCAAAGACCACTGCTAGCAACTCCTTCTCAGTAGTTGTATAATTAACTTGCACTTCAGTTAGAGTTTTACTAGCATAATAAATAGAATGAAATACCTTATCTTTTCGTTGGCCTAATATAGCTCCCGCAACAAAGTCACTTGTGTCACACATTAATTCAAACGGTTGCGTCCAGTCCAGTGCGACAACAATCGGAGCTTGTACCAGCTGCTTCTTTATTGTCATGAATGCGTCCAAACAGGCATCATTGAACACACTTTTTATTTTGCTCTAACAGTGAGCATAATGGTTTAGCAATCTTGGAGAAATCACGTATAAATCTTCTGTAAAAACCAGCATGTCCAAGAAAGCTTCTTATTCCTTCCACATTGGTGGGCGATGGTAATTTCTCGATGATTTTAACCTTTTCTTTATCAACTTCAATGCCCTGACAAGATATCCGATGGCCAAGGACAATGCCTTCAGTTGCCATGAAGTGACATTTCTCCCAATTTAGATAGAGAAATCATCCATGAATACCTCTAAAGATTCCTCGATCATATCTGAGAAGATCACCATCATACACCTTTGGAATGTTGCTGGTGCATTGCACAATCCAAACGACATACGTTGGAAAGAAAAGGTTCTAAAAGGGCATGTGAACGTAATCTTTGCTTGATCTTCCGGTGCAATAGCAATTTGGTTGTCCCCAAAGTAGCAATCTAAGAAGCAATAATAGGCTTTACCAGCCAGTCTATCCAGCATCTGGTCAATAAAAGGTAGTGAGAAATGATCTTTCTTTGTGGCCGTATTCAATTGATGATAATCCATGCATACTCACTAGCCAGTCGCAATGTGAGTAGGGATAAACTCATTCTTATCGTTGGTTACGACTGTGAAACCCCTCTTCTTCGGTACACATTGGACGGGGCTCACCCAATTACTGTCAGAAATGACATAGATGATGCTCGCGTCTAGCCACTTGATAATTTCCTTTTTAACTACTTCTTTCATCTTTTCATTAAGTCTTCATTGTTGCTCAATTGATTGCTTCCCTTCGTCTTCTAGCCTTATTTTATGCATGCAAAAAGAGGGACTAATGCCTCTAATATCTGCAATGCTCTAAGCTATGGCTCTCTTATGCTGTTTCAAAATCGCGATAAGCTTATCTTCTTGCGTTACGTCGAGGGATTCGTTGACAATAACTGGTAATGTATCTTTGTCACCAAGAAAGACATACTTTATATGTGTCGACAACGGTTTTAACTCCAAAGTAAGAGCTTGCTTAATAGATGGTTTAAACACTGAGATTATCATGTTCGATAAATCCAAAGATTCTAGTTACCAATTCTGTCTCAGCTCATAATTATTAACCTCTTCTTTATCACTACATTCAGCTAGGATTTCATCAGTGGATGTCACTGCATCCTCATCTGATGCTGCTAAACTCCATGCATTGGATTCTTCCACAATGATTTCGTCCAACACGTCAATGTGATGACATTGCTCTTTAGTTCTGGACGGGAATGCCTCAAACACACTGAAGGTCACATGCTCATCGTTATGTCGCATAATAAGTTCTCCTTTGATCACATCGATAAGTGTGCACCTCGTTGCTAGAAATGGTCGCCTCAAGATAATGGACACCTCTTTATCTGCTTCACAGTCTAGGATTATGAAATCGGTAGGGAGCACGAGCTTATCAACTTGGACAAGGACATCTTTAATTTGGCCTTCAGGTTGTGCTAAGGATCTATCCGTAAGTTGTAATGTTACCACAGTGGGCTTTATCGAACCTATTCCTAACTTCTTAAAAGTAGATAAAGGCATAAGGTTAATACTTGCTCCTAAATCACATAAAGCTTTACCAAGATAATGATTCCCAATAGAGCATGGGATTGTGAAGCTGCCAGGGTCTTTCATCTTGGTTGGAAACTTATTTGAAAGCACAGCGCTGCACCCCTTTGTGAGTACAATCGTCTAAATTTTGGACAATTTCTTCTTCTTTGACAAAAGCCCCTTCATAAATTTCCCATAACTGGGTATCTGCAAAAGAGCATCAACAAGAGGTATATTAATGTGTAATTGTTTTAAAGTAGAAACAAACTTTTGATACTCTTTATCATGGACTTTCTCCTTAAATCTTTGCGGAAATGGCAAAGGTATTGTAGCAGTGGGTTGTTATGAAAAACACGGTGGTGTTGACATTGGCAGTTGTGTTGACAACTTTGTTGGGCAAATTATAGCCATAGATGGCATTACAGTTGGTTCTTCTTCATTTACTTCTACTTGGCTTCCTTCAGTTGCATCCTTTACTTGTTGTTGTGGTTCAGATGCATCGACATGGTTCTGATTAGAACTGTTTGGTTTAGCCATCTGCTTCCTACTCCTCAACGTGATTGCCTTGCAATGCTCCTTCCCCCTCTGCATTGGGTTTTCAGTATCACTAGGCAGAGTACCCGGTGACCTTGTGCTGAGATTAGAAGCCAACTGTCCTAGTTGGGCTTCCAATTCTCAGATAGAAGAAGAGTTGCCTTGCACTATTGCTTCAGTCCGCATGATATGCTCTCGCATCAATGCCTCAAAAGCAGCCATAGGATCTAACTTAGGTTGAGAAAATTGTTGCTGTTGATGTTGATGATGCTATCCTTGCATATGTGGCTGCATAGACTGTTATGGCTGTAATCGAGATTGTGGTTGCATCTGGATATGTGCCTACATATGTTCAGAATGAGAATTTACTTAAGAATTCTGATTATAATTCTGCTATTGGTTACTATTGTAATTCCCTTGTCTATAACTCCCATGATTTGAGGAATTTCCATATCTGAATGTGGAAGCATTTTGATTCCCCCAAGGTTGTTGAGCTCGGTTGTTGTATGAATTACCAAACAAATTTCCTCTGATGTTGTTGACATAGAAAGCATTTTCCACGTGTTGTGGACAGTCTTCATAGTTATGGTTGTTGCTACAAATTTCACAGGAAAATGTCGGCGCATCCAATTGTTGAGCCACTTGAATAGGAGCAACATTATTTGTCCCTTTCATATTCTTTATGATATTGGCCAACAAGGATACCTCTATACTCAAAGCAGTAATAGCATCTAACTCAAGAACTCCAAGGTTAGTCTTTACCTGTACAGAACGAGAGATTGTTTATTAATAGTCATTCTGAGCAATCCTCTCTAGAATTCTTACAGCTTCATTGTATGTGCAATCCAACAAGGGACCATTAGCAGATGCGTCAACAAGATTTCTTGTCTAAGCATTCAAATCATTATAGAAGATCTTTATTTGGGTCTCTTGTTGAATACCATGCATTGGACAGTGTCGAAGCAATGTCTTGTAACGCTCCCATGTTGTATGTAAGTTCTCATCATCCAGCTGATGATATGCAATAATATCATTCTGTAACCTTGCGTTCATTATCGGCAGATTAAAATGCAAAACAAACTACGTTGCTAGCGCATTCCAAGATGTAATTGATCTAACCAGCAATCCCAAGAACCATGTTCTAGCTTTACCTTGCAATGAATAAGGAAATAATTGCATTTTCAAGGTATCATCAGGGACACCATGTTGACTAAAGGATGCACAAATAAGCAGAAATGACTTTAAATGTTCTCTTGCGTCTTCATGAGGCAAACCCTAATATTGACCATTTGAATTGAGCATCTAAAATATCAACGGTTTCAGCTCAAAATTTCCAGCTTGTTTAGCTGGTCTTATCACTCCTATTGTAAATCATCAAGGATAGGCACAACAAAATCTCTTATTGTCCTATTTTGTACTTGTTCAACTTGTGGTGACGGTGGTGGTATATCATTAACAATTTGTAGCAGCACTAGAGGAACTCCATCTTGTTGCAGCAATGGTGGTAAATTATTGTTGTTGTTCTTACCAGCCATTTTCCTTTGTTCTTGTCTTTTCCTCCTAAGTGTTCTCTGAAGTTTAGGATCAAAACTTGCAATATCCTTAGGATTTCTCCTTGTGGACATGTAAAAACCTAAATAAAACAACAGAAAAGTAAAAAGATTAGTAATGATTAAAAATTAAGTAAAATTAATTGCAACTACAAAACCAAACATCAAACAAACGACAAGTCCCCGGTAAAGGCGCCAAAACTTGATCGCGTTTGTAACGTCACAACAGTTGTGCAAGCGGACACACGTCGATGCAAGTATAGTTGATAGAACAATTCTATCAGATATCGATCCCACGAGGAATGGGTTCTTGATGTTTAGCTGTCAAAGCAACTAATACTAGAATTAGATGAAATGTGAGTAAAGATGTTAGCGTAATTAAGTCAGATCTGCACACTAAAATTGTTAATACTGTCAATGCAATTAGAGTTAAATGTCAAAGGTTGAATGTCAGAGAAATGGAAAGTAAATCAAAATGTGTTGAGTGTTGAATATTTAAATGCAAAAAATGTAAATATGGTCAAGTGGAAAGGATTAGAATGGATCACTTATTTTACTAAGTTGCAACGCTGGATGCACCGACAAGGTATTGTATAGATAAATTGTCGCAGCAATGACGCTCCAATGAATTCTTACCAATAATAGTCCTCCGTTTACTCGAGACTCGAGTACCCACAATCACCTCACCTCTCGGTGTGAGCTACTTTGTGCACTCAATAACAAGTGACTAGAATCTCTTTTAATCCTAAGTAGCTCTCGCCTAACTTACTTGTTAATCTAATTTGTCACTGCATCTCTCGATGTCGGTAGACTACAAAGCTACTCTTGTGTTTGATGCGGTTAGATCCAAGAATAAATAGATAAAAAGCATTAAATAAGAATCAAAGTAATCTAACAATGAAAGATACTCTCGTATCCATTCAAATTTTTCAGTTGTCAAAGTTAGTTACAGTACAGCTGTGCACTCACGCATATTTGATGTTTTCTTCAAAGATCTGTAGGTTGTCGCTGCATTATTGAGTGTAATCTAAGATTGTTAATTGCGACGACAACTTGTGATTTTCCTGTGCTAGTGCTTCCAAGTGTGAATTCAGCTTGAGTTTACTCAATCAAGGAGCAATCCAAGGATCGTGGAAGGCCCAAAGAAAGAAAGAGAAAGCGCTCCAAGGACAAGAAGCGCATAAAGGAAGAGAAGAAGAGAAGGAAGAAAAAGCACCATGCAGCAACATCGACGGTTGTGGAAAATTGAGTTAGTTTTATTTAAGTTTTTAGCTGTAGTTTTCATGCATATATGTAGCTGTAATTTTTAGTTTGTTACTAAGCATTGTCATTGCATTGTAGTGCATTGGGGACAATACAGACTTTAAGTTTGGGGAATGTATTTGGGGTTTTGAAATGCCATTGCACCCACATTTCAAAAAAAAATTCTTTTTAAGTTTAATGAAGCATGCAAGGTTATGAATGGTTATTGCAAATGTGTTTAAATTTTTATTACAGTCGATTCTTAATTCTTGAATCATGTGAACTGTCAAAGAATGAGTTGGATAAACTTGACTGAATTTTGCATCTTCAATTCTTTGATGAATGATTTAGATTGCATTAGTAATGGATGACTAATATCATTCTTTAAATCTTGAATGAATTTTCCCTTTACAGTTACTTATATATATGTATATATATAGCTATAAAAAAGAGACACTCCAATGTAGGTGTATTGTGAACTGTTCAAGGGGGAACACTCCAATGAAAGTGTTAGAAAAATGAATTTGGCCAAAGGCTGTCCTTGCAAGAGTGTGTGTCGGCGCAATTATTTACTCCCTGGGGGTTTGTTGCACTCCATCATTACTTCTCAGGAATAAGGGTATAGTAATGCAATGACATCCCTCAGTCACATAAAAAAAGAGAAGAAAAGAAAAAGATAGATGTATATATTACTGTACAATAAATGTTGTATTGGTAGATAGAATTTAGGGTTTGAAGCATGATATTGACATTAATTAAGTTGAAATCTTAGTTATTCATACTTATGTATTATCAATGCAATATTCTGTCATTTGGATGTGATTCATTCATTGGGATTTTAGATGATTCAAGTTGCTAGAGTGATCATTTGCCTGGATAAATTTTGGGTATAGCCTTGCTAGTTTCTGTTTTACTTTAGGACAAGTAAAAACTCAAGTTTGGGACTGTGAAAGTACTAGAAAGAACCATTGATTTCTCCTTACTTATTGTTTAAGTTATTCCCATTTAGGTATCCTTAGCACATATTTTAGCATTTTTTAGTTTGGTTTATTGCATTTTCTAACTCAATGGACCTTAGCCTAGTTGCCTTTAATTTTGTCATATTTTACTACTAATGTCGCTGCATGAGCATTTTTAGAATTGCGCCCAGAATTGTCACCGGATTTGACAGCTGTCTGGATAAGAATAGAAATTGTGTGAGTTGTCCAATTTGGTGTAACTAACTGGTACGACCATAAACAGCTAGATTTTTTAGGAGAGGACACTTGCACAATTTGGCTGAAGATAAATACTAAATAGGAGAGAGAAAAGGGAGTCTTCTTGGGTGAATAATTTCTTTTAACCTAGCCTTGGAAGTTGGCGGCTATGGAGGCTTAAAGCTCTCACGGAAGAACCAACGTGGGAAGATGTAGAATAGCTCCTGACGAGGAGTCCTAAGCACGACACAAGAAGGAAATCAAAGGATCAAGTCGAGTTCTTCTAGGAATAATATTCTCCACTTGCTTCTTTTACATTTCATTTCTAAAACGCTGATGATATTTGTTTATTTCATGTTTGTATGGAAGTACACATGATTTTTAGACTAAATGATATTTTATTCAATCTTGCTTCTACTGTTTTAATCTTTGGGTTTGAATGTTTTGATTACGGAAGTGTTATTGCAGTCACTATCACTAGAAGGTGCAATGATAGTTTAAACTAACAAGGAAGACAACGGAAGTTGCTTAGGGATTAGAGGAATTTGATCCACTTGTTCTTTTATGTATTGCATTTCCATCATCAGAAGGTGTGGTGAGTGTGCATGTTTAAATCTTAGATTGAATAGAGAAGCCAAGTTTGGTAAGATATTCACTGCACCTTATTGCAACGACAATCACCTATCCTTTAAAACCTTGTGAGCTGCACTTAGTATTCTACTGAACATTCACGTTGGGGACCCCATTTTATTACTATCATAATTCGTTTTTATTTTTGCACTATTGCTTCGACAACCACTCTCACAATTTTTCACATTTTACTTATTCATTGCACCGATTCACATCTGTCTACTATACTTATCCTCATGGGATCGATATCCGACAGATTCACATCTATCTACTGTACTTGCATCGATAGTGTATGCTTGCACATTATTGTTGTGACGTTTACAGCCGATCAGGATGTCACGCTGATGGTTTTTTTGGCTCCGCGAGTGTAATACCCACATGGCGGCTTTTGACCACTATACTGTTAAGTGGATACCCCGAAATTGTAATAGAGCGACTGATAAGCTGAGTAAAATTGCAGTTGTTAACAAATGTAATTTTTTTTTTAGTTTGGATTATTCGAGTGAAATATAAAGCATTGTAATTTTTGATTCGATTTAATAATATGAGGTGGTGGCCTTTGGGCCTGTTTTTGATAAAAAAATTGTGACATTACTTTTGTGTGCCTGATAAGATAAAGTACGAAATTAGAAGTATTTTGCTTGTAATTTATCAAAAATACACAAGTAAAAAAATACCAAATTTATTTACTATCAAAATTCCCCTAGTTAGTCTATGCGTGTCCTCAAGCATAATGCTTATTCTATACTAAAGTTATTCAATAATTTTTTCGAAATCAAATTTTCTTCCTTAGCCAAGTGTCATGCAAATAATGAGGTGAATAAAAATAGACAATTGCTATGTCCAATCAAGATGCATTTTATAAACTTTCAAACATTATGTAAAAAAATTCAATTATTTCATAAAAATTAACTCCTAATTAAGCTTGCTAAATAATCGTACCCAACTTTTACACACACATATATATATTCTTTTTTTTTTTTTTCTTCAAAATGGAACAATTTTGTGACATAATCAAATCTTTTTACTCGAATGGAGATGACAAGCCAAACACCTCAACCCGATTACTCAATTTGACATGTCTTTAATTTGTTTTTCAAGGTAGCTCGATTAGTAGAGTGTTACAAGTTTCGGCTCGTCACTCAAGTCTTTTTATGCTAATTGAGATGACAAGCCAAGCACCTCAACTCAGTTACTCAATTTGGTCACATTTCCAAATCTTCACTCTTAACCAAGCAAAATTTTATTTATTTACATAATTTGAGTACTTTATTAGGCAAGTTTAAAAAGTTTCTAATTTTATGAAGTGTTTAAATTTTTGCATAATATTTTCAACTCTACAAAATGCGTGTCGACCAAAATAAACAATCCTTTATTCATGAATTCCTAATTATTTAAATGAACTAAACATAGGAATTAAAAGTGTATTTGTGAAAATTATCAAATAGCATTAATATATGAATAAGCATATATGCAAAGAGAGATAGCAAGGAATGCATAATCTATTCCCCCCTACTTAACCCACATTGCCTTCAATGTGAAAATTTTAAAGAAATAGAAAAAGATAAGGCAGAGTGTACTCCCCATGTAAATTTAACGAGGTGGAGGACGATAGCAGTGCTCGCGCTCTAGCATTAAGGATGCGTTCGATGTTGGCTTCCATTGTTTCTAAGCGAGCTTCAAAATGATTCATTTTTTCCTCTATAGCAAAATGGGGCTACTCATCTCGATCCCTCGGAGCTAAATTTCGTGTCCGTCGGAACACTTTATTGCTGTCAGGCGTATATGTATCTGGAGGAATAAAGTAAAAAGCAGTAGGGATATCGGTAAGCAATCCCATGAAATCCAAGTAATACTCATCCAAAGGGTCCATATTATAAGCATGCGTAAGAGATGAAAAATCAAATGATGGAAAAATATTCATTGCTAAATGCGTGAAGTATGGGCCTAGTATTAGAGGTCTATGTGCTCTAATTACCATGTGAAAGCTACGTGCAAACCAATATCCTAGGTTTGCTTTATATCTAGAAAACATACACCATAGAAAAAATAACTTTGTCCTAGTTAAGACAGCTGAAGAATCATTACGACCCGAAAAATTAAAAGCAAGCAATCTATGAATATACCTAAGGGTCGATTCATGCACTAACATGGATTTCGCAGTTCTAGAATTGTAAGGGCATGAAATAGAGTTAGTTAAGGCCGAGTAAGTGGCATTGGCATCAAAATCATGGGGTATCTCTAACAAAGAAGTATGGTATGAGTCAGTTTCAACATCGTTAGGTTCAGCGAAGCCCATTGCTATGTTAAAATCTGAAATAGACATGTTAAATGTGCTACCTAGCAATTTGAATTCAGTTACATTCGAAGTTTCAATAGTCCTAACAATATACATGTCAAAGCTAAAAGTGGCATAAAATTCATACACAAGCTCATAAAATGTACCACATCGAATACCAGCAAATAATGACCAACCAATAGCTTCAAAATAACTATATATGGGGTCACACAAGTCAAGTGTATAAAGAGTGAAGAGATAGATATATTTACACATTAGCATAGGTCGATGAAGAATCTCTTCATATCTCGACTGGTGCTCCGGTGTCGTGAAGTTCAGAAATCCTTGAAATCTTGATTCTGGAGGCATCGTGTAGGTGCGCCCTCGTTGGTCACGCCTATTTCATTGAGGATGGTGCTCTTCTATTAGACTGTTCGGTAGACTCGGCATATCAGAAGCATCAATACTGCTATTCATGTGTGATCTTGGCTCATCTCTTTGCTGGTTTGGTGAATGCCACCTAGAACGTTTCGTTTAGCTCGAAGGTGGTTGCTTGTTTCGGTTCGAATGACCTTCATCATAATGATTCGAGGTGCTGGTTTCGACTGAATGATCTATAAGGCACGTTAGTAACGGAAAAATAGAATGAAATGTTAGAGTGTTATACCTCATCTCATCGGCAACGTTCGATTGCGTTTGTGGGTTGATCTACTGGTTTTATACCTAGCAGATTGAACTAGTTTTCACACTTGAGGAGCTTGAAATTAAGCATTTTATTTATCACTCTATAGGATTTTACTTCATTTTTACCTTTGAAGAAATTGAGAAAACCAAGTGCTAAAAAGTTACTTTATTGTCTTTAAGGCCGATTGAGGCCTAAAAGTTGGCTAGCGTACTTTGTGAGTTTGTAGGAGACTATTAGAAGGTGTACCATATAAAAAATGATCACTATGTCATGACACAGGACAGTGAATGTTGCAACAAAGGGACTAGAATGAAGAAATCATGAATCTTCCTGCTTGGTTTCAACATAACATGTCTGTGTTGCAACCAACCCTATGTCAAGATATAGCATGTCTACGTCGCGACCAACCATGAAGATGTCTATGAAAAGTACACTAACTATTATGTCACGACATAGGACCTTATATGTCGCGACATCGACCCCTGGACGTGGATTTTACACCAAATGAAGGGCGTTTTGGTCTGTACAATGCCACTTAAACACGAGGAAAGACAGCTAACCTAGGGTTGAGGAAAACGGTTGTCCAAGGCTATAAATAGGGCCTTTAGCACTAGGGTTGGGACACCATTATTTAGACTTTAGACTTTAGTTTTTAGTTTTAGTTTTTATTTTTCAGTTTCGATACGAGATTGTAGAAGTTTGCATAAACGTCCGAGGAGTTTTTCATAATAGATTGCTTAAAACAATTCTAGTTTCTTTTTCATTCGATTCTTCATTTATATGTTTTCATATATTGTTTTGTTGATGAATAAAGAAACCATGAGGAACTAATTCCATTTTGGGGAATTATGGAGTGGACGTATGAATAATTAATTGTTGTTTTATAGGGATTTTAACTTTTGGTTCAGCTGTTTGGGAAAGGAAGAACATTGAACAAACTCTAGGCTTGACAAACCTAGAAAGTCATCTAGGTGGGAAATGAACCCAAAATTGGTATTACCCATCCCTGAACACCATTTCCCTAAATCAGTTTAGATTGTGACATCTAGCGATAAGTAATCTCTATTGACTTGCTATGCCAGTGGAAGATCAAGAGATCCAACTGGGGTAGTGACTAGTTGATTGGAGGTAAATCCCCAAAACCTAACAATTGAAGAAATCATACGGAAACAACCTAATCTCCCCAAAGTCGTTTATAAGATTTTTTATATCTCAACCTTTTCTTTTACTTTCTACTTTATTTTATCTTTTTATTTTATGCTCTCAAAACACTCTTTTATTTTCGTACTATAAACCCTAAAATAAATACTAATTAATTTTACTCTTTGCAGGGATTTGACTTACTATCGCTTTAAGCCTCCCTTGGGTACGATCCTCGGAATACTACCAAGTATTCTGTTGTAACACACTATATTTACAACTTGGCCCGTATAATTACGGAATGCCGAAATCTACGTCGAACGAGAGTATGTTCGAGGGTGGTCATGGGTCTTCTAATTCAATCGGTGTTGGACTTCTGCGATGTTGACATCGAGTCAGTCTAGCAGCACGTATTAGTGGTGGTGGAGGTGGAGGCAAATCTGAGTCATCGTCATAGACTTCGATGATAGGTGGTGATGTAAAACGGTTTTACCAGCGATTTAGAGAGGTTGGAAATTAATCGGCCGAATGACTTTGAGTGCGAACCATGGTTGCTTTATTTTTTCGTATTATGTTCACTGTGGTGGCACGCGATGGCAGATGCGACTTACGATGGGTAATGGCATGAATGATTTCTTGTGTCAATTTCAAAAGGGTAACGGTGAAGAGATGGAGTGGGAACATCAACTGCGGCTTGCGGATACGCGTAACAGCGAACGACAACTAAAGGTGATGGTGCACGGAGAACGTCGGTAGAGGAGCCATTCATACAGAATGGTGGTCGTCGGTGGTGAAATAGAGAGGCAGACAATGTGTAGTTGTAGTAATGGTGGTCAACGGTAGAGAGAGTGTAAATGAAAAATAGATCGCTGTTGGAGGAGGGGCGGATTAATGTTTGGGTGTTTGTGTTGGGTTGAAAGGTGTGAATGATCGGTGTAAACGAGGGAGTGCTGAATGGTGGTGGAAGCTGGTTGGGGTGCTGTCAGCGACGATGTGAGAGAAAAAATGTTAGGGTTTTGTTTGGGGATGTGAGGAAGAAGAAGAAGAGGGAAAATCTAGGGTTTTAAGGTTTTATTTCTTTTTCTTCTTTTTTCTTTCTTTTGCCCGGTTTGGGCTTGTTCTCTCTCTTTTTTTTGGGCTTCTATTTATTTTGACCGAATTCATTTTTCCCTTCCTATTTTTTCTTTCTTCTTTTTTTCTTAGTTCGGGCTTGGACTGCCGTTTGGCCCAATCTCCCTTCCCACTCTTTTTTGTTCTTTTTTAGGTTTGGTGGGCTCTTTCCCTCTTTTCTTTTTTTCTTTCTTTTTTCTCTTTGTGTTGCTAGTCGTTCGACCTGTTCTTCCCTTCCCCCTCTTTTTTTTATTTTAGGCTTGGGTGTTTATGGGTTTATTTTGGCGTGTTTGGAATTTGGGTTTTTTAGGTGTGAAGGAAATGGGTTGGTAAGGGATTTAGAGGTATTGGGTTAATTTTGTAGGAAATGGATTAGGGTTTGGGTTTTTTTTTAATTGGGTTATTGTTGATTTTAGGTATTGGATTATGGAAAGTATTTTTGGTAACACTGAACACTACATGCCCACACCACGATCTGTATAATATTTTTGAAAAATTGACATCTTTCACCAATGGTCCTGGACAATAACACATGAAACTGATGAAATAGTTTATATTTTCAACGTAAATTAAAATAAATATGGGTTGCCTCCCAAAAAGCGCTTTTGTTTAATGTCGTTTGCTCGATGACCTGAAAATTTATTCGTATGGCTCCTCTAAAATCAATTCTTCCACCACGTGCACTTGGAAATTCTCGTAATACAATTGTAGCCTTTGTCCATTGACTTTAAAACATTTCTCAAACTCCTCGCTCTTCATTTCTACTACATCATGAGGAAATAATTCAGTGATAAAAAAGGACCAAGCCATTTGGTTCGAAGCTTACCTGCAAAAAATCTCGGTGTAGGGTCGTAAAGTAATACTTTCTGACTAACAGAGAATTGTTTACGAGAAATTTTCTGGTCATGGAACGCCTTGGTTATGGCTTTATAAATTTGGGCATTCTCATATGTATCGCGCAGGATTTCCTCAAGCTCTTGAATATTAATCACCTACAACGTCTAACTCCATATTGCATCGTTTCACCACCCAAAGACACCTTATGTTCTAATTCCATTGGAAGGAGACACGATTTACAAAAGATGAGTCGATAAGGGGACATACCTAATGGTCCTTTGTATGTCCATAATGCATCGTTCAAATGTAGGCTCCAATCCTTCTGATCCGGGTTCATGATTTTCTCCAAAATTGATTTTATTTCTCGATTTGTAATCTCCGCTTGATCGTTTGTTTGTGAGTGGTAAGATGTGGCCATGCATTGTGTCACCCCATATTTTTTCAATAGTGCACTGATTACCATGTTGCAGAAATGTGTTCCATGATCTCTACTCAACGCTTGCGGTGTGCCAAACCTAGAAAAAATAAAGTTCTTTAGAAAATCCACTACAATTTTTGCATCATCGTGACAGGTAGCTCTACCTTCTACCCACTTAGACACATAAACTATAGCGAGAATAATATAAACATTGCCAAAAGATGACACAAACGGACCTATGAAATCGATGCCCCATACATAAAAAATTTCGCATACATGTACAGGATTTAAGGGCATTTCATTTCTTCGGCTTAAATTTCCCACTTTTTGGTATCTCTCGCAAGTCTTACAAAATAAGTAAGCATCACGAAAGATGTGTGGCCTAAAAAACCCACATTCTAGTATTTTGTGTGCAGTGCGTTTAGGGCTGAAATGACCTCCACAAGCATAAGTATGACAAAAGGCTAGGATAGATTGTACCTTTGTTTCGGTGACACATCATCGAATTACCTGATCAGAGCAATGTTTCCATAGTTATGAATAGTCCCAAATGTAATACCTTGAGTCTCGCTTGATTTTTTCCTTTTCGAAATGAGTTAAGTTAGAAGGGATAATACCTGTTACTAGGTAATTTACCATATTCGCATACCACGAATAAGCTGTTTGGGTCGAAAGAAGATACTCGTCCGAAAAATCATCTTTTAGAGGCATGTTATCTTTCGAGGTTGACAGTCGACTTAAATGATCTACTACTAAGTTATCGCATCCCTTTTTGTCCTTTATTTCGTGGTCGAATTCCTGCAGAAGCAGAATGCATCTGATCAGCCTTGGTTTTGCCTCCTTTTTGATTAGGTATTTCAACGCTGCATGATCAGAGTGAGCAGTTTTTTAGTGCCTAATAAGTATGATCTCAAATTTTCTAAAGCAAGTATAATAGCTAAAAGTTCTTTCTCACTGGTTGAATACTTGCTTTGGGTGGCATCTAATGTCTTAGAGGCGTAAGAAATGATGTGCGGCTCCTTCTCAAATTTTTTGTCAAAGGATAGCTTCCACACTATGGTCACTTGCATCGCGCATGAGCTTGAAGGAGTAGTCCCAATTTGGTGGCTGCACTAGACGAGCCGAGACAAGCTTATGCTTGAGAGTGTCGAATGCGTCCTTGTATGCTTCATCAAATTCAATTATTTTTCTTTTTGCAACAAGTTACAAAGTGGTCACGAAATCTTCGAAAAATTCTTTATAAAGCGTCTGTAGAAACCTGCACGGCCAAGAAAAGAACGAATTTCCCTCATTGTTGTGGGGTATGAGAGTGAGTTAATAACATAAGTTTTGTCTTAATCAACTGTATTCATTTCAGCATAGACGATATGTCCTAGAATTAATCTCTTATCAATCATAAAATGGCATTTCTCATAATTTAAAACAAGATTAAAATCTAGACATCTTTCCAAAATTTTTGTGAGGTTTGATAAAAATTCATTGAGGAGTTACCATAAACTATGAAATTATCCATAAATACCTCTATTATTTTCTCAACATAGTTGGAAAATATGCTTACCATATGCCTTTATTTCTTTATTTTAATTTCTTTATTTTAATTTATATACTAATGGTAATTTTGTAAATTTTGTGACTTTCATCATTAAGCTTAATTAACCTTTTTTTAACTTTATTTAATCTCACCCATAATCACTTAAATATCATGACAATCCACTCACTTAACTTATTTTGGTTAATTCACCTATTTGGTCCTTCTAATTAAACAATTTGACCTTTGCACCTTTTACGATTTAATCTTTTTCACTTAATTAACTATTTAAACTTTAAAATTCCTTAACCAAAATTTAATATGACTCCAAAGACGTCATAAATATTAAATAATTAATATTTATAACCTGACTCGTCAGAGTTGTGGTCTTGAAACCACTATTTCTGACACCACTAAAAACCGGGCTATTACAACTCTCCCCCCTTAGGGAAATTTTGTCCCAAAATTTCCTACCAGTGAATAGATTGAGCTACTGTGATCTCATCGATGCCTTAGTCTCCCATGTAGCTTCTTCTAACCCATGATGATTCCACAAGACTTTTACCAGCGGTGCACTTTTGTTTCGTAGCTCCTTTACTTCACGAGCCAGAATTCTAACTGGTTCATCTGAATATGACAAATCTGGTTGTATCTCAACTTTGTAGGGAGTAATCACATGATAGGGATTTGATCTATATTGTCTTAGTATTGAACTCCAATTCCGGGGGTAAAGCCAATTTGTAAGCTACAGGACCTACCCTCTCGATGATCTCATACGGCCCAATAAATCGCAAACTTAACTTCCCTTTCCTGCCAAAACGTAACACCTTCTTTAAAGGTGCAACTTTTCGGAAAACTCGATCTTTAACTGCTAACTTTATATCTTTTCTCTTAAGGTCTACATATGACTTTTGACGATCGAACATTGCCTTTAAACAATCACGGACTATCCGGACTTTGTCTTTTGTCTCATGTATTAAGTCTATCCCAACTAGCTTAGATTCACTCAACTTTGACCAATACAGTGGTGTTCTGCACTTCCTACCATATAAAGGCTCAAATGGTGCCATTTTAATGCTAAACTAATAGTTGTTGTTATAAGAAAACTCTACCAAAAGTAGGTATCTCTCCCAACTACCCTCGAACTCAAGTGCATAACATCGCATAATATCTTCCAGAATCTGTATCACTCACTTGGACTGACCATCTGTTTGAGGATGGTATGTGATAGCATTAGAAATGACACCTATTTTTTCCTGAATTTGTGTATTATTTGTCTCATTTGTATCATATTTAGCATGCATGATAGGCATTTTATACTTAGTATTTATGTTTTCTAACTCATTGATGCTTGGTTTAAATTCTAGTTATTTCATCTCTTTTTTCTTCACTAATGTCGTCACATGCAGCATATATATTATGTCTTAAAATTGTCAGCACAAGGATCCATCTCAGTAAATCGATGCTAGAAAGAAGTCAAAGATACAGCCACAAGTATAGCTTGGAATTGTGGCCAGAGATGTCGACGCATAGAAATCTTTACTTTGCATGAGTCAATTCAAGCTACAAGTACATCTAGAAGCACCAGCGCAGGAATTTTACATGTTGTAGGCACAATTAAAGATTTCAGATTGTGACCAGAGATGCGGCGACAATCTGCAGATTTATGACGATCATACCAGATCTGCATGAGTGCACAACTAGACTGTAACAAACTTTGACAGCTGCAATTGGTTTTGGACCTGAGAAGAAATGAGATCTACCATTAATGAAGCCTACAAATAGAGGAGAAAAGATGAAGAAAGATATCAAGAGGTGAAGGAATTAAATTCTGTAAATACTTTGTGTTCTTGAAGATTTAAGCTGGAGAACGGTGAGCTGATTGATCGAAGGAGCAACCACTTCTGACGAGAAGTGCTCGATGCAACACAAGAGGAACAGTTAAGGAATAGTCCTAGTAGTCTAGAGATAGTAAGCTTCGATATATTTGTTAACCCCTCTTTTATGCTGATGAATTGTTCTTGACAATTGAATGAATATGAGAATATCTTTCAATGTTAGATTACTTTGACTCTTACTTAATCCTTCTCATTTGTTTATTCTTGGATTTAATTACTTTAAACACGAGAGTGTAATTGCAATCTACCAACATCGAGAGATGCGGTGACAAGTTAGGTTAACAAGCAAGTCAGTAAGAGCTGCTTGGGATTAGAAGAGATTCTATCACTTGTTCTTAAGTGCACAGAGTTGCCAACATTGAGAGATGGGGTAATTGTGGGTACTTGAGTCTCAATTAAATAGAGAGCTATTATTGGTAAGATTTCATTGAAGCCTTATTGCTGCAACAATTCGTCTATACAATACCTTATCGATGCATCCAACGTTCCTACTTAGTGATATCAGTTATCCACTCCAACCTTTTGCACTTGATCCCTCTTTTACTTTTCTGCATTTAATTTTTTAACACTTCAACAACACTTTGATTTACTTTTAGTTGCTCTGACAATTAACTTTTATTGCATTGACAAGTTTGACTATTTTAGTGTGCAGATTTGATTTAATTGCACTGGCATCTTTACTCACATTAACTCTAATATTGGTTTTAATTTCTTCGAAATATAGACATCAAGAACCCATTCCCTGCGGGATCGATATCTGATAGAATTATTCTATCAACTATACTTGCTTCAACGTGTGTCCACTTACACAACTACTGTGACGTTACAGGCTGATAAAGTTTTGGCGCCGTTGCCGGGGATTGGTGTTTGTTTGATGTTTATATTTGTAGTTGCAATTAATTCTTCTTACTTAACTTTTACTTTTTAACTAACTTGTTTATTTTCTTTTTGATTTCTTTAAGAATTCTTTACGTGTTGCATGTCAACAAGGAGAAATCCTAACATTATTGTTAGTTTTAATCCGGAAATTGAAAGGACATTAAGGAGGAAGAGACAAGAGCAAAGGAAAATGGCCGAAAATAATAACAATTTACCACCGTTGCTTCCACAAAATGATGTTCCTCTAGTGCATCCACAAATTGTTAATAATATACCACCACTGCCTCCACAAGTTTAACAAGTGCAAAATAGGACAATCAGAGATTTTGTTGTTCCTATCCTTGATGATTTACAACCAGGGGTTGTTAGACTAGCTATACAGGCTGGTAACTTTTAATTGAAATCGGTGATGTTTCAGATGCTTAATTCAAATGGGCAATATTCTGGTTTGCCTCATGAAGATGCAAGAGAACATTTAAAATCATTTCTGCTTATTTGTGCATCCTTTAGTCAACATGGTGTCCCTGATGATGCCTTGAAAATGTAGTTGTTTCCTTATTTGTTGCAGGGTAAAGCGAGAACATGGTTCTTGGGATTGCCAGCTGGATCCATTACATCTTGGAATGCGCTAGCAACGCAGTTTGTTTTGCGTTTTAATCCGCCTAAAATGAACAGAAGGTTGCGAAATGACATTACAGCGTATCATCAGCTGGATGATGAGAACTTACACACAACATGGGAGCATTATAAGACTCTACTTAGACGTTGCCCTATGCATGGAATTCAACAAGAGACTCAAATTGAGATCTTTTATAATGGATTAAATGCCCAGACAAGGAATCTTGTCGACGCATATGCTAATGGTCCTTTGTTGGATTGCACTTACAATGAAGCTATACGAATTCTAGAGAGAATTGCACAAAATGATTATCAATATCCAATCTCTTGTTCTGCTCAGGTAAAAACTAATCATGGTGTTCTTGAATTAGATGTATTTCTACTTTGAGTGCACAAGTATCCTCTTTGGCCAATATCATAAATAATATGAAGGGGACAAGTGATGTTGCCCCTATCCAAGTAGCCCAACAGATGGATGTGCCGACATTTTCATGTGAAATTTGCGGTGACAACCATAGTTATGAGGACTGCCCACAACATGCTGAAAATGCTTTCTATGTCAACAACATTCGAGGAAATTCTTATTGTAACTCATACACTAGTAAAGCTCAACAACCTTAGGGGAATCAAAATACGTCTACATTTAGATTTGGAAATTCCTCAAACCAAGGGAGTTATAGACAATGGAGTTACAACAACAATCAACAGCAGAATTTTAATCAGAATTTGCAAGTACAATTGCACCCTGATCAAATATAGGCACATAGTAGATGCAACCACAAGAAAGAATGTAGCCACAACATTCTACAATGCCACATATGCAAGAACAACATCAGCAACCACAATAGCAGCAATTTTCTCAACAAGAAAGAATGCTGCTCTTGAAGCGATGATACGAGAGCATATCACGAGAACTAAAGCAATAGTGCAAGGCAATTCTTCTTCTATCCGAGCGTTAGAGGCCCAACTAGGATAGTTGGCTTTTAATCTAAGTTCAAGGTCACCAAGTGCTCTACCTAGTGATACTGAAAACCCAACGCAAAGAGGGAAGGAGCATTGTAAGGCTATTACGCTGCAAAGTGGAAAGCAAATGGTTGAACCAAGCAGTTCTAACCAAGACTATGTCGATGCATTCGAACCAACGTAATAAGGAGAAGTTGCAGCTAAAGAAAACTCAAAAGAAATAAATGAGGAAGGAACAACTGTAGTGACATCTATGCCTACAATTCGCCCAACAAGAACGTCGATGCAATTGCCTGTGTCGATGCAACCGATTATTCCACAATAACCCACTGACAGTATATCTTTGCCATTTTCGCAAAGATTTAAAGAGAAAGACCATGATAAAGAGTATCAAAAGTTTGTTTCTACTTTAAAATAATTACACATTAACATACCTCTTGTAGATGCTCTTGTGCAGATACCCAATTATGGGAAATTTATGATGGAGCTACTATCAAAGAAGAAGAAATTGTTCGAAATCGAGACGATTGCACTCACAGAGGGGTGCAGCGTTGTACTTACTAACAAGTTGCCACTAAAGACGAAAGATCTTGGCAGCTTCACAATCCCATGCTCCATTGGAAATCATTATTTAGGTAAAGCTTTATGTGATTGGGAGCTAGTACTAATCTCATGCCTTTTTTTACATTCAGAAAGTGATGAATAGGATCAATGAAGCCCACTGCAGTGACATTGCAACTTGTAGATAGATCTCTAGCATAACCTAAAGGCCAGATCAAAGATATCCTTGTACAAGTAGATAAGCTTGTGTTTCTTGCCGATTTCATAATCCTTAACTACGAGGTAGATAAGGAAGTGCCCATCATTCTGGGGCGACCATTTCTGGCAATGGGACGTACTCTTATCGACGCTTTTAAGGATGAGCATGTGACCTTCAATGTGTTCGAGGCATGTCCATCCAAGAGTAAAGAGCACTGTCATCACATTGACATGTTGGATGAGATTATCGTGGAAGAATTCAATAAACGGAGTTCAGCTGTCTTAGATGAAGATGTAGTGACATCCGTTGATGAAGTCCTAGCTGAATTTGACCACAATGCTGAGGTTAATAGTTGCAAGCTGAGACAGAATTGACAATTAGAATCTTTGGATCTGTCTAATAGGATGATCCCTGTGTTTAAGCCATCGATTAAACAAGCTCCTTCCTTGGAGTTGAAGCCATTGCCGACGTATTTGAAATACATCTTTCTGGGTAACAATGAAACATTACCAGTAATTGTCAGCTCAACCCTCGATGCAATGCAAGAAGATAAGCTAGTCGCAATTTTAAAGGAGCACAAAAGAGCTATAGCTTGGAGCATTACAGATATTAGAGGCATTAGTCCCTCTTTTTGCATGCACAAGATCAGGTAGGAAGATGAAGGAAAGCAATCCATTAAGCAACAGTGAAGACTCAATGAGAAGATGAAAGAAGTAGTGAAGAAGGAGATTATCAAGTGGCTAGACGCAGGCATCATCTACCCTATTTTTTATAGCAATTGGGTGAGCCCTGTCCAATGTGTGCCCAAGAAGAGTGGCTTTACAGTTTTGAGCAATGATAAGAACGAGTTGATCCCTACTCGCATTGCGACTTGCTAGTGAGTATGCATGGATTATCGTCGACTCAATGCGGCCACAAAGAAAAACCACTTCCCACTACCTTTCATTGACCAGATGTTGGATAGGCTAGCTGATAAAGCCTATTATTACTTCTTAGATGGCTACTCTGGATACAACCAAATGGCCAATGCGTCGGAAGATCAAGCGAAGACCACATTCACATGCCCATTTGGAACCTTTGCCTTCCGACGTATGCCTTTAGATTGTGCAATGCACTAGCCACATTCCAGAAGTGTATGATGGCTATCTTCTCGGACATGATTGAAGATTCTTTAGAGGTATTCATGGATGATTTTTCGGTTTATGGGCAGACTTTTGACCAATGCACTGACAACTTGGCAAAAGTTCTGAAGAGATGTGAGGATACAAATCTAGTACTAAACTGGGAGAAATGCCATTTCATGGCAACTGAAGGCATTGTCCTTGGCTATCGCATATCATGCCAGGGCATTGAGGTAGACAAAGAAAAGGTCGAAATCTTCAAGAAATTACCACCGCTAACAAATGTTAAGGGAATAAGAAGCTTTCTTGGACATACTGGTTTTTACAGGAGATTTATCCGAGATTTTTGCAAGATTGCTAAATCGTTATGCTCATTGCTAGAGCAAAATAAAAAGTTTGTGTTTAATGACACTTGTCTGGATGCATTCAGTACAATAAAGAAGTAGTTGGTACAAGCTCTAATTGTCATCGCACAGAACTGGACGTAATCGTTTGAATTAATGTGTGACGCAAGTGATTTTGCTATAGGAGCTATGCTGGGTCAACACAAATAAAAGGTATTTCATTCCATTTATTATGCTAGTAAAACCTTGATTGAAGCGTAGGTTAATTATACAACTACTGAGAAGGAATTGCTAGTAGTAGTTTTTGCATTCGAAAAGTTCTGTTCATACCTTGTCGGCGTAAAAATTACAATGTACACAGATCACTCTGCATTGAGATACCTTTTTGTGAAGAAAGACGCCAAACTTAGATTAATTAGATGGATCCTATTATTGCAAGAGTTTGATGTTGAAATCAAGGATAAAAAGGGATCTAAAAATCAAGTACCTGACTACTTATCTCGACTGGAAGTTGGAAGTGAAGATGGGAATAAAGCCCAAATTGTCGATGCATTTCTAGATGAGTAGTTGTTCTTTGTCGAGGCATCACCCTAGTATGATGATAATTGTCAATTACCTTGTGTGTAGAAAGCTACCTATGAGTACTGTTCGTCACAAGCAAGATATAGATTTTTGCGCGACACTACAAAGTACCATTAGCATGAACCATACCTATTCAAGGTATGCGCCGACAACATATCTGTCGCTGCGTTCCTGAAGAGGAAATGACTTCTATCCTGAGACATTGCCATGATGCTCCCTATGGAGGTCATCTTGGTGGTATGAGGACTACTGCAAAGGTCCTCTAGTTAGGATTCTTTTGGCCCAAATTGTTTCGAGACACCCACAACTTTGCACAGCAATGTGACAGATGTCAACGCACTAGTTCAATATCTCAACGAAATGAAATACTCAACAACCTATTATGGAGGTGAAGATATTTGACGTTTGGGGTGTAGACTTCATAGGCCCATTTGCAAACTCTTTTGGGAATGTTTACATTCTAGTTACTATTGATTATGTTCCAAAGTGGATCGAAGCAATCACGGTGCCAAAAGATGACGCTCGAATGGTGTTGAAGTTCTTCCATACTTACATCCTTATGAGATTTGGACCTAGAGCACTAATAAGTGATCAAGGTACTCACTTTCACAATAATCAGTAGCGACAGCTCTGAAAAGATATGGTGTGAAGCATCGTATGGCCATAACGTATCATGCACAAACAAATGGCCAAGCAGAGGTGTCTAATCGGCAAATTAAAAGCATCCTTAAGAAGGTGGTTAATCCATCAAGGAGGGATTAGTCCTTGCGGCTGCATGACGCATTATGGGCACTTCGCACTATATATAAAACCGCCATTGGGATGTCACCATATCAACTAGTGTTTGGTAAGTCATGTCACCTACCAGTTGAGCTTGCGAATAAAGCCATGTGGGCAATCAAGTAGGTAAATATGGATTATGATGCTGCTGGTAGGAAAAGATTGTTGGACATTGCTGAACTAAAAGAAATTAGCCGTAATGCGTATGAGAACATCGTAAAATACAAAGAAAACACCAAGAAATGGCAAGACAATATCATCTTGCGTCGACATTTTAGCCCTGGTCAGTTAGTACTTTTGTTTAATTCACATTTAAAACTACATCCAGGTAAATTACGTTCAAGATGGTCGGGCCCTTTTAAGGTTGTCGATGCATTCCAAAATGCTGCGGTGACAATTGAGAATCTGAAGGATGGGCAATAGTTCAAGGTGAATGGTCAACGTCAGAAGCATTATACGAGCCCAGAAGTCAAAGAACCAAACGAGACCATAGATCTAGTCACATTTAAATAATGTCAACGTATGTTTTTTACATTTCCTTTTATCTTTTCACTTTTATTTGTTTCCTTTTATATTCTATGCTGGAATAAAAACTGTCTTTTTGTCAATGCATCCCAAAGCACAACTTGTCGGTGCATTCTATGATGACTCAGCAAAGCTTTTTCAATAAGAATCGCGTCGATTGATTTCCTTTTCTTCCCTATCATTCGATCAATAAAAAGGGTACGATCTGCAGCCTAGAATTTATTGGCTGCAGACATAATGTTTCCCCAAGTTTCTTGCAATAATCACGACTCTTGCCATTGAAAGGTTATAAAACCCTCTCTGTCGATTTCTTTTTCCAGTCACAATTGCCATTGTTGCTACAACTTATCTTCTGAGTTATTGTCGCTCTTACTCTTACAAGTTTATTCTTTTTTCTGCAAGTTTCTTTTAACCTTCTTTCTAAGTTATTATGGCCAAAACAAGAGGTGCGAAAACCACTTCTAAAATCCCTGAAACTTCTACCACCATGGTTTGGTCCATAGATCAACCTCCATCACAAGAGCCGGTCCTATTTCTGTCTAAAGTGGCCAAAGACCGCTACCATGGTGTGATATTGAATTGAAACCGCCATCCGGAGCAAGGCTTACACTTGTCCCCACACTAGACTTTGGGGAAGCAAATCACATGAATAATCAGTCGGCTGGGCTGGGAATTCTTCTATGAGCACCTAGCCATATATTCCACTAAAATGGTAAGGGAATTTTATGCCAACCTTGTTGATACTAAATAGAAATAAGTCTTCATACGTGAGGGCTTAGTTCCATGGAGTGTTGCACATAGAAATACTCTATTCCGGATGGCTGCGAAAGAGGACACCCACACTGTGTTTTTGGAAGAATTGACTGATAAAGGAACTGGCCAGATGATGAGAGACCTGTGTATTGAAGGTGCTGTCTGGACAGGCAATGGTCCACACAACTATACCATGCACCGTCACTATCTAACAACCTACAGTAAGGTGTGGTTCCATTTTATCAATAGGCGCATCTTGCCTTCTACACACAGCACTACGGCGACATTAGACCGTATGTGCATTCTGCATTCCATCTTCAAAGGCCGTCACATCGATGTCGGCGTAATCCTCCACGATCAGATTGCTGAAGCAGCATCTAAATAGATAGGTATACTACCTTTCCCTTCCTTAATAATGTTGCTATGTAAACAAAGGGGGATTATGCCTCGAGATGGTGAGAAAGTACTAGAGAACAAGAGCCCTATCAACGATATATCTGTAGAGAGAATGACAAGAGGCCAAGAGACACTGCTAGTGAAGGAAACACCCAAGAAGAAGGACAAGGGAAAATGGAAGAAGAAGGACAAATAGGCAGATGCATCCATAGACCCTAAGTTAGAAAAAAGGCTGGCTGCTACGGAAGTCAATATTGATCGCATCGACTTGCGAAATGTCCGTATTGTCAACATATTAGAAGACATGGACTGTCGGCAAAATATATTTTATGTGTACATAAAAGCATGGAATGACGCTATTGTCAATGTATTGAGGAATCTGAGCCCAAGTCCAATGCCAGATTTCCCTGTATTCCCCTCCATCTTCCGACAAATGCCATTATCCTCTAACCAGCCTACTATTGATGGTAGGCCACAACATGTCCCCTCTCTAACGAGAATCCACATTTCAGATAACAAGGAACACAAGAGGCATTCTAATGTTCGGGAGGATTGCTATAGAACTATAGCTAGCTTGTTCGAAGAAGAGTTCTCCAACAGCCTTGGGGCTAATATAGTAGAGCGGGTGGCTATGGTTGAGGAAGTGAGTACCCCGATTGTATCTTTGGGTTTAGACGACAAGGAAGGACTAAAAAGACCCCCACTAAGCAGGAACAGCCTGGGAAGAAGAAGCAGAACAAGAAGAAGGCTTGGAAAAGACGAATGAAGGAGAGGAAGCTGAATTTGAGAAGGACCCTGTAGAAGAGCAGGAAGAGAAGAAGGAAGATGCCCCGACAAATATCACTGAGGATATTGTCAAAGCACCCTTAAATGTGGGGGCATCTAGTGATGACATGGCTCTACTTGACACAAGCTAGGTTGAGGCAGTTACAAGCAGCGCAGAGGAGTTCAATCTTCTTGTCATTGTGCCCTATGTGGCACAACTAGCTGAGATTCACCGATCAGATGTAAATGTCAATGAGGCCGCCACCCAACCAACGAGGAACAATCCGCTGCCCTGGGATAAAAAGAGGAAGCGCAAGGACAAAAAGAAGAAACACAAGGAGGAAGGAGAGCAATCAAGGAAAAAGAAAAAGAAAACCAAAGCAGCTACGACATCAGCTTCTGAATAAATGAGTTAGTTTATTTTTTTGTAGGTAATTGCATGCATTTCATTGTCATTGCATTGTTACTTGTCGCTGCATTTTTCATATTAGTTTCCCTGCATTGTAGTTGCATTTCCATTCGTATTTATATAATATTGTCAGTGCATTGGGGATAATATAGACATTAAGTTTGGGGGGATATTGTGTGAATTGAAATGCAATTGCACCTACATGTTTGAATTTTACTTGCTTCTTTAGTTAATGAAAGTATGCAGAATTTCAACAAAAATGTGACACAATTTTTTATTTAATATGTAAATCTTGAATTGATTGGGATGTTGACATGTGAATTAGATGAATGTGAATGAATATTGAGCTCTTCTATTTTTGAATGAATAATTGAATTGCTTCAATAATGAATGGATAGTATCAATCTTCGAATCTTGAACTAACTTTCCAATTGTAGCGACATTGTATTAATAAAGAACACTCCAATGTGAGTGCATTATGACTTATCAAGGGAGAACATTCCGCTGCATGTGTTAGAAAAATAATCTAGCCAAAGGCTATCACTTCAAGAGTGTGTGTTAGCACCATTACATACCTCCTAGTTGGTTTAAATTCTTGTTATTTTACCTCTTTTTGTACTAATGTCGCCGCAATCAGCCTACATATTGTGTCTTAGAATTGTCAGCATAGGAGCTCATCTTAAAAGATCAATGTTGAAAGAAGAATGCAGCCATAAGTATAACTTGGAATTGCGGCCAAAGATGTCGACGCATAGAAATCTTTACTTTGGATGAGTGAATTCAAGCTACAAGTACATCTAGAAGCACCAGCGCAGGAATTTCATACGTTGTCGCTACAATTAAAGAATTCAAATCGCGACCAGAAATACGGCGACAATCTATAGATTTATGAAGAACACACCAGATCTGCGTAAGTGCACAACTGAAATTTAACTAACTTTGACAGCTGTCATTAGATTTGGATCTGAGAAGAGATGAGGTCTACCATCCTTGAAGCTAGAAAGCATTCAGAGTTGCGACCACAGGTTGGTCCAGAAATGCGGCAAATTATCGGTGCAATCATAATTTGCACCGACATTCTGTAACATTCCAGTAAACAAATTAGATCTGCATAGTTGTCAATAACAAGCTTTTACAGTTGTACAAAGTTGTTGGATCAGAGAATGGGAGGCTGAAACCTGCAACTTTTGAAGGCTATAAATAGAAGAATGAAGAAATGATCGAGAGAAAGGGGATTAAATTCTGAAAATTCAATGTGAATTGAAGGTTTGAGTTGGAAATCGGGGAGCTGATAAAGCAAGTCCACAACTTCTTCTAATGAGAAGTGCTTGATACTGCACAAGAGGAATAATTAGGGAGTAGGCCTAGTAGTATAGAGATAGTAAGCTTAGTTGTACTCTTTAATTCTTCTTAAATGATGATGGATTTTGATTATGCTAAATGAATACGAGAGTATCTTTTAATGTTATATCATTTTGATTCTTATTTTACACTACTTGTCTGTTTATTCTTGGATATAACCGCTTTAAGCACGAGAGTGAAATTGTAATGTGCCAACATCGAGAGATGCGGTGACAGGTTAGGTTATCAAGTGGGTTAGGCGAGAACTGCTCGGGACTGGGATAAAAACCAGTTACTTGTTCTTGAATATACAACATTGTTCACACCGAGAGGTGGAGTAATTGTAGGTATTTGAGTCGGGATTAAGTAAGGAGCTGTTGTTGGTAAGAAATCAAAGGGGTTTCATTACAGCGACAATCCATCAATATTACACCTTGTCGATGCATCCAGCGTTGCAACTTAGCAGATTCAGTGAACCATTTTTACCCTTTATACTTGGTCACATTTTTACATTTTATGCATTTAAATATTCAGTACTCAACACTCAACACAATTGGATTTATTTTCATTACACTGACATTAAACTCAGAAATTTACTTCTGATTAGATTGACATTACTGATCATTTTAGTGTGCAGATCTGACATATTGCACTAACATCAGTACTCACATTACCTTTAATTTCATTAGTTGTTGGTTCGACATTGTAACATCAAGAACCCATTCCTCGAGGGATCGATATCTGATAAAATTGTCTATCAACTATACTTGCATCGACACGTGTATGCTTGCATAATCATCGTGTCGTAAAAATGCCGATCAAGTTTTGGCGCCGTTGCCAGGGAGTGGCATTTGTTTGATGTTTATTTTTGTCATTGCATTTATTCTTTATTATCTAAATTTTATTCATCACTAACTTGTTTCCTTTTTGTTGTTTACTTTTACGTTTTTTTAGCGAAATATGGCTAGGAACGAGGTATATAGAACCTCAAGAAGTTGGATGAGTGATGCTATAGAAATAGAGCTCAATGCCATAAACGCCGAGGTATCTTCTTTGACTAGTATGAGTAATTCAATACAGAATGCTACAGCAATTGTAAAATGGGAATTTGCAGTGACAATTTGTAATTACTGTGGGGGCAACCATGAGTTTGAACAATGCCCATCAAATCAAGCAAATTTGTATCACATGGGGAATTTCGGTCGGAATGAAAATTCATATTCCAACACATACATGCCAGGGTTGGAGCAACATCCAAATTTTTGTTGGAACAATCAAGACCCTAGAAGTATAGGCAGTGATGTTAGATCCGAGTGGACATTGCCCAATTATGATCAATCGTTGTCAAGGTAAAGTATCCGGCAAGACGAAGCATCAAAGTTTTCATAAGTTGAAAATTTGTTGAGACAATCTATTGCCAAGGTTGACGTTATGCTTCAGAGTCAAGCTGAATCCATACGAGCTCTAGAATATCAATTTGGCCAGAATGTGGGCGCAATGAATTTGTGACCATAAGAAACATTGTCGGTTGATATTGAGAATTAGATATCTCAAGGGTAAGAGCATTATGAGGAAACCATTCCCAGAAGTGAGACTCAACTAAATGAAGTTGTTAGAGATGCTACAGCAAAAGAAGATAATTCAGATCTCAACAATGGACAGATGTCAGCGCAACCTGAAAAGTAAACTGCAGCTGAAGAGGTTAAATAAAACATTGCAGAGACAGAATCAGATCACTTTGTCGTTACAAATGTTACAGCAAAAAAAGATAATTCAAATCTCAACAATAGAAAGATGTCAACGCAATCTGAAAAGCAAACTGCAGCTGAAGAGGTTAAACAAAATATTGCGATGACAGAATCAGATCACTTTATTGCCACAAATACTACAGCAAAACAACCTTAGAAACTTGAAGACACATTGTCAAAGAAGAGAAGATTGGGAGATGTCGAAGCAATCGCACTTACTGAAGGGTGCACTGTCATGACAATTATATTACTCCAAGAATTTAAGGATCCCAAGAGCTTCTCAATACCCTATTCCATTGGTGATCAGTATATTGGAAATGCATTATGTGATTTCAAAGAATGCATAATTTTGATGCCTATATCCGTAATTAAGAAGCTACAAAATTGGAAAAAACGCAAGAAAGAGTAGAAATTTTTGGGACCGTGTGAAGAATAAAAGAATACGAAGCACTTGAAGAAGAAGGAATAAATACTGTGTCTGCACCAATTGAGGAATAAGTAAACACTATTGTCGACGCATCAGGATTCCATTATCAACATTATTTTGCACAGCTATACTGCACCTATGGACTTAATGCTAAAAACAGAAGAAGTTCATGTGGAGGAAGAAAACGATGAAGAAATAGGTGTCGAGGAAAATTTGGCTGAGAAGTTTGTCCTCGCACTTGAAGTTATAGATGCAATAACTGAAGACTTGGCATAAGATGGAGTGAGTCAGGCGAAAGCTGATGATGAAAACTTGCATGCAACATGGGAGCGTTACAAGACGTTGCTTTGACATTGCCCAATGCATGAAATTCAGCAAGAGACCCAAATAAAAATATTTTACAATGGTTTGAATGCCCAAACAAGGAATCTTGTCGACGCATCTGCTAATGGTCCTTCGTTGGATTGCACCTACAATAAAGTTGTAAGAATTCTAGAGAGGATTGCTCAGAATGATTAACAATATCCAATCTCTCATTCTGCTCAAGTAAAGACTAACTCTGGTGTTCTTGAATTAGATGCTATTTCTGCTTTGAGTGTGCAGGTATCTTTGTTGGCCAATATCATAAATAATATGAAGGGAAAAAGTGATTTTTCCTCTATTCAAGTGGCACAATAAATGGATGCCCCGACATTTTCCTGTGAGATTTACGGTGACAACCATAGTTACGAGGACTGCCCACAACATGCTGAAAATGCTTTCTATGTCAATAACATCAGAGGGAATTCATATGGTAACTCATACAACATCAGAACTCAACAACCTTGGGGGTATCAAAATGCTTCCACATACAAATATGGCAATTCCTCAAACCAAAGGGGTTATAGACAAGGGAGTTACAACAACCATCAACAGTAGAATTTTAATCAGAATTCACAAGTACATTCGCATCCTGATCAGATGCAAGTACATAGCCAGATGCAACCACAATCTCGAATGCAGTCACAAGAATCTGCATTGCCACATATGCAATGACAGTATCAGCGACAATAGTAACAGTTTTCTCAACAAAGATCAGATCATATGGCTGCTCTTAAGCGCTGCTACGAGAGCATATTTCGCAAACTGAAGCAATAGTCCAAGTCTTATGTAGGAATAAAAAAATCGTCTTTTTGTTGACGCATCATAAAGCACATCTTGTCGGTGCATTATAACTCAGCAAAGCTTTTTCAGCAAGGACCCTTTCCTTCTTTAATCATGTTGCTATGTAAAGAACGGGGTATTGTACCTAGAGATGGTGAAGAGGTGACAGAGAATAAGAGCCCCATCAACGACATCTTAGTAGAGAGAATGACGAGAGGGCAAGAGACACCGATAGTGAAAGAAGCACTTAAGAAGAAGGAGAAGGGGAAGAAGAAGGAAAAATAGGATAATACGCCCACAGACCCTCAGTTGGGGAAGAGGTTGGCTGTAATGGAACTAAACATTGATCGCATTGACATGTGCCAGTTTCATATTGTCAGCGTATTAGAAGACATGGACTACAAACAAAATCTATTTTATGCGTGCACAAGAATATGGAATAAATTTATTGTCAATGCATTGAGAAGTCTGAGCGCAAATCCCCTACCAGAGTTCCCTATCTTCCCACCTATTATTAAGGAAGCTACCTCATCCTTCGACCAGCCTACTCTTGATGGTAGGCCGCAACATGTTCCCTCTCCAACAAGAATCCACATTTCAGATGAGGAGGAGCACGAGGAGCATTCTAATGCTATAGAGGATTGCTACAGAACTATAGCCAGCTTGTTTGAAGAAGAGTTCTCGAATAGCCTTAGGGCTAATATGGAAGAGCGGGCAACTATGGTTAAGGAGGTGTATACTCTAATTGTATCCATGGGTGTAGACGTAGAGGAAGGCGTTGACAAAGACACCACTGAGTAGGAATAGCCTGAAGAAAGAGAAGTAAGAGGAAAAGCAAGGCGATGCCCCGACAGATATCGCTAAGGATATTATCAAAGCACCCGTAAATGTGAAGGCATCCAATGCAATCGTGGCTCCACCTAAAGCAAGCCAGGCTGAGGCAGTTACTAGCAGTGCTGAAGATTGTAGTCAATTGGCCATAGTGCCTTATATAGCACCACTTGTAGAAGTCTACCCATCAGATGTAACTGTCGATGAGGCTGCCACCTAACCAACTGAAAAGGAGCAATCCGCTAATCCGGCTGGTACGAAGGACAAAAAGAGGAATCGTAAAGACAAGAAAATGAGGCACAAGAAGGAATGGAAGCACAACAAGAAAAAGACCAATGCAACCACATCTTCGGCTGCAACACACTGAGTTAGTTTTTATTTTTAGCACTTAGTTTAGTTTTCATGCATATCATGTAGCTGTAGTATAATTGTCCCTACATTATTAATGTCATTCCATTTTTATTGTCGCTGCATCTACATTGTCATTGCATTTCCATACATATTTATTAATGTCAGTGCATTGGGGATAATGCACACTTTAAGTTTGGAGAGAATTTGTGTGAAATGGAAATGCAATTTCACCCACATATCTGGGAATTTACTTGTTTCTTTAGTTCAATGAAAGTATGCACAGTTAAAAAAATGTGCCCACAATTTCTTTTTGGTGCGTAATTCTTGAATTGTTTGGATGCTGATGTGGAAGTTGGATGAATATGAATGAATGATGAGTCTGCTATTTTTGAATGAATGATTGAAATTGCTTCAGTAATGAATGGATAGTGTTGGTGTTGAATCATGAACTAACTGACCAGTGTAGCGACTTTGTATTAATAAAAGACACTCCAATGTGAGTGCATTGTGACTTTTTAAGAGAGAACACTCTGCTGCAGGTTTAGAAAAGAAAACTCATCTAGCCAAAGGCTGTCACTGCAAGAGTGTGTGTCGACGCAATTACATGCCTCTTGGGGGTTTGTTGCACCCTATCGTTACTACCCAGGAACAAAGGTAGAGTAATGTAATGACATTTCTCAGTCACTTGAAAAACAAAACTAAGAAAAAGAAGAAAGAAAAAGAAAAAGAATATATATATATATATTTTTTTTTCTATAATTACTGTATTGGTTCAAGGAAGATTAAGATTCAATGCATGATACTAACATTAGTGAAGTTGCAGTTTTAATTATTCATGCCTATAAATTCTCGATGCAATATTCCATTATATTAATACAATTTGTACATTAGGACTTCAGAGAATTCAAGTTGTGTGAATAATGATTGCGGTGACATGTTTTGTTTGTGACTTTGTTAACTTTTGTTTACTTGAGGACAAGTAAAAACTTAAGTTTGGGGTTTGATGGTATTACAAATGACACGTATTTTCTCCCTAAATTAGTGTTTTAACTATCTCTTTTATATATTGTTTTGCATGCATCATAAGCATTTCATACTTAGTTTTTATATTTTCCAACTCATTGCTAATTGGTTTAAGTTCTTGTTATTTTTACCTCTTTTTGTACTAATGTTGCTGCAATCAGCCTTCATATTGTGTCTTAGAATTGTCAGCACAGGAACTCATCTCAGAAGATCAATGCTGGAAGAAGAATGCAGCCACAAGTATAGCTTGGAATTGCAGCCAAAGATGTCAATGCATAGAAGTCTTTACGTTGCATGAGTGAATTTAAGCTACAAGTACATCTGGAAGCACTAGCGTAGGAATTTCACACGTTGTCGTTGCAATTAAAGAATTCAGATTGCAACAAAAAATGCGGCGACAAACTACAGATTTATGAAGAGCACACCAGATCTATGAAGAGCACACCAGATCTGGGTGAGTGCACAGGTGGAATTTAACTAACTTTGATAGCTATCATTAGATTTGGATCTGAGAAGAGATGAGGTCTACCATCCTTGAAGCTAGAAAGCATTCAGAGTTGCGGCCATAGGTTGGTCCAGAAATGCGGCAAATTGTCGACGCAAACATAATTTGCACTGACATTCTGCAACAGTCCAGTAACCAAATCAGATCTGCATAGCTATCAATAACAAACTTTTACAGCTGTACAAAGTTGTTGGATCAGAGAATGGAAGGTTGAAACCTGCAACTTTTGAAGGTTATAAATAGAAGAATGAATAATGAAGAAATGATCAAGAGAAAGGGGATTAAATTCTGAAAATTCAGTGTGAATTGAAGGTTTGAGTTGGAAATCGGGGAGCTGATGAAGCAAGTCCACAATTGCTTCTGACAAGAAGTGCTTAATGTTGCACAAGAGGAACAATTAGGGAGTAGGCCTAGTAGTCTAGAGATAGTAAGCTTCGTTGTACTCTTTAATTCTTCTTAAACGATGATGGATTTTGATGATGTTAAATGAATACGAGAGTATCTTTTAATGTTATATCATTTTGAGTCTTATTTTACACTGCTTGTCTGTGTATTCTTGGATATAACCGCTTTAAGCATGAGAGTGAAATTGCAGTGCGTCGACATCGAGAGATGCTGTGACAAGTTAGGTTAACAAGTGGGTTAGGCGAGAGCTGCTCGGGACTGGGATAAAAACCAGTTACTTGTTCTTGAATATACATCATTGTTCACACCGAGAGGTGGAGTAATTGTGGGTATTTATGTCGGGATTAAGTAAGGAGCTGTTGTTGGTAAGAAATCAAAGGGGTTTCATTGCAGCGACAATCCATTAATATTACACCTTGTCGACGCATCCAGCGTTGCAACTTAGCAGATTCAGTGAACCATTTCCACCCTTTATACTTGGTCACATTTTTACATTTTATGCATTTAAATATTCAGTACTCAACACTCAACACAATTGGATTTATTTTCAGTACACTGACATTAAACCTCTGAAATTTACTTCTGATTACATTAACATTACTGATCATTTTAGTGTACAGATCTAACATATTGCACTAACATCAGTACTCACATTACCTTTAATTTCAGTAGTTGTTGCTTCGACATTGTAACATCAAGAACCCATTCCTCGAGGGATTGATATCCGATAGAATTGTCTATCAACTATACTTGCATCGACGTGTGTACGCTTGTACAATCATCGTGTAGTAAAAATGTCGATCAGCTGGGCACAAATATTTTCTTTGGATTTATCCGATGATGCACTGGGTGCCAAATTGGTGTGTTAATTGGATCTGTGTTTCCGTCCGAGTCTGAGTCATGTTAATAGGGAAAATAAATGATAAATTTGAACTATTTAGTTAATATGGAAAATGTTATTGAAATGAAAATGCTATTGAAATAGCGAGTGATGTGAAATGAAATGTGTCTTGGAAATCAAATAGGAAATGGCTATGTATAAGTTGAGTTTGTCATGTAATGGTATTTGTAATAGGTTTAAAGTAAAATAATGTTTGTATGAATTTGTGTATTGAATTTATATTAATATAGCTTTATTTAGTTTTAGTTTGAGCACGTAAATGTATTTATATTTTTGCTTTAATTTTGGATTATAGAAATATCGCCGAGTTATTCAATGTACGATTTTATTTCCCCTATGTAGGTTAGGTACTATTCAATTCACTTGTCAACTCAATATCCAGTTACAATCCCGAACTCGAGTGGTGGTGATGCTTTTGTTTTGAGTTTTTTGGCATGTACCTAGGAAGTCTTTTGAGTCTTTAAAGCCCCTTTTGTATTTAATGTTCATTTTGTGATGTGGTTGGAAATATATAAAAGTTATGTGTTCATATATGTAGTAGGAATATATTAGATATGTTATGTGTATGTTTTGATTGATGATATTAAGTGATGTAGCATTTGGTATTATAAATTAGACATGTTACTTATATATGTGATTATGATTAGTATTGAACATGTCTCGATGAACTATCATCTGGATATTTGATAAAAGTCTCATTGTGATATTTGAACTATGATAAATTAGGGATATGCATTGTGTTTGAATATGTGAATTTGAATGCTATTATTTGGTGTAAAATGTGAAATTGTTTTTTTAAAGGTTGAATTTGTGGTGTCAATGAGGGCACATTGGTTAGATATTAGGTGGTTGAATAAGTAATATTATTGTCTTTGATTGATAGGAAATTTTGGCATGGTATAAACTCTTAAAGATGAAATTTTACCATTTAAAATTTGATATTGATATTATTATCTATGAATTTTTAATATTGACTTTTAACTTTTATAAATTTTATATTTCAAACTTTCTATATGCTTATATTGTGTAATTAAGTCCTTGCAGAATTCTAACTTATAATATGTTCGAATATATATAGTCTAATGATAATTAATTGAATTTTTGTCAAGTTAAGTATTAGTTGATTTTTTTAAATTATGTTTTCGCATCTTATTACTTGGATCTGGCGATTGGATCTGGTAAGGGGTGTTACACAATCAATTGGGGATAAAATACCATTCTCTATGAGGTATCCTAAGAACTCATCGGACAAGTATTCCTCACCTCAATCAGACTGAAGATTCTTTATGGATAAACCTAATTTCTTTTCCATTTCCGCACGGAACTCTCGAAATTAATCAAAAGTTTCACTTTTCCAGTGCATTAGATACACATATCCATATCGAGAATAGACATCGATAAAATTCACGTAATAATCGTAACTGCCTCGAGCACTGATGCTCATGGGACCACATACATCATTGTGCACAAGTTCTAAAGATTGGTTAGCCCTTCAACCTTTCGCATTAAAAGACCTCTTAGTCATTTTAACTTCTAAGCAAGATTCACAGTGTGGAAGACTAACTTCCTTAAGCATACTTAAGGGACCATCTTTCACGAGTCTAATGATTATTTCTTGGTTAATATGACCAAGTCTTAAGTGGCATAGGTACCCCTTTATTAGAGTGAGAAGTTTTAAGCTTTTTATTCACTATTATAGTTTGAAGCATCGAGTAGTTATTTGGTTTGATGAAGTAGAGATTGTTTTCCATCCATCCATTACAGATTAAAGAACGATTTCTGTGAATAGCAATCCCTTTATTGAATGACACGGTATAACCGTCATAAAATAAACATGCTACAGAAATTAAATTCCTCTTAAAATGAGGTACATAAAAAATGTTCTTTAAAACAATCTTCCTAAAACTATCAAAGTGTAAAATAACTTCTCCCACAGCTTCGACTGAAACATAGCTCCCATCTCTGGTCCATAAAGAGAGGCTCTTGTCACGCAGACTTCTCGTTTCGCTAAACCCCTATAAAGAAACCCACACATGGTTAGTGGCTTCAAAATCAATAACCCTGTTGTTAATTGATTCTTCCACTAGGCAAGCTTCAACCATAAGGAGTTCCATACCTTCGCCCTTTTCAACTAGGTAATCCAAATAATCCTTACAGTTTGTTATGAAATGCCCTTTCCTGTTGCAAAAGAAACATTTGATCTTTTTAGGATCTTTTGACTTCTTAGCCTTCTTTCTATCCATACGAGGTGGAACCGAAGACTTAGTTGGTTTCTTCTTTCCCTTAGCTTTCTGCTTCCCTTTAGAGGATGAGGGGCCCATAGCTAAGTTTGCTTTAGGTTTCTCCTGAACCAACTTACCACCATTCAGCATCAACTTATAGGATTGTAATTCCTTCATGATCTGAGTCAAGGTAAGCGCCTTATTCCCCAAGTTGTATATGGCCCTAAAACCAACAAATTCCTTAGTTAAGGATTTGAATAGTATTTCAATTTGGGTGTTCACATCTAGTTCAGCTCCATTTTCCTTCGCTTCTACAAAGAATCCCATAAGCTTAAGCATATGTTCTTTGATTGGAGTGGCGAGTTTCTGTTGAGAGTTCATCAAATTTGTAATAGCAGATTGTCGAGCCAATGCTACTTGGCCTCCAAGAAAATCCTCCAAATTTGTCATGATCTCTTTGGCGATATGAAAATTCTCGTGTTTCTTTTACAACACACTACTCATGCTCGCTAACATATAACATCAACCAATCAAGTCAGAATCTCTCCAGCGATTTTTCGCTTTGGGCTGAGCTTTAGGAGGGCACGTTTTGTTAAGAACAAATTTGTGTTTCTCACAGTTGAGAACTACTAGCAAGTTTTGTTTTATTTCTCAAAAGTTATCCCCATTTAATTTATTCTCGATAAGAATGATAATGAGAGGAGTAGGTGTAGCACCCCTATCCCCGGTTCATATGTATAAACCCGATATAAAAGTATTACATTAAAGTTCAGTACAGAAAAACCAAGTCATGTAAAAAATATTTCATCAAACGATACATTTTTAGGCTTCTTGATTCAAAATATCGTAAATTAATCATGTATAATTAAAATCGAGACTTAAAACCAATTTAAAAGAAATAAAATATGATTTTTATTCCAAAACACAATTTCAACCAAAATTCATCATTTCATTTCATCAACTCAAAGCATCCCAAATCAACATTTTTCCTTCCATTAGGGTCACATGTAAGTACCATTTGTACATGCCATTTTACTTCAAAGTAAATTACCTAAACTTAAGCTTCAAGAGTGATGTGATGTGATGAGAGGTCCCTTGCTCGACTCTAGCTTTCCGTAGCTTTTTTACCTACGCGTTAAGCCGGTGAAGGCTTAGTAAGCACTACAAAAGTAATGTAAAATCATTTAAATACTCTTACTTATATGCTTTTACTTTACTCACTTGTATCATATAACTTACCACCATGGCACATTTCATACTTACTTCCACTTTTCAACATTTAGCCCATTGTAGACTACCATAGAACCCATCGGATGAACAGAACTAATAGAAAGTACCGAAGTACTTAACAAAAGCGCATAAGTGCTGGGGAAACAGAAGCACATAAGTCCTAGGAAACAGTAGGCACACACAGTGCTGAATAGAAGCACACACAGTGCTGAACAGTAAGCGTGCTAGCATTCCTTAATGGCATGCCACTAATATCACAATGATTCTAAATTAGTCTACATGGGCATAATCTCATTTAACATCATTATTCACAATTTATACATCACATTTATATTTCTCTTCACATATACATAATAATGTATTTCTCACCTTTATTTTCTCAAATAAATCCACAATTTCACCAATTAATCACACAATCAATATTTATAATTAACCACATAATATTTCACACATATATTTTTCTCACATATTCATCATCATATACCTCTTACTTTTATTTTCACATTAATTTTCAAAGTTGTCCACTTGCATCACAGTCACTAAATTATTTATATCTTGAGCTACATAATTTGAAATTATAATATGCTTGATGTTTCTAAAATTAGACTTAAATATATTTTTACCATAAAAATTTCAGAATTTGTACTTTAGGCAATTTGTACAGTAAATTCTTCCAATTTACCCCTTCTCTGCTACTTGACAGTTTCGATCTTTCTTCACTAAAAATTATCTATCTTTTAGTACAGAGATCAAATGATATTCTCGTCTATTTATTTTGAAAATAGACTCATTAAGGAATTAACCATATACATTTCAGTCTCTAATAGTTTTTCTATATTTTTCTATGATTTTTCAAAGTCAGAACAGGGGAACCCGAATCTACTCTGACCTTGTTACACTAAAACTAGTATATCTCAAAATATACAATTCTTTTTCTATCACTGTTTCTTCCATATGAAACTACAGTCAATAAGCTTTAATTACATATTTAATTCGATCCTCTAACTCTTTTTATACAAGTTTTGGTGAATTTTTGAAGTTAATCCCCTGTTTTGTCCAAACTGTTTTAATGGACATGTTTCCTTTTTCATGTTTCTTTACACTATTTTTTACTCAATCACACATAATTACCATTCTTATAATCATACTTATCATTCTATTCATTTTATCACAATTAATCCCTTCATTTCATCATTGTAGATATTCATACTATGTACCTATATAACAATTTTTATGCTAATAATTCATATATCATTAGAGAAAGTAAACTATAATTCAAAACACTTGTAGTACTTACAACAAAAAGACTGGTTTTCTCCTCTTTTTACTCCTTGCTCTTCTCTTTTCCTTTGTCTTCAATTTGGTCCCTTTCCTTCTTTCCTTTCTCTTCAATTTAACATAGACACATTTAAGGTAAATGCTATAATTCAATGATTTCCATACTAAATTACAGAAAAATACATGTATATAATGAAAATTGAACCATCTCTTACCTTATTTCATGAAAACCCAAAATTCTAATTCAATCCCTTAACTCTTTAACACCTCAAAAGAGACTCTATATGAGAATTGAGGTGTCTACTAACTCTCTTCTATGCCTTTCTTTCAGAAATTTCAAAGAAAATGGAGGTTTTTGAAGCTTGGAAGGTTTAACAATGGTAGAAGGACTTAATTAGAATAAAAGCAAAAGTTGGATGGAGAGAGAATAGGCATGGACGGTTAAGCATTATGAAAAAGATGATATTTTCATCTTTTATTTCTTTTTCTTTCTCTCAAATTCTCTAGAATTTTCTTCAAAAATATCTCACTTAATAAAAATGGTAAAATTGTACTTTTAGTCCCTAGGCCTTCCAACTTTACACTTTGGCCCAAAACTTTGCCTCAAAAAATATCTTCCACCAAATTACTATTTCGCCCCTTCTTAATCAATCTAACTCCCATGATGAGTCATAATTCAATTTGGATAAATTGCTATTTAGTCCTTCCTCCTTTCTCACAATTACTAATTAATCCTTAATTTTCTAACTTTTTTCTTGTTTTAGCTACATAATCTAATTCTCAATTCTACTCTATTACTATTCCAAATCCGGTTCAAGAACGCGGATGTTACAGTAGGAGACATATTTGAACTGAATAAAGATTCACTAATTGCTATCTTTGTATTAAGAAAATATTTTCCATTTTAGCAACATATTAAGACTGTCGTATGATGCATGAGTCTTGTATTAAAACCTCGAAAAAATAATTTCCTGTTGCTACAATCATTCTCACACCCATCAACCATGTCGCCTTGGGGACCCATGATTAACTAGCAAGAACATGGATTACATCCAATTAGTTCATGAATCTTAATTCTCAAGACTCCACATGAACCAATGACCATTTAACATTTGGCTATCATCTCTAGCTTAAATATCGTTTCTTGGGAAACTATTTAACAAGAAACGATCTTGAGTATGTAACCATTAACTCAACACCCATCATGAATATGCTTTCATTTGTGAGTCATCTTGGGACAGTCTATCTGAAAGTCATGCATGACTAGTTGTCCTTTAAAAGGAAATCTCATCTAGTGAACCCCCATGACAAAGTTTACCTTGGGATGCAGCCAGGGTAGGAATCGGCTTGAACCTTTATCATGCTATCACTTAGGGACCATCAATGGAGGCCGTAGGTCTTTTCCAACGACCTTCTCGCACTCAATATCTTAAAAAACATGCAAGGTTTTTATCCTGAATTTCAAGAATTATCATACAATAGTCCTAGTGACATTCTTACCTAATCTAAATGACATGCTTCCAATATATGCATGGCATGCTATGACAATTTTATAATATCCATTCACAAGAATCAATCAATCATCAAAACAAACAATTTTGATTCTCCACAGTTTTTCTTTTAAGGGAAAAATCAAAGAAGTGAATGTGAACCATGTACCAGGTAGGGTCCCAGGAAAGGGAGGTGAGTCAAATTTGACCTCTTAAAAACCAAGCCTTTCCTAGCCAAAGCCAATCCTAGACATGCACCTTCTCATTACCACACTTCTCACAGTTACCAAATAACCTAAAGAAGTGAATCGAACAATACAACACATTTATTTTCTCATTACCACACTTTTTATTTTTTAATCGATCAACTGTGGATCATCTCATATTACATAATATAAATATTATAGACAATTATAAAATAGATATATAGGGAGATACATAATTAAAATAAAATTGGTAGCCAAGGTTTCCATTGTTCTATTTCTAGAAAATAAAATACATGATTTTTGCCACAAGGCATTCCCTATGTCTTCAACCACCATCGCATCTTTTCCTCGTCATGGACTCCTTTTGGAAAACTTACATTTAATTCCTATGTTCGTTTCTGGCTCATAACAATTTTATGAATTTTTTTTAAAAAAAATAGTCCTACGTGGAGATGATAGTTCATGGTCTATTTCCTAATAACCACAACCTTGACAATAAAAAATAATTATATCACAAATATATAATTTCGCATCCATTCCCATATATAACTCAAAACATGTATAAGATCTAAAGAATGTCACATTCTATGTAGTCATAGATCACAACCTGGCTCTAATATCAAATGTTAGAAAAAACGGTTTAAAACGCAACGGAAAATAAATTTAGGAAAAAATCAGAGTTTTAAAATTTTTTTCAAAACAAAATCTTTGGTTATGATATCTAAAGTAGTAAACACTTAACCAAAATTATACCTTTTCGATTCATCTAGGATGAGCACTTCCACCGAGTAGTCTTCCCTGCTATCCCCAAACTCACGTCTGTCGAGTGTGAGCTCGTTTCGAATCAAAAAAAATTTCACAAAAATTACCAGTGGGATAATTTCATAATTTCTCTAATCTTTTGGGACAAGTTGTAAATAAAAAAATATCTCTAGAGATTTTTTGAAATAATCTCTTTAGAGAATTTTCTCTCTATAACTTTCTCTTAAATTCAAGAGTGTGTTCTTTTTTAAAATAATGACCCCAGACTCTTTTTATATAGGAAGAGTTTAGAGAGTTTAATTATAATTAAATTTAATCACTTTAATATTAAATTAACATAATATTTATCAAGATAAATATTAGATTAAATTAAATATTAAATCTTATTAAAATAATAAAAAAATTTATCTACAAGATAAACATTAAATTAAATTTAATATTAAAATAATCAATTTAATATAAAATTAATAAAAATTATTAAAATAAGTATTAAATTTAATTTAATATTAAACTATTAAAATAATATTATTTTCGAATAGTCCAATTTTCAAGTTCAATTACCCATTGGACCAATTGTCTGACTTGAAAATTAATTTTCAAATATATCATATTAATTTTAAATAATTTGATTAATTTAATTTTACTTGATCAAAATTAATTTTCTAAAAATCACTTAGCTTTTTCAAATTAATTTTTTAAGAAAATTCTTTAACCAAATTCTCTAGTTGAACAATTCTCACGATTGTCTAACTTAATTCCACATCGAATAAATTGAATCAATTAAATTATTTCCAACGTCGTAGAATTTTCTTCTAATTCAATGCAGTCCGATCAAGCTTTTGTTGAGCTAGCGGAGGGACCAATCGGACAGATACAATTAGGCTCTAGTAATTACAATTATGTCCAGAAGCATCATTCTGATAATTCATAATTACTTAATTATGGATTCAGTTAACAAGAAGTACTATGATTGAAAAATCCTTATTGTATACTCTTTACGAAAAAATTCATCCAGCTGCTATGTTCAATGACCTCGTCATGTATGTGTTACCATCATAGGATATCCTTGATTCCTTTGAGTTAAATCCGTTCACTCAATACAACTCTATTTTATCTCATTTTCACCATTATGTCTTCTTAATGATTAATATGATCACTGTCAACAAATGACTCTAATAAATTGCTCGTTTGAGAACAAGCAACTTGTGGTCACATTCCATATTTATCAATCCACACAATGCCAATGAGAGGATATCATTAACTCTTTAATTGAGCTATGAATTCAACTATTGCTAGTAAATCCATGTAATACACAAGTCATGTACCCAACATACCGGCTATGGGCTTGATCATCTTTAAAGCATAAGCCTCCAGTTATATCAAAGCACATGAGTTGTATACGCATGGTCAGTGACTAACTCAGGATTTAGGTAAATCACACCATGAACGTCACAAGTGAATGAATTCATAATCAGATTCAGAATTAATTTATCTTGGGTCCATTCCAATGTATCATTGTACCAATGAATACATCTATGTCTCTAGCCATGGAGTTAATTGCTCCGATAGCCAAGACTAGCCATCTCCCCAATTGAAATTGTAGATGACATAATAATCCTTTTTAGTTTTTAAATCAAACACTCACTTTGATTCTTTTACGGAATTACGGACTCATTTAGATTTTCTACTGAAGTAAGTTGTCTTTCTTGCAATGTAAACGTTCTTACAATGCAACTTATCTTTAGTTTGAACTTAGACAATCAATGAGCTCATATTTGCTTGTCACAATTTCGCTATTCATGCAAAATATGAAAGACAAAGAATATAAAAAGAATAATAGTGAAATGTGAAATTAACTTTATTTATTTATTCATCGCTCAAATCAATTTAAAACAATTACATGTTTACTACAATATGGGCACATTTCCCAATAGTAACAACAAGTTCACTAGTAGTAATTTACGTCAAAAGATGTGGTAAGAGGAGTTGTATTCCTGTATTTGATTACATGTTCTCTAAGTACATTTTCCATGCGAGCCCTTAAGATTATATAAAGTTGACATCCGAACTACATATGGTCAAAGGTTAGATAGGATCGAAGGGGAAATGCACTCCATTAGGACAGATGTGAAACAAGTGCAATCTGATTGCACTAATAACGCCAGAACAGTGGTAAAGCTAGAGGAGAAGATGGACCAGTTAATGAACATGGTAAGAGATCTTTCAAGACAAATTGGTTCTGGTATCCCTAGCAACACTAAGAACAATCCCGATGAGAAGGTAAAGGACAAGTCAAAGTAATTGAGTTAAGATCAGACAAAGTACTTAGTAGCCCAAATCAACCCAAAAAGGGAGAAAAACCTAGCAACTCTCATGAGGTTATAGATATCCCTTCTGACAATGACACTGAAGTCATGACACCTAAAGAGGTACCATTAAAAGAGGCATTGGAAAAGAAAGAAGACCTACCTAAGGAAGACAAGACTGCCTCGATTCCATTTTCAAAGAGGTTAGAAGAAACGACGAGACAATACGAAGATGATTTTGTAAGTTTTCTAAACCTTTTCAAATCTTTAAACATTAACTTACCTTTGATTGAATTGATAGAGAAGGTAACCAAGTATGCTAAATTCTTAACGGAGGTCATGTCAAGGCATCAAAATATCAAGATAAGAGAGCAAGTGGAGGTAAATGCATCGTCCAATGCGATTATCTCTAAAGTAGTTCCTCAAAAGTTGAAGGATCCTGACAGTTTCACCATTCCCATTAAAATCGGGAATCTTCAATTCAACAAGACATTATGTGACCTAGGTGCAAGCATAAATCTAATGCCTTTGTCAGTATTTGAGAAACTTAGGAGCGAAGATCTCGAAAATACCTAAGTCACTCAACAACTAGCTGACCGATCATCTGTAAAATCGAAGGGAATTCTAGAGGACATTCTAGTCCTAGGGCGAAGTTTCATCATCCCTGCAGATTTTATTGTGCCGGATTTTGAGAAAGACAGGGTTATGCCCATCTTGTTAGAAAGACCATTCTTAGCAACATCTAGATCTACCATTGATCTAAATGCGAATGAGTTGACGATGCAAATCAATGATGATGTAGAAATCTTCAAATGTGGGGATAAGAATGATGGAAAAGAAAAATATAATGAGCACTGCCACTTGCTCGATTTGGATAAAGATGAAGGAGCGAGTAAAATCCCTTTCATGAATAAAGAACATATCAATAGATTTAAAGAAAGGGATCAAATTAGGGGAATGGAAAAACTCAATGAGAGATGGACTAAACTGAAAGAAAGTTGGATTTGCTGATGAGGGTAAGCATATCGAATGAGTCCGGTAGTAAGACTTAAAGATAAAACGATGGTACTACCTTCTATATATTATTGTATATATTTCTAACAAGTTTTTATTTTAGCAAGTAACAGAAAACAAGGTATGTTGTGACACACCATCCTTTGTGTTGTAACATAAGAGACAAAACCAATAAGAACAAAATTGATGCCGATGTCGCGACAAGGAGAACAGGTTAGACGATTTCCAGAACTGATGAGGTTGTCGCGAGGACGCCACAAGTGTGTCGCGACAAAGAGGAACTAAGGTGTTTGTTGCTACAAAGACTCTTTGTGTCGCGACAACTACTGCAATTTTTATAGGGTTGACCCGACCCAATTACGTAACCTAGCAGCTAAGGGCTTATCTTTCCGAATTTTTACACCTTAAAACCCTAATATCTAACCCCTATAAATGCTAAAACACTATTATAACTTATTCCATCTCATTTTAACTCACAATAACCTTTAAAAATGTAATACCAAAAAACCCAAAAACCGTCGCTGATTAGGGTTCCGGTCTCTTACTATTCATTTAACACTGTTTAACTTTAACATCGAGTCAACTGGTCTTCTTTTATTAAAGAGCTGCATTCCACACATCATATAACGCCATTTAATTATTAACACAATTTAATAAGGGAAAAAGGTCATTTCTAACTTTTTTGGAGACTTCTACCGATATTTGATTGGACAAGTATCAGTAGTTGTCAAGTCAATAAACAGTTCAGGAATAGTGCAGACTTCTACCGATACAAGTGACTCTTCTACCGAAACAAATATCACTTCTACCGATACTAAAAACTCTAGAGAGCTAAAAATCTTACCCTGCAACTTCTATCGATACAAATATACAGACTATCAATACCTCCAAACACATAACTATCGATACTTGCTATTCAACTATTGATACAACCCAAGTCAGAGGACAACCTCTCTCCTACCCTATAATCCTACCTATACATGCATGGGTTCTACCGAAACAAGTATGTAGAATTTAAAGAATCATTCCAAAACACAAGTTTATCAACACAAAACATTCATGACTTCAAATATGCATTAAGCCAACACACAAAATACATAGTTTTCAAGTCATTACATAGCATTTTAAGTCTACACTTCAACTTACACTACATGCATTTCTACATTCAACATTTCATCAACATAATAAGATTTCACCATCCCTATTACAAAAACAAAAGATAACATCATCCTAGTACATGCCATAAGACCGAGTGATGTAAAAACTACCAATGAGCTCCGCGATAGTGTAACTTCTAAGAGATGATGATCCGATCTTCAATCAACAAAACAATCTACAAAACAATATCTTTGGTAAGCTTCATAGCTTAATAAGTTTGATAGTTTTAAAGAATTATCGAGCATTTGTAATAGACAGTTATAACCCAAACGAGCCAAGGTAATCTCATTGCTTTCCCGAGTCAATCATAAACCTTCACTTTACTGTCTATAACTTTTCTATTTCTAGTACCCGATGCTGCCCACACGAGTTGTCAAGGACTTGCAACATATGCGGTACCCAAGCTATCGGTACGGTGTTTGACTATACTGTTCCCTAACAATACTGCTAACACGAGTTGTCGGGAGTATGCATAAAGCATAAGTCCCAACCATCGAAGGGCCTATAATCCATCTAGGATTCATATCTCTTTTCCTAATCACGATGTTGCTCACACAATCCGTCGAGGACTCACAACATATGCGGTACCCCAGCCATCGTGTCGGTACCTTTTCAACGGTATTAAAGCCTACTATCTCTTTCGTTTCATTTCTTCAATCTCTTCAATTCCAAGTGCTTCCAATTGTTAAACAAAGATAATATACATACAAGAGGTGTTAAGTAAAAACTTATATTATGAACTTACTGGACTAACTTGAAATTATGGTTAGACTTCAATGACTACTCTACTAATTTTCCTTTTTTGTGATCTGAAGCACGACCGTAGTCTGCATCCACAAATCATCCAATTCTCACATTAAATCTCATAATTTGGTCATTCAACACAATTTAGTCCTTTTTGGGGAAATTAAAATTTTACCCTTAATATTTTCATTTTATTCAATCTAGTCTTTTCAACACAAAACATGCAAAATAACCATTTTCTTGCACAACCACCTAGCTGAATTCTCTAGGGTGTTTATCCAACCCCTTCACACATTTATTTTCACAATAATACACGTACTTTCATCATTTTTCACATTTTAGTTCTTAACCCTAATTTCATCAAAAATCTTTTTACAAAAAGATGTAATCCTAACATCAAACTCACAAAACCATCACAAGCTCTCAAGAACAAGCATTTTCATCAATGACAAGTTTCATAACATTTGATAGATTCACAAATTAGTACTTACACAAGCTAGATTAAGCTGGTACAGACTCAAAAACATAAAAATCACCAAAAACGATCAAGGTTTGCTTACCCAAATCAAAGCTCAAAGTTAGCAAAAGAAAACCCTAGCTTCTCTTGTGTTTGGCATGAGGAAGAAGAAGATATGATGAAATTTGGTGAAATTCTCATTTTTAATTCATTAATTTAACATATATACTAAATGACAATTTTGTAAATTTTGAGACTTTCATCATTAAGCCTAACAAATATATTTAGAACATTCAACCATATAAGCTGAAATAGTATTTTTATTCTTATTAATAATATTGAGTTTGAACAAATTCTCATACATACACCCTTTCCTTACAAAAATTCCTCCCTTAGACAGAATAAACTTATCTGCCTCAAAAACAAGTTTGAAACCAAACTTATTCAATAGACTTCCAGAAACTAAATTATTCCTAACTTTTGGTGAATAATATACACCATTCAAGGTTAAAACATATCTAGAAGTGAATTGTAGTTCAACAGACCCTTTGCCTTCGATTGCTGCGGTGGAAGAATTTCTCATGTACAAGACATTGTCATTTTCACATTGTATGAACTTTGAGAACATGTTTTTGCTTCGCACACATGTTTGGTTACTCCAATATCAATCCATCATGTATTATCATCTTGTACCATATTAATTTCATATATCATTGCAATGAACTTTTTGCTATTATTAGCCTTAGAAGATGATTTCTTCTTTAAAAATCAACATTCGTTCTTGAAATGTTCTAGCTTACCACAACAATAGCATGAACCCTTTTGTTTCTTTTTGAACTTAGGTGCTCTATCAGTTTGTTTTAATCTTCTCTTGGATGTTTTAGTAGTCTGTACTTCCTCCGTAACATGCACTTTGGCATTTTTAGAATCTAAGTTATGATCTTGCTTTTGATATTCTTCTTCAATACGAAGATGATTTGCCAAAGCCTCAAGAGATATTTCCTCTTTCTTATGTTTTAGACTTCTTTTAAAGTCTTTCCAAGATGGAGGATGTAACATCCCAAAAATTAGAGGTTAGAATTCTTAGAATTATTAAGAATCAAAACATAACATTAGTGGTTAAAACCTAGCAGGAAATCTTGAGAACTTAGGTTCAAGTCTTATGAATTTGATTCTTTTTACCTCTTTGATTTTTCTGCACATAAAGAGTCTAAAATAATATGGTTTAAGTACTTATTTGTGTATGATTTTGAGCAAAAATGTGGGCATTGGCCCAATGATCAAGCTTTCTCTATTCTTCCCTCACAATCCTAGGTTCCATCCATACCACTCTTTCTCTCTTTTTTTTGGTGATTTTTAGACCAATGGGCTATCTCTCCATTAGCCCTCAATTTTAGTAAAATTGTAATAAGCCCTTAACTTTAGTAAAATTGCATTAATGCTCTCAACTTTAGCAAAATTACAGTAACACCCTCAACTTTAATAAAAATGTAATAACGCCCTCAACTTTAGTAAAATTAAAATAATGCCCTCAAACTTTAGAAAATTGTAATAAAGCTCTAAAACTTTGGAAAAACTACAATAATACCCCCAAACATTTGTAAATCTTACAAATTCACCCCAATTCAATCCTAATTAGAATTCACGTCTTATCTTCCCTCAAAATTCAAATTAGGATAAGAATTTCATCACCTTTTTATCTTCTTATCCTAATTTGAATTTCAAGTTAATCCTTTTCAAATCTAATATTTTTTTATAAAAAATAATTTAAATAGAATTTCATATCTTTTTATCTTCTAATTTGAAATAATATTTTATCCTTTTTAAAAGATAATTCAAATAGAATTAAATTTCCATTATCTTTTTAATTACTTATTTTAATTTGAAATTCAAATTACTCCTTTTCTAATCCCACTAGAACTTATCCTTTTTATTTTTATTTCTATTCTTTTCCTTTCTAATTCTACTAAAATTCCCTATTTATTATACTATTAAAACCCTAAACTCTTTCTCTATATATCCTAGTTTTCTCTCATTATTCTTTGCCTTAAAACTCTTTTAAAACTCTTACATTTTATTGAAAAATATTCCTAAAGCTTTTGAAACATTCAATCAAACCTTCATCACTTGTTCTTCTCCAAGTTGTTGAAACTCGAAGTCATTAGATTGTTAAATTCCTATCAAGATCGACCGTTATAGGTGTTTGGATAGAGCTTGAACATGGGGTGGTTATGTCATCCGAGGTCTTGAGAAAGTAAGGTGGGTGACTTTTTTACAAAAAAATCAGGTTAAAATTTAAAAATCATGGTTTTGCCTTACTTTTAATTTCTTTGTGCAAATTAGTCTCTGATTAGGTTTCTTTGGTTTCTAGAGAACTAGATTTTATAATTAAGTCCTGGATTTTGAATAGAATGATTGAATATATATGAATATATGAACTTAGGATTTTATTCACTCTTGATTGATTGCTTGATCTATATATATTTTATGCTTATTAATTGTTATAAATGTCGAATGAACATCTCATATGCCTAAAATGACTGAACTATTGATTGATAGTATTAAATCATGAATGTTCTACCATGAGATAGAATGTTAAATATATTAATGACTGTATGACTAAAGATATTAAATATTGATTGTATTGCATATGCATGGAAGGAAGTATGAGAGGTGGAAGAAACGAACGGCAGTTTATACTGCATATATGTTATATGTTTGCCGTGTACTCACAACTTAGCAGATTTCAACTGTGACTATTCGAACGGAGCATCCATGATTTCCTCTAACAATGTAATAACCCGTTTTTCAGTGGCGTTGAAAATAGTAATTTTGGGGCCACAAATCCGATGAGTAAGTTCGTATAATTAGTATTTAAATTATATGAGTCAATAATATTTTTTATATTGAATTTTGGATTGATGAATTTTAATTATTGAATTAAAAGTTAGTAAGTGGTTCGGTTCATAAGTCAAGTGATTTTGGAAAATGAGGTATCGGTACCTCGTTTCCATGATTTATATCTGTAAATATTTTTATTAAATATTTATAGAGTCTTATTATAGGTGAATTGAAGTTTGGTCCGAAAATTTTGATGATTGATTGCTTAATTGAGGTAAAAGGATTAAATTGAAAAATAGATAAAAGTTAATTGCTATAATTTTAAAATACTAAAGGGACCAAAATGGTGATTAGACCATGGTCAAAAATTCCAAGCGGTGGTGACATGATTAAATCCACTAACTTTTGGGTTAATTATTCATTTAGTCTTAATTAGTTTAACGTTAAATTGTAAATAAGTTTGTTTAATTGGAATTTAATGTAATTGAAGAACCAATTGTGAAATTGGACCCTCCTTAGATGACCTAATAATAGAAATGACGAGGAATTCTTTAGACTGTGGTAAATTGCAATTAAATCCTAATTAATTGAAGATCCAATAATTTATCTATTTTCCTATGTGATCAGGAATGATGGTTTTGGGGCAACAACTCTAATGTGTTAGACTGTAAATATTAATTATTTAATATTTATGAGGTCATTAGTGTCATATTAAAATTTGGTTAGGAAATTTTAATGTTTGGATGGCCAATTAAGTAAAAGGGACTAAATCATAAATATTAAAAAAGATGGATTTATTAGTTAAAAAGGAAAATTGAAGGACTTAAATAGTAATTAAACCATTTTGAATCCCTAGTGGACAGTTCTAGATGCCTATCACATGTTATTTTATTAATTTTAAAAACGGTAAGTTAGTAATTTGATAAATAAAAGTTAAATTAAAAAGAATGTAAAAGAAAAGTTATCATCTTTTTTTTCTTTGGGGGCATGAAACCTGAAAGCCATGGTTGAAGACAAGAGAGGTTTGGCCAAGCTTAGGTCATCGATTTGGTGAGTAAACTTCGCCCGATTTTTGTGATTTTTATGTTTTTGAGCTCATTTTAGCTTAATCTAGCTAACCCGAGTAGTTCGTAAAATTGCCAAATGTTATGAATTCTACCATTGATGAGTTTGAGTTATTTTTGAAGATTTATGAAAGATTATTAAGCTTTGTTGTTAGTTAGGGCTATTTTGTAAAGTAGTTTTTGATGATTTTAATGTTTAAGGATTAAAAGGTGAAAATAGTAAAAGTACAAGGACTTGATGTTAAATAACATCAAATATAGGCTGTAGAGTGACCCAAAACAATTCGGCTCAACCTAGTTTTAAAGAAAAATGATTAATTTATATGTTTGAGGCTTAAAGACTAAATTGAATAAAATTTGAAAGTTAAGGGAAATTTTTAAAAATGTCAAAGAGGACTTATTTGCATAAAATGATTTAATTTGTTGTTGATTTAGTTAATTGAACGAAATTATTACATATATACATCAAAAAATGGATCAATCGATAGACAAATGGGGGAAAGGGAAAAATTGTTGATTAGTCCATGGAGTCCATGGAGTCGTGTTTGGTGTATAATCGGTTTAGGTAAGTTCGTACAATAAAGTAATTGATTTAGTTGTTGTTATGTAAATTATTGAATAATTTAAGTATGTTGTATTTAAATTTGCTTTCATATTAAATATAAAATTATGGAATTGAATCAAATTGAAATGAAATTATAATTGAAGGGCATGATTGGAAGTGAGGAAATGATATAATTGTATTCATGTGATAAAGAAACGATTAAATTATTATATGATGAGTTAGTTATTATTTATGTTATGAATGAATTAAATTGATTGATTTATGAAAATTAGTTAATTCGATGTTATGTTTGATAAATAAAAACTATATGGATGTGTACTCGTAATGGTATAATGTGAAGGAAGTTAAGTGGAATGGACATGGTATATGACCCGTATGAACCTCGTGAATACTTAGGACGTAACGGACATGTTATTAGGGGTTATACAATTTCGAGAGCTGGTCTTGGATATTCTACCAATGGATAGTCCCTATACTTGAAACGTTACTGCAAATTAGTCCTGTAAATTCGTTTATGTAAGTATGTTTAGATAATTTTCTAAATACTTATCTGCTTATGTAGTGGTAGTGATTCATGATTATTGAACATTTGATTTAACGAAGATCAATAGTGAAACTGAAGTGCACTAAGCGTAATGACAAGGGTCTTGTGCCTAGCAGGCTTTAATACCAATATGCTATACTATATCAAGCCTTGTGCTTAACAGGCTTTAATGCCGGTGTATTGTACCGTATTGGGCCTTGTGCCTAGTAGGATTTAATGTCGGTGTACTGTACTGTATCGTGCCTTATGCCTAGCAGGTTTAATGCCGGAGTATTGTACCGTGTTAGGTCTTATGCCTAGCAGGCTTCATCTAGTGTATCTATCGAGCTTAATCCCTAGCAAGTTTCGTGCCAGTGTAATTAACAGGCTTAAAAGACTAGCAGGCTTCGAGCCAACGTAACAGAATTTACTAGATATTGATGACCTGGAAACTTCTTAAATGATGATGTGGAAAATGAAATGAAACTCATGTACCGTTCGGTACTCACTTACTGTGAGCTGTGTTTGAAAGGAACTTAGTTACGTAATCGTATAATTTGATCTGTTGTATTTAAATGTGATAAGATTAATGTTTGATTTAACGAACTTACTAAGCTTCAAGTAGGCTTACTCCTGTTTTGTCCTTTGTTTTGTAGATTACGTTTCGTGGTCGGGTGATCGGATCAAACTCGAAGAATCACACTATCTTGAGTGTAGAGGCCTAATTTTATCCGGGCTTGAAAAATAAAAACAAAAAACATAGACAAAAAATGAGATACAAAATTAAAGTGTTCATTTACATTTTAAATAAAAACAAAGCCCAATTACAAATCCTAAAGACCCAAACTTAAAACTAGCCCAACATGCTGAAAACTTTGGAAACCCTAGTTGCTAGGGTTCCCTCTGCCGTCGTTCCCTCCTCTCTACTGCCACGTCATGGCACACGAACCAAGGCACTCGCCCCGAGGCTTTTCCTCTACCCGAAGCACCATCTCTGTCGCCCCTTTGCACCAAAATGGCAATGGCACGCCCATCAACGCCGTTGACTCCGACAGAAGCCCTGTCACCATGCCACTTCGGTAATGTCTGCAATAGAGAGATAGACACAGAAATAGTATTTTGTAATAGAATCTGGCTATAAAGCCATCCACAATCCGATTGTAATTTTTGGCTACAGATTTCAATCAAGGAAATACACACGAAATATAAAAAAAGGCAAGAAATCGAAAGGCATTCAAGAAGCCATATTTTTCCAAAAGGTATAATGTCGTATTATACATAGATATATACATATACTTATTAGTTATATTTTTATTTACTTTGAAGATATATATATGTGTGTGTGTATGTGTATTTTTGCCCATTTTCGAAAACAAATTCATAAACAAAATAAAAAATACAAAATACAAAAGCAGTTTAAAAAAAAAGAAAAAAAATAAGACAAATCAATAAACTTTTTTTCAACATCTGAATTTTAAATCAGATCTAAAATTTTTGAAAAAAAGGAAAACAAAAAGGAAATAATAACTAATAAAAATAGATTTGAAAAAATAAGTTAAAGAATCAAAACTTGGTTTTAAAAAAAAATAAAAAATCAGATCTAGGGTTTCATTTGAAAACTTGTAAAAAATTAAAAACTTCTTTTTAGATCTAGACTAGATCGGGTTCGATCTAGACCCAGATCTGCTTTGTTAAAAAATATATATATAAAAAGAAAGGGCTTTTTTACTTACTCGGCCACCATACGTGGTGTTTTGCGTTGATGGAGAAAGATGGCGCAACGACGGAGCTACGACAGATCAACGATCGGACAAGTGGACTTCTAGAGAGGAAAAAAAGAGAACAAAGGAGTTTTTTGTGTGAAAAGAAAGAAGGAAATGATTTTTTAGCAAAAAGAGAAGGGTTTAAATATTCTAGTGCAAACGCACCGTTTGGGAAAAAAAACCAATGTGCCAAAGCGGCACATTTTTAAAAATGGGATATTTGTCCCATAGTCCTTTCACATTTTTAATTTTCTATAATTTCATCCTTTTGACATTTTTAATTTATTTTAAAATTTTCCATTAATTTCATTTTATTTTCAATTTAGTCCTTAAATCTTTTTGAAGCCCGAAAACTGCCATGTGTCCTTTTTTGATTTATTTATGCACTTGGTCCTTCCTTTTCTTTATTTTGTTTCAATTTCATCCTTAATTCAAAATTTGATTTCTTTTAAATTTACCCAGTAATTTTAAATATTTTTAATTTGGTCCTTTCACTTCTGAAAGCTTGAGAAGCTACCACATGTCACCCCTTTTAGGATTTATTGCTTAAGAGGTCCTCAAACTTTTCTAAAATTACATTTTGACCCCTAAAATTTTCCAAAATCATATTTTAACCCTTAAACTTTTCCAAAATTACATTTTAACCCCAAACTTTTCCAAAATCACATTTTAACCCCTAAACTTTTCCAAAATTACATTTTGACCCCTAAACTTTTCCAAAATCATATTTAACTCCTAAACTTTTCCCAAAATTACATTTTGACCCCTTAAACTTTTCTAAAATTATATTTTGACCCCTAAACTTTTCCAAAATCATATTTTAACCCCTAAACTTTTCCAAAATTACATTTTAACCCTCAAACTTCTCTAAAATTTCATTTTTACCTCGAGTTCTCCGAAACTCCGTTTTTGACCCCGTTTGTTTTGTTTCTTTTCTCTTCAATGTTCATACACAGAATTTAATTATCATTCTTTTGTATTTTGTATTCTATTAATTTTATGTTTAATTTTTGTGCATTTATTCATCTGCTTAATTATTTTGTCTCGCGTTATTTTTGCTATTGACTGCCCATTCATATTTAATTTACACGTTCATTTTCAAAATTATTTTTACGTATAAATAAATCTTTAAAATCGAGGTAATATTCTTTTCGTGTGGAAATCTCGAAAAATCGTGCCCTAATGTGATGGGTGTGATTTTTCGTATAATCTGCACAATCAAATATCCTCTTCCAAACTTTTCAAATGACCCTTAATTTCGAGATTCCGAGAACTTCATGCCCTAACGTGTTGGACACGACTTCAATTCTCCGAGAAATTCGAAACACACGGGTATTTTCCTTCAAATCTAATTTTAGAAAATCATGTGAAATGAATTATGTGTAAAAAGATCATATTTTAAACTTCGCTTGAGATTTCAAAGTTTTAACAAACAAAGACTCGAAAGTAATCGATATGGTACCAATTTTGGGCGTGTGAGGGTGCTAATCCTTCCTTACACGTAACTGACTCTCGTACCCGTTTTCTAGATTTTCAAAGACTAAAATAATTTTCAAAACAGATTTTAACGTTTTGTGGTGATTCAATCACACTGAATAAAAGATTGGTGGCGACTCCCATTTTCCAATTTAAAAATTAAAAGTCGGGACTCGTTTCAAAAACGTTTCGACATTGAGGACTTTTGGTAGATTTTGTAATCATTTTAGCTTATATGGCATGTAATAGGGAAATGGTTATTATGCTATGATTCAAGGCTATGTGTATTGGTTTGGTACTTAATGGTTGAATGGTAGTCGTTGAAATATGATAGTTAGTGTTGATGTTTGAATAGTGAATCATAGATGTATGCTTGCTAAAGGTTAAGCTAAACTTGTGTAAATGTTTATAGAATGGTATGTGTCAAACTAAATTGGTATGAAATGGTTGAAGTGGCTTGGATATGGTTATGTTGAAACTTGTATATTGTAGCTAGGATGATGGTTTGGTATGAGCATCATGATTAGTCTTTATATGGATTACTTGAGTATGATCTTAGGTGTTTGAAGATGGCATGTTTGATTGTTTTTGGGTGTGCATATAGCCATGGAATTATATGGCATAAGTTATCTTGTGGATTTATGCATTTTGGATGAGGAAAGGGCAAGGTTTTGGTCATTCTTGGGACCACATGGCTTGGGACACGGGTTGTCACATGATCGTGTGTCACACACGGGCAGCCACACGAGTGTGTGCCCTGAGCATGTTAGGTGCAGGGTTCACACGGGCTAGCACACAGGTTGAGACACGGGTGTATGAGCCAAGTTAGTGAGTTACACGAGTAAATAGACGGATGAACACACAGGCGTATGGAGTGGCCACATGGGCGTGTGGGAGAACCAAATGGCTGTGTGACCCTTGTAGGTGAAAAATTTCTAGTTTTTCCTAAAACTTTCTAATTTGTTTCAATTTGATCCTTGATTGTTCGTAAGCTATTTTTAGGGCCTTAGGGGCTCGATTTAAAGTACGTAAATGTATGCTTTAGTTCATTTTGAACTATATTCATATTAAAGGAATTTATTTAAGATTCTGAATGTTAATTGATATGTACTGTAACCCTTCGTAACCTTATTCCAGCGTCAAAAACAGGATATGGGTGTTACTGACAACTTTTATCTACGAGGGGTTGTGGATTCTCAACCATACGACAGCTTGTTTGCACCCTCTGTTTACTCACATCTTAGTAGATTCCAACTACGACTATACGAACGGAGCATCCACAATTTCCTCTAACAGCTTTGGGGTTGTGGATCCTTAACCATTCGACAGCTTGTTTGCACCCTTTGTGTACTCATAGCTTGTTTGCACTTGTATGAAACGTGAAGAGAACAGAAAGAGGGGTTCTGGGGAGTTCCCTATTTGGTGTGATTTAGTGCTTAAGGGTAGGATTCTAAAATGTTAAACGAAATGTTAAATAATCATTGCATGACATACAATGCATACTTATTGAAAAGTATATGATGAAACAACCATATTATTAAACGTGCATATACCTATTGTGAATGATATTATGACTTTGTAATTGTATTGTTAAATCGAATTCAATTGAATGTTAATGTTCTGCTTATCTAGAGTGACAGTAACTGAATTATCATACTATTAAGATTATTATGTGAATATGATTATTATGATTGACATGCATGTTCGAATATTGATTTGATTTATTGTAAAGGGTCTCCCATTGAGCCTATTAAGCTCACTCCCCTATTCTTCTATCTTTTCAAATAATCTAACGGACTTGACGCACAGAGGGTCTCAACTTGTTCTCGCCAACGATTTATTATTATTATTATTATTTATTATTATTATCGTTTTATTTTACTAAGAACCGTGATATGAGATAATTATTTTTTATTCAATCGCTTAGGATGCATGTTATTTATTAAAGTTGTTTATTGTCATTAATATTTAACATTATTTTAATATTTGATATTTATTAAGAGTTAAGTAATTAGGATGATATTTATTTATTAAAGTGTTTTAAACATGTTAATTATTATATATAGATTATTGACTTATTTTCCTTTGCTAAAACTCTTGTTAGTTTTGGATTGATAAAATGAGATATTCACTTACATAATATAGGTTTAAGTATTGAAAATTGACTTGTAAAAAGATTGAGCCACCTCAGTGGCAAATGTGATCTCTCTGGCTCAGGTCAACCATCTAGGCTGAGTTTGGGAGTTTACAGAGGAAGTTTGTCTATAATGGAGGATACAGCAATCATTTTATCCATTTTCATATCATATTGCTTAAACTGATTCAACATTTTGTCAATAGCACGAAATTGTCCATAACAGAATGACCATCAACCATTTGATAATTATTGAAACGAATAACAAGAAATTTCTTACTTGTAGCATCTTCGGTCATGTATCTTGTCTTCAATTTGTCCTATAATTTCTTAGCGATGACATCGTTCTGGTAGGTGTCGAACAAACCATCAGATAAATCATTCAATACGTGGCCTATGCACATGTAATTAACATTGTCCCATTTTTTCCTTTCTCGGGTTGCAACAACATATTCAATTTCATTCTCTTCCGGTCTTGAAGTATCCAAAACATAGGCAATCTGCAAAGTTGATAATAAGAAGTGCATTTTGTTTTGCCATCGTCGGAAATTGCCACCATCAAACGAGCAAGGTTAACAAAGTTGGAAGCCAACTACCTTGGTGTTTCACTTTCATGTGTTGTAGTGGTCATCATGAAATATAACCTTAAAATTGTTAGTACAAATCTCCGGTGAGAAAAATCTCGAACAAGCGAACGGAACTCGAACAGAAAATGAAGAAATAGGATAAGGCTCCAAGGCATGTATCAAGTCACTATCTTTAAGGTTATATTCGCCCCCACCTATATTCGGTGTGCAAAAGAGTTTCAGGCAAATTAACCTCGAGGATACAGTGAAGCCGATGACTATTGCGTTTTGCACTGACGAGAATAGTTTATTAAGCACTGAACAATGTATAACAAGAAATTCAATTTCTACAGAATTTCTGTAGTAATACTTCATAGAATAATCTAATAATATTAAAAGAATGGAGGAAATATAGAAAGAATATTAGAACTTATTGGTGTGATCCAAAAGAAATCTCATTCCTATTTATAGGAATTTTCATGTCTTTTTATAGAGACATCTATCAATAGGTGTCTTTTTTGAATAATAATATCTTTAAAAACACATAAATATTCATTTAATATTATAACTATTCAAATAATATTGTTTGAATAGTTATAATTTTGTCAAAAAATCAAGTGATACTACTCTTGTCCAATAATCAAAAGATTTAAATTTGATTAATTTCACCATTTCATTTATAGTTTTATTGGAACACTATAAATATTTGAAAATGTTCCAACATAATTTTCAAAAATACAAAATATTTATAAAATTTTCAAAATTTATATTTTAAAAAGTATAAAAATTCTAAAAAAATATAAAAAGTTAACATTTAAAAAAAATAAAATAATAATTTTGGGACCTAATTAATGATTCAAATGTATCATACTCAAGTATCTTTTATTATTATTATTTTGCTTTGAAAAAATTCAATTATATATGGTTTCAAATTTATGTGCTCTAACATGGAATTAGTTATACTGTAACAATATTTTTATTTGACATATTTATTTTTGTTAATTTAATTCGAATAATTTCACTCAATTTCACTCGACTCGAATTTTATTTCACTCGATTCTATTCGAAAAAATTTCAAATTAAGTTAGGATGATAAAATAGGACTCTTGAACTCGATTAACTTGAAATTTCTTCACTTGATTCGACTCGATTCGATCAAATGTCCACCCCTACTACATATACCAAATAATTATTTAAGTCTTTTGTTTATTTACTTTGATTTTTCCCCAGTTCCTTCAAGTGTTTGCTATTTAAGCAAAAAATGACTTTTGTTTTTCTTTTTTCTGGTGCATTTTAATAATAGGATAAAGTTCAAACAAAAAATGTGATTAGCGCGACTCGAATTTAGGCCACAGCTTTGACGGTGAACATGGGATCGTGAATACCCTTAATCATCAAACTATCACATGGGGTTCTTTAATTGTCAATTTTGATTAAAAATAAATTTATAGACATTTAATAAATAAATTTAAGTTTCAGATAAATTAAATAGATTTAAATCCACTTATTTAAAAGAAATAAAATAAGAATAAACCAGTCATATATAGAAGACAAAATAGAACTGATTGAAAGGACATTTAGTATAAAGGAATGGATAATATTAGAACATTAAAACTACACAGTCAAGTTTAAAAAACACACAGACATGAAGTAAAAAAAAAAGTGAAAATAAATGTTTTAAAAAAACGAAATGTTCTCTTTTTTAAAGAAAAATACACATAAGCAAGTGATGAAAGTTTGAAATTGCTTAGGACAGGGATGGGATAGGGAATGTCATGGAATCGGAGGACTTAAAGCGGAATAAAAGCGTTTAAATTGCCCGAGCTTTTATAATGTCGAAGCTCATTTCACTAGGATCCGTTGCCTGTAATTCAACTTGAATTCCATCCAATTCTCTCTTGAATCTGTCTTTTGAGCTCGCATACACCATTTTGCTTCTCACCATTGATGTATCAGGTGCCCTGCATATAACCCATTATTAAAATCAATAAATGTACACAAATTATTTAAACATTAACTATTAACATATAAAACTTTATATAAATCCATAACCCTTAAATATAATTATAATATAAGAAAGTAATATAAATTTTACCGTAGATTTTTTTGAAAGCTCGAATTAATTGTTTGTCTAAACGTTTATCTAACATTTGAGAGTATTTGAATAAAAATATCATATCTAAAATGAGTTAGACAAAATATAGTATACTTAAAATTTAGGTCAAGAATTATGCAGACGTAATTGGCAGATGATCATTAAGCAAGTTTCTAGAGAAGCGAACTTTGTCTCCTATATCCTGGCTAGTCAAATGAAAGAGTTTTCGTTTGGGCCTGTCTGTTTGATAATACCCCTACTAGAGTGGCTGATCAGATCCAATCAGATAATTCTTCTTTACTATCTATTTCTAATGTTGTTTCTGATTGATTGTAATTGACTCTATTTTTTCTACCAAAAAAAAATTTATGCCATAAGTTCCAACATTCATAACCCAAGTCTTATGTGACTTAACTCATTTTTCAATTCTATATTATAAAAATAAAATATATAACATTATAATGTAAAGATTAAAAACTTATGTTAATTTCTTTACAATAAAAACTATAATAAAACAAATAACTATAAAATCACTAAATATTAAATAAAAATTAGCACATTTTTATTAAAAAAATTAACAAGTAATATGGGCGGATATATACAAACTTAGATTAATTATCTACAAATAAAGATAGATTTGAATAAAAATTGGGACTTATATTTTTTTCGAGTTAAACTTAAGCAATCATTTATGATATCGATACCATACATGATTTGAACCAGAATCACCTCAACCCATTACCAGGGGCAAAATACAATTTTTTTTATGGGGCGTCAAAATTTTTACGATAGTAAAAATACAAATTTTCCATTTTAATAGTCTACATCTTTATAGTTTTAAAAGGATTAAATCAATTTTCTATCATTTTTGAAGGCCAAGTACAATTTTTCCATTAAAAAATTAAAAATTTAAGAGACCTAAATGGAAATTTTCCATCTTGAGGGGGGGGCTAGGCCCCTGCCAGCCCCTTGAATTCGCCACTGCCCATTACACATACGAAAAGGGATTGTATGAAATTGTGAATCACATATTCCAAGTTGGTTTAAAATTTACCTCCAATAATGTTCCTTATATTCTACCTGTTTTCCATGATAAATGGAGGGAAAATAGAATGAGTTCATGCAGAATGAATGCGGAAGAGTGGGAGTAATTAGGAGAAGGGAGAGGAGGTTACCATGCAATGAAGAAAATTTTGCTCTTCTGGCAGTTCTCAGAAGTAGTGAAATCAAAATCGAAGACAGCGTAGCGACACTCATCCTTTGGCAGAGCGGCGGTGAAATCTTCATAGGTTTCAGCCGGGGTGCCAACTTTGTCAACCACCACCTGCTGGTTATGAATCTTGAAAATGATGAACCTGTAATTCCTCTTCGCTTTTAGCTCCAAGAATTTCAGCTTACATTCATCATCCACTGCCATTCCAGACGCCGCGTTCGCCTATTCCCCACATTTATACATTAAAATCAAACAAGAGAGACCAAAATTCTATGTATTGTTTACAATGTCAGTCCTAACAAATTGCAAAATATTTGTACTCTTGATTTTGTTTAAAAATATACATCATTAATAAATAAAATGGCAGGCTTGATCCTGAGATCATCTACAAATGCGGTCGTCTAAGATTTAAGGTTGAAAGAGATCCAAAATATTATTTTCTAATTTTTAAGTGGCTCAATTTTTTTTTTTTAACTTTTAAAGCTCAAAAACATTTCAGCTTACATTCATACTCCACTACTATTCCAGACGCCGCGTTCGTCTATTCCCCACATAAATATATATAGTAAAATCAAACAAGAGAGACCAAAATTCTATGTACTATTTACAATTTCAGTCCTAACAAGTTGCAAAATATACATCATAAATAAATGATTTAATATAACATTTGATACTTATACTTAACACTTTTTCTTAATTTGGTATCTAAACTTGACATTTTTTTTCCTAATTTGGTAACTAATCTTTTTTTAATATTAATTCATTGAGTATAGCTCAATACCTATTTTTAACATGAATTTTCTTTAAAATTGACAATATTTTTGTAGCATAAATTTTTTTTTAACACCGTTATTGTTTTGCGTAATTTTTATAACAAAAAAAATTAGGTACCAAATTAGAAAAAAAATATACCAAGTTTAGGTACAAAATTGGATCCAAAAAAAGTTTAGGTACCAAATTAAGATAAAATATCAAGTTTAGATACCGAATGTTATATTAGACCTAAATAAATAAAAGGGGGTATGGACACATATATCCTAATACTAACTTCAAGACATAATTGATATGGGATTCATAACTTCTCTCTAAGGTCGTGACAAAATACATTGATAACTTAAGCCTAAAGAGAGGTGAATACATGTTTTGAATGAGTCTAAAAGCAATTTGACCTAGAAAACGAATTACTTGTGTTGACATAAATGGACACGAAAAACAAAATAAACAAATAAGTTATATTTAAGATATTGGTGAAGATGATGAATTCAAACAGATGAGAAATATGGGAAAATCCAAACTAACTTTATGACATAATTGATATGGGATTCATGACTTCTCTCTAAGGTCGTGACAGAATACATTGATAACTTAAGCTTAAAGAGAGGTGAATACATGTTTTGAATGAGTCTAAACGCAATTTGACCTAGAAAACGAATTACTTGTGTTGACATAAATAAACACGAAAAACAAAATAAACAAATAAGTTATATTTAAGATATTGGTGAAGATGATGAATTCAAAAAGATGAGAAATATGGGAAAATCCAAACTAACTTTAAGACATAATTGATATGGGATTCATGACTTCTCTCTAAGGTCATGACAGAATACATTGATAACTTAAGCCTAAAGAGAGGTGAATACATGTTTTGAATGAGTCTAAACGTAATCTGACCTAGAAAACGAATTACTTGTGTTGACATAAATGAACACGAAAAACAAAATAAACAAATAAGTCATATTTAAGATATTGGTGAAGATGATGAATTCAAAAAGATGAGAAATATGGAAAAATCCAAACTAACTTTAAGACATAATTGATATGGGATTCATGACTTCTCTCTAAGGTCGTGACAGAATACATTGATAACTTAAGCCAAAAGAGAAGTGAATACATGTTTTTGAATGTGTCTAAACGCAAACTGACTTAGGAAATGAATTACTTGAAACAAGTTATATTTAAGATATCGGTGAACCCTGAATTCAAAAAGATGAGAAACATGGGAAAAAGCCAAACTTACCATCTTGTCAATCAAATGGGAAACAAAAGGCTTGTCAGGAAATGAAGAGGAAGAAGAAGAAAAAATGAAGAATGGGGTAGAGGATAGGAAGGGGATCCTTAATTGAGGAGAGATATTGAGGAAGGAGACAAATACGGTGGTGAAGAGAAATTTGAGGGAAAACAAGGGTAGACAACTTTTCAAAGCTTTCTAAGGGCTTTAATAATGTCCACAATTACAGTTCTTGTAGAATATTAGTAAACCACGTTGTTGGTTTTTATGCCCAATCTTTTTGTTGCCTATTTTTATCTTTTTTATTTTTATTTTGGGCAATACTTTCTTCAACATTTGATGTGCCTAAAACTTATTTTATCCTAACTTTTTTTTACTTCTTTATGTAAAGCTCTTAAGATATAGAATATGGATTCGTTTTTCTTAAAATTGTGTGACTCAAATCTCATGAAAATAAGGGGATCTGTTGAGGTAAAGGATCGAGGGTCGAAATAGAATAGGGGCGAAGAACCATGCCACACGAGTAGAATTTGTATAGAATTACACTTCTTCTATTTGACATTGATTAGAATATATAGTCAAAACTCCTCTTGTATCATTCAATTTTCAATATTAGTGAATTTTTTCTCTAACCATAGTTTTTCTCGAAATAATTTTTCGTGTAAAATCTGTATGTTTTATTTTTCTTTTCTTATTATTTTGCGATCATAATATCTACTCGAGTGTGAGTAATATAGCGTTAAGAAAACTAGGGTTGGTTGCATGTCCTTCCAAAAAATTCAATGTTGCCATTTACAAATTAAAAGAAAAACTACCATGGTAGAAAACTAAAAACCTTATACAACGAATAATAAAGGTGGAAGAAAATAATACCTCATTTGGTTATTAGTATAATAACATGAGGGAAAAAATTTATTTATTAGGTATGTATTACAATCAAAGGCGGATTCAGGGGCCGGTTGGGATCCTCTTAAAATAGGAATTTTTCCATTTTGGTCCTTTAAAATTTTAAAAGTTTTAAATTAGTAAAAGTAAAATTTCACTTTGCCTCCTTAAAAATAATAAAATTTCGATTTAATCCTTTAAAAACTATAAACATATAGACAATTTAATTTCGGCCCCTTGAAAATTTTTCCTGATTTTGCCCTTGACTACAATAGTTAGACAAAGTAAAAATTAGTTGGCACAAATTTAAACTTGAAAAAAGAAAGATAAGAAAAAAAATCTTGTAAAAAGCAGCACTTCTTCAAAATAAGCAAAAGAAAAAATTCATTCTCTTTTTCTAAAATAAGTCATGTAAGTAGCTAAAAATTATCAATTCAAATTAGTTTATTACTAACTTGTATACTAAAATACGATAAATAAATAATACTCCTACCAAATGTAACATAAATGTATGTGAAATACTGTATAAGACAATTGTGAACTATGACAATCATTTAGTAGCAGTAATTTAAATATATATAGCCACATATCAGAATACTAAATTGAATTCTGTGAAGTCATCTTCAAGATCATGGCCACTTAAGAATTCTGTGACTTGTGTTGTAAGCTTCTTCTTTTTTTTTTTCAAATTTTGAATAGCTAAATTGAATACAAAGGATAAGGTTAAGATTGTATCATGCATATGCCTACACTATGTTTTTGCCCATAGATAATAGGATTTCTTAGAAGATCGTCCCTATTGCGATTTGTGAATTTTACATTCATCGCTAAATGTCTCAAAAGATTACAATTGGAATGTGGTTTTCAATCATTTCAAGTTTTAGATGCTATGTTTTGGGAGGAATCAAAGCTTGTGATCTATGTACATTCTAATGCTTAAGTCAAAAAGGGTGTAGTCAAAATAAGAAAGGAAGATAGCTTAAGGTTAGGGGCGAATCTAGGGGGCTAACAGGGGCCCCGACCCCCTAAAATGGAAAATTTTCTATTTAGGCCTCCAATTTTTTTTAAAATTTTAAATTAATAAAGGTAAAATTACACTTTGAACCCCCTTAAAATGATAAAATTTCGATTTAATCCTTTAAAAATAGTATTTTTAGTATCGTAAAAGTTACAACTTAATTTCGACCCCCTAAAAAATTTTCTAACTTCGCCCCTGCTTAAGGTGGTAAGAGGAAACGAGTGTAGATAGATGGAATGAGAATCATGCTTGATTATTTATACCTAGCGTTTGAGTTGCTTGATGCATGACTATTTGTTTCCTATCAAACCATGTTATTTTACCTGTCATCAAATGTAGTAGTTAATATGGGTAAATTTCGTATTTATGGAGCTTGTTTTCTAAGCAATTTAGGATTTTAATTTTTTTCAGTAATTAGGCCTAGAATTAAAAGTTAATAAAAATAAGTGTTTTAACACATTTTGTAGGTGTTGTGACTCAATAGGCCAACACAAGCCTTAGGTTATGCTAATTGGTTCAATTGAGTGTGTAGGATGGAGATATAAAGTCCCAATTGACGTAGAAGCAAGGGTTGAGTGGTGCACAAGCTTCCCAAGATGTCAAGGCAGAGAACGAATGACACAAGACAGTATCTGCATGTTGCGTCGCTCCATGCAAGGGATCTGGCACAACACAAGACCGGCATGCTACCCAAGTATTTCGGGGATATTTTCATTCACACATTCAAACTTATTCGAAGACCTACGACGTGCCAAAGACCTAATTTGGGCTGACAACACCTTTATAAATAAGACATTAGGGGTTAAATGTAATCAAGTTGTCCTAGAAGCCTTTAAAAACCCTCGTAGTTTATAATTAGTTTTAATTTATTTTCTTTTCGGCTTTTTAAATATTTTCTTATTTTTCTTTGTGAATCATTTTTTATTCAATGAATTGCTTATTTAATTAAATTATTCATTTCATATTTTCCTTTGCATTTTTTTTATTTTGTTATCCCAATTAAGAGATTTGCTACTCTGTTTCCCATTTGAAACTCAATCTAGAATTTTTCAAATCTCTTTTTTTCTCTGAATCAATCATGTTTCTCACATGGTTTATTCAATCGAAGCTGAGATTATGAATAACATGAGTGGCTAAATCTCTTAATTAACAAGTGGATGGGGATGTGATCAATAGAGAATTTGAGAAAACTCGAGATTGATTAGTTGTTATAAATTATGTATTTTTAAATTGTTAGGGTTGACAACCCAAATAAGTTATCATAGAATATATGAGGTCAGAAGATAAGTCGAATCGAGTAAATGTAACTTATCCTGGTTGAAAAAGCGAGGTCGAGAGATAATCGAGTATCAACCAATCGATTAAGTTAATTAGAAACTCGAAGGTAATAATTGTTCGATTGGTGACTAATCCACTCTAAACGCCTAATCCAAAATTAGTTACAAACCTTGCAGCGAGTTAACCTTTCTGGTTGGTTTATCGATTTAATTCATTTGTTTATTTTTATTTATTTATTTCTTTTTGTTATTTATTTGTTTTTATTCCTCTATATGATCCATCGTAATATAGGAAATAATTACTACTACTTAGACTTATTATTGTAAACAATATTTTCATTATTTATTCCATCTTTCCTTGGGTACGATCCTTGGAATTCTTCCAAATATTTCGTTGTACAATCTATATTACAAATTGGCTCGTGCACTTGCGGACCCCGAGGTTCTTAATTCTTATATTTTTTTTATGTATTATTTAACTATAAATGATAATTTGTTTATAGGCGGTCAAGTTGTTGGTGCCGTTGCTGGGGAGGTTTTGGTAATAAATTTTGAAAATAATTTTTTTTACAATTAATAAGATAATTAGAAACGTTAGGACATATAGATATGATTTTAATTTTTGTTTATTTATTTTTATCTGTATTTGTATTTTCATTTTAGGTCGTGTATGACCCGAAGCTCCAGCACTTCAATCTAACCATATCCAAAATCGGAGCAACTACTCAGGCGCAATCATCAAGTAATGGACAACAATCCATTTGCGGTTATAAAATTACCCCGAGGAAACCCATTATTCGAAGAACCACGAGAATAACAAGGACATAATCTAGAAGGGGTCCAAATGGCTTAACAAACATTGTGCAAGTACCTCTTACCTACACTAGATGTGGTGGGAGGAAGCATTGACTGGCCACGATTAACGCCAATAATTTTGAGATAAAGACGATCTCGATTCAGATGATCCAAAACACAGTGCAATTTAAGGGAAACATGGTTGAAGACTCGAACCAACACTTGAAGTGATTTCTTGAACTATGCGACACCTTTAAATATAACAAAGTATCCAACGATGGTATACGTCTTCGATTATTCCCATTTTCATTATGTGATAAGGCAGTTGATTGGTTGGACTCGTTAGAACCAGGTTCCCTTACCACATGGAACGATCTTGCAAAAAAAATTCCTCATAATTTTTTTCCAATTAGTCGAACCATTCATCTCCAACGGGAAATCAAAAATTTTAAACAATTTGAGGCATGAGAGTGTTTCAAGAAAATGCTAAGGAAGTGACGGCACCATTGCCTGCAAGAATGGCTCCAATTACAAATATTTTATAGCGTTGTCGACGAACACATTAGATCTAGCCTAGATGGAGCATCTGGCGGATCTATCATGTTTCATACATATGAGCAAGCCCACAAAATTATAGAAGACATGGTTATGAATTCATACATAGTTCTCCAACATAACTTACTTACTAGATTGGTGAATAGTAAAAGGATGATGGATGATCTGAGGCATAATCCTACAAAAGATATAGCTGAACCAAGGCGATGTTGTTCTTAATCCTACCCCAACCAAACAATTTCACACACACGTATATAACACTTCAAAACTTATTCACAGTGAACTTAACTTTTTGGCTTTAGCGAGCCTACTTCACCAAATCTGGCGGACACATTTCAATATATCTAGTGAACTTACCTATCGCCTAATCAGTCTGGCGAACGTGGCGGGCTCGATCTTAATCTGACGAGCCTTAACATGGTTAGCTTAATACCATCCAATGTAACACCCCAAACCCGATCGAGTAGGTTCGACCCGAATCTGGAAAGCTACATTAGCCACCGGAGTGACTCTCTGTTAACTTCCAACTTAACCTCCAACACACCAAGTACTTACAACCAATATTGTGCTAAGTACTAACACAGCAGTAAAAATAATTCAAACACAGAATATAAACATGTGAACTTACAAGCAAACAAGGGAAAGGTTCGCGTGTCATCTAAACAGTAAGTCTTAAGGGTTTGCATAAAGGAAATAAACAATGCACTTAGAGTACATACAGTCAAACATAAGAATACGAGTACTTAAAATTTTATTGTTTAAGGTTCGTATACATCAAATAGCATAAGTTCACATAGTAAGATACAACATGAGTTCGCAATATAGCTCAATACATGAGTTTGCAAAATAACAAGGGTTCACAAAGTAACAACAGTTCACATACCTTTTTAAGTTCACACTTAAAACAAAGTATCATAAGTTTGCATACAAACAGGCTTCATGATCAGGGAATTCATTCAACAAGGTTTCGCATACTTTATAGAGCTTGCTATTTTGTAGGATAGTCTTGTAGAGGGTTTCGCATGCATATTAGGGTCGCTAATATATAGGGTCGTAGAAAATAATATTACGCAGTAAAACTGGCATGCATATGATATTATTACATACTTTGGAAAAGAATTAAACATGGCCCGCATGAATGAAGAAATAAATAAACATAAACTTATCATTTCAAAAACAAAGGATAGATTATCAGGAAATTATCTTAGAGCATAGTTCGCAATAACTGGGAAGTAAACAACAAAATAAATTTAAACTTAAGGAAATTGCTTCAAAATCAATAGCATGATTATAAAGCTAAACCCATAAAACCCCATCGCCAATTTCCCAGGTTCGTCAATATCTATTTAAGGATGAGCCTCGCCAAGTCATCTACCTCGCCACTACCATCCGCGACCTACTTGCCTACAAAGTAAGAGAGGAGTGGGTGAGTTCATTGCGAACTCAGTGAATAATCTGGAATCATCAAGGTATGATTAAAATGCAGAGTTTTAAAAAGGAATAAGACTTAGTTTGAAAATTGTTTTGTGTGTTGGGTTTGTAGTGAAGGTACAAGACTCAGTTCGCAGATCTTGTTTGTCAAAAAAACATATAAGTTTGTAAAACAGTTTCACATGTACTTATTGAAAACAATAATTTAAAAAATTAGCTTGTTCTGGTTTGAAAACAGATCATAAGTAGCATGAAACATGCTCGCATACTTGTCTTATCAGAATGGTTGAGGAACATAAAATACGTTCTTTCCCTTATCTCAACACACTTATCTTATTTGTCCCGTTGGATATGTGGATCTTCTTATAACGCCTTAGAATAACTCAAAGAGTCCTTATAACATGTCTCATAAGTGCAGCATAAAGTTATGCACTCTCCTGTACACCAACATGTCCTAGTGAATGGAACATAGCTCGACATTCCCTTATCTCTCCACATTTTCTAGGGCCTCAACTCCCAAGATCAAGTAGCTTATAGGTAAGTACTCACAATCCTTTGGTATACCAATATATCCAACATAAGGGGTCGCAAAGAAGCACTTACAGAAAGTTATCACGTAGAGCTCGCATAGGGAGCTTGCTTGAAAACACTTGTATAGAGCTCGCACAAAAGCTCATAAAAGTATAGTTTATTAAATCGTACTTTAAAACCAAACTTCAAAACATAGGCTATCTTAGGAGCTCGTATAAAACATAGCTTAAAACATAACCTGAAATCAGAGTATCATAATTTAAAACAGATTTTTAACGAAAAAGCTTACTGATCACCTTCGAATGTACTCCCGTTTGGTATAGGTTTTAGGCTTTTGCTAGTATACGGGTAAGGTTGTAAATATAGTGTGTTACAATGAAACACTTGGTAGTATTTCGAGGATCATACCCAAAGGAGGTGTGAGATAATAGTGAATTAGATCTTTGCAAATAATAGAAGTAATTAGTATTAGGGATTATAGTACGAAATAAAATAGAAGGTTTGGTTGTAAAAAGCATAAAATAAAAGAAAATAAAAAGTAAAAAAGTTGAGATGTAAAATCGATAAACGGATTTGGGATATTAGGTCGCTTCAGTATTAGTTTTTCAATTTTTGTGTTTTGAGGATCTTGCTTCAATCAACCAGTCACTACCCCTGTTGGATCTTTTGATCTTCCGCGAACATAGCAAGTCGATAGAGACTACTTGTCGCTAGATGTCATAGTCTAAACCAGTTTGGAGAAAAGGTTTTCACGGATGGGCAATACCAATTTTGGATTCATTCTCACCTAAATGATGTTTTAGGGTTGTCGGGCCTAGTGTTTGTTTGATGTTCTTCCTTTCCCAAACAGTTGATCTGAATGAAAAATCTATGTTTAAACAATAATTAAATAATCATACCTCCACTCCCTAATTCCCCAAAATAGAATTAGTTCCTCCTGGTTTTCTTAATCATAGTCGAAACAATTATGTAACACCCAAAACCCGAATACAGTGGTCGCTTAGGATTCTGGTGTTTTACTATTCATTTATCACTGTTCATCTCTACATAATATTATTCCGACTTTATTTCTATTAAGGATTTCATTCCACATGTTATAAACCATCATTTGATTACAAGCACAATTTATTAAGGGCAAAAGGGTCATTTTTGACATTTCTGGAGACTTCTATCGGTACCTGGTGGACACGTATCGGTAGATGCCAAGTCAATAAACAGTTCAAGAATAGTGAAGATTTCTACCGATAAAAGTGACTCTTCTACCGATACAAGTTTTACCCCTACCGAAACTAAAAACTCCAGAGAGCTAGAAGTCTTACCTTGCTACTTCTACCGATACAAGTATGTGAACTACTGATATTTCTAAATACATAACTACCGATACTTGGTACATATCTATCGATACAACTTAAGTCAGTATACAACCTCTCTCCTACCCTGTACCTCTACCAATACAAACATGTAAAATATCGATACTTCTAGATACATGACTATCGATGCTTGGTATTCATCTACCGAAACAAGTATGCAATTTCACCAAATCATACCAAAACACAAGTTTATCAATATAACCATTCAGGCCATCCATATGCCTTACTATATTTGTAACATAACAGGGTTTTTACGAGTTCAAGAACATAAAGCAATAAATAACAACATCCTAGTACATGCCATAAGATCGAGTGATGCAAAAACTATCAACGAGCTCTACGATAGTATGACTTCAAAGAGATGACGATGATCCAATCTTCAGTCAGCAAAACGATCTACAAAACAACAATACACCTTTGGTAAGCTTCATAGCTTAGTAAGTTCGATAGTTTAAGAAGTTACCAACATTTGTAATTAAGCGACTATAGCTCACCCAACCAGGATAATCTCTTTGTTCCTTGAGTTAAACTCAACTTTCATTTCCCTGTCTATAACTTTCTGTTACTAGTACCTGATGCTGCTCACATGAGCTGTCGAGGACTCGCAACATATGTTGTACCCCAACCATCAGTACGGTGATTGTCTACAAATTGTGCCCTTAACGATGTTGCTTACACGAGCTGCCGAGAGTATGCATAAAGCACAAGTCCCAGCCATCGAAGGGTTTGTAATCCATTTAGGATTCATATCTCTTTTTCGAATCGTGATGCTGCTCACACGAGCTATTGAGGACTCGCAACATATGCGGTACCTCAACTATCGCGTTGGTATTTTTCAACGACATAAAGTTTACTATCTTTTTCGTTTCATTTCCTCGATCTCTTCAATACCAAATGCTTCCAATTTGCTGAACATTGACAATGCACATATAAGAAATATTGAGTAAAATTTACATTACGAACTTATAAGACTGCATTATACTTAAGGACAGACATTAGGGACTACTCCGCTAATTTCCCTTTTTCGCGATCAGAAACACGATCGTAGTCTACATCCAAAAATCATCCAATTCTCACATTAAATCACATAATTGAGTCATTCAACACAATTTAGTCCTTTTGGAAAAATTACGATTTTACCCTTAATATTTTCCTTTTATTCAATCTAGTTCTTTCGACACAAAGCATGCAAAATAACCATTCTCTCACACGACTAACCTTAGCCGAATTCTCTAGGGTGTTTATGCCACCCCTTCACACATTTATTTTCACAACAATACATGTAATTTCATCATTTTCACATTTTAGTCCTTAAACCCTAATTTCATCAAAAATCTCTTTACAAAAAGATTTAACCCAAGCATCAAACATTCAAATGTATCAAAAGCTTTCAAGAACAAGAATTTTCAATAATGGCATGATTCATAACATTTGACAGATTCACAAATTAGTCATTGCATAAGCTAGATTAAGCTAATACGGACTAAAAAACATAAAAATTACTAAAAATGATCAATGTTTGCTTACCCAAATCAAAGATCAAAGGTTGGAAGAGAAAACCCTAACTTTATCCTCCCTTAGTTGTTTAGGTGAAGAAGATGAAAGAAAACAGTGAATTTCATCTTAATTTTCCTTTTAATTCAATATATATACTAATGGCAATTTTGTAAATAATTAAACTTTTCTCAATTAAGCTTTGATTACCCATTTTTAACCTTAAGTAAACCTATTTATACTTAGTTTGACTCATACTAAGCCACCCACTAACATTCCCATGGTTAATTTACTCATTTGGTCCTTCTAATTAATCATATTTATCTTTGAACCTACTACAATTTAATCCTTTCAATTCAATTAACTATCTAAACGATTAAATTTCTCAAACGAAATTTAACACGACGATATTGACATATTGAATATTAAAAGAATGATATTTACGACTCTACTAGTCAAAGTTGTAGTCTCAAAATCACTATTTTTGGCACCAGTGAAAATCGGGCTATTACAACTCTCCCCTTCAGGGAAATTTCGTCTTGAAATTTCTTACTAGTGAACAGGTTAGGGTACTGTGATCTCATCGAAGTCTCCGTCTCCTATGTAGCTTCTTCAAGCCCGTGTCGATTCCATAGTACCTTTACTAATGGTATCCTTTTGTTTCGCAACTCTTTTACCTCGTGAGCCAGAATCTTAACCGGTTCTTCTAAATACGATAAATCCAGTTGTATCTCAACCTCACACGGTGCAATCAGATGAGAAGGATTCGATCTATACTATCATAGTATCGAAACGTGAAATACATTATGAATCTTCTCTAGTTCCGATGGTAAAGCCAACTTATATGCTACAGGGCCAACCCGTTCTATGATCTCATACGGTCCGATAAACCGTGGACTTAGCTTTCCTTTTTTGCCAAACCTTAGCACCTTATTCCAAGGTGAAACTCTTAAGAAGACTCAATCTCATACTACAATTTCTATATCTTTCCTTTTAAGATCTGCATATGACTTTTGCCGGTCAGATGCTGCTTTCAAGCAGTCGCGAATCATCCGCACTTTGTCTTTGGTCTCATGAATTACGCCGGTTCCAACCAGCTTAGGCTTGCTCAACTCCGACCAATACAAAGGTTTTCTGCATTTCCTACCATATAATGCTTCGAATAGTGCCATTTTAATATTGGACTAATAGCTATTATTATATGCAAACTCCACCAGCGGTAGATATTTCTCCCAGCTTCCCTCAAACTCAAGTATACAACATTGAAGCATATCTTCAAGAATCTGTATCACTCGATCTAACTGACTATCCATTTGCGGATGATATGCAGTGCTGAAATTCAGCCTGGTTCCTAAAGCTTCATGCAACTTACCTTAGAACCTCGAGGTAAAACGTGGATCCTTGTCAGAGATAATACATGTCGATACTCCGTGCAGTCGTACGATCTCGGACACATATAACTCGGCCAGTCTCTCAAGTGGATAATCTACTCGGATGAGGATGAAGTGAGTTGACTTTGTCAATCTGTCTACAATTACTCAGATCGAATCTTTCTTTCTCGACGTTATCGACAGTCCTATGGCAAAATCCATAGTAACCCGCTCCACTTCCATTTCGGGATGAAAATCGGCTGTAGTAACTCGGATGGTACCTGGTATTCTACTTTCACTTGCCGGCATATAAGACATCTAGTCACAAACTCTGAAATCTCTCGTTTCATACCTGGCCACCAATACATTTTCTTTAGGTCATTGTACATTTTCACGCTCCTTGGGTGAATGGAATAAGTGCTACTGTGAGCTTCCTTCAGAAGGTCTCGTCTCAAATCTGGGTTATTCGAAACACACACTCTGTCCCGGTAATACAACATACCCTCTGTATCTATTGTAAACCCTGTAGTGACATCACTCTATATCTACCTCTTTTTAGCTATAAGCTTTGGAACATTTCCCTGAAGTTCTCGAATTCGCTATAGAAATAACGGTCTCGTCTTAAGTTTAGCAGTGATAGAACCATCATTCTCCAAAGACAACCGAGCGTTCAATGCTCTCAGTGCAAACAATGCTTTCCGGCTCAAAGCATCAGCAACAACGTTAGCCTTTCCTTGGTGATAGTCAATCACAAGGTCATAATCTTTTAATAGCTCTAACCATTGGCATTGACGCAAATTCAACTCCTTCTGTGTCATTAGATACCTTAAACTCTTATGGTCAGTAAACACATGACATCTCTCCCCATGAAGATAGTGACGCCAACTCTTTAATGCAAAAACTATAGCAGCTAATTCCAAGTCATGGGTCGAATAATTCTTTTCATGCGGCTTTAATTGACAGGAGGCACTTTTCCATCTTGCATCAAAATGCATTCCAACCCACTTAAAGATGCGTCACTGTAAACAACGAACTATTTTTTTGACTATAGCTGCATTAGGACCGAAGCTTCAGTTAACAACTTTTTCAACTGATCAAAACTTTGTTGGCACTTATTAGACCAAACGAACTGGATGTTTTTCTGTAGAAATTTTGTCATCGGCAAAGCTATGATAAAGAAATCTTTCATGAACTAACGATAATAACCTTCCAATCCCAGGAAACTGCGTACCTTGGAGACATTCTTCGATACCTTCTAATTGAGAATAGCTGAGACTTTGCTTGGATCAACATGTATTCCTTCCAAAGATACTACGTGTCTCAAAAATCCAACCTCTCGAAGCTAGAATTCATATTTACTGAATTTTGCATACAACTGCTTTTCTCGCAAAACCTGTAACACCTCTCTTAAATGCCGAGTATGCTCTGATTCTATCTTGGAGTAGATCAATATGTCATCAATAAACACAACCACAAACCTATCCAACTAGGGCTGAAATGCTTTGTTCATCAAGTCCATAAATGCTGCGGGGGCATTAGTCAACCCAAACAGCATAACTAGGAACTCATAATGGCAATACCTGGTCCTGAATGTCATTTTCATTATATCGCAGTCTTTTACTCGCATTTGGTAGTAACCTGACTGGAGGTCTATCTTGGAAAATATAGTTTCACCCTTTAAGTGATCAAATAACTCATCAATCTGAGGTAACGGGTACTTATTCTTGATTGTCACCTTACTTAGCTGTTGGTAATCTATACACATCCGCATCGATCCATATTTCTTTTTCATGAATAACACGGGCGCACCTTAAGGTGTTACGCAAGGTCGTATGAACCCTCTGTCTAATAATTCTTGCAGCTGAGTTTTCAACTCTTTTAACTCGATCAGTGCCATTCTGTATGGTACAATTGAGATCGAAGCAGTACCAGGTAGCAAATCAATACCAAACTCTACCTCTCTAGTTGGTGGCAAACTCGGTAATTCCTTTGGAAACACATATGTATACTCATTAACAACTGGTACCTATTTAAACTCTGTTCTCGAACCCCGTGTATGCCAGGAATGCTTTACAACCTCTACGAACCATTTTCTATGCTGAAATAGCTGAAATCACCTTGGTTCCACTTTTCAATATGCCAGACTCAACTGTAATCACTTCACCTATCGGGAAATTCAAACTAATCTATCTTAACTTGCAATTTACTACTGCATCGTGCTTGGATAACCAATCTATACCCAATATCATGTCAAATTCGGTGAATAGCAATAGCATTAAATCATTAAAAAATTCACAGCCTTGACTTTCAGGGGACATTTACGACATACCAAGTTAACAATAAGATTATGACCCAATGGGTTTGTGACATGCACATCAAATTCAATCGACTCAACAAACAGTTTCTTATCAGTAGCTAAGGCAGTGCAAATATATGAATGAGTCGATCCCGGGTCAATCAAAGCACACACAATATCATTAAAAGGGGACATTTACTACATACCAAGTTAACAATAAGACTATGACCCAATGGGTTTGTGACTTGCACATCAAATTCAGTCGACTTAACAAATAGTTTCTTATCAGTAGCTAAGGCAGTGCAAATATATGAATGAGTCGATCCCGGTTCAATCAAAGCACATACAATATCATTAAAAAGATAGAATATACTAGTCACAACATCGGGAGTGGTACCCTCTTCTCTAGCTCGAATGGCATAAATCCTTATAGGTGCTCGAGCTTTCAACCTGTTTACATTATCTCTGTTTTCATTTCAATTTCCACCTGCACTGCTATTCTGCCCCGGGCGTCTGCCTTTCTGTGGTGTCATTAGAGGATTAACGCTCTGATCTTCCTTTGTTTTAGAATTCATTAGACAATTTCGCATGAAGTGATCGGTACCTCCATATTGGAAACAAGCCCCCTTAATCAACCGTCATTCACCTGAATGAATTCTTTTACAATGCTCGTACACCGGTTTTGGCATGTTTCGAACACTAGCCATATTGTCAGCTGGCCGATTCTGAAATCTAGATTATGGTGGTCTTGATCGGCTCCTACTCAGAAAGTCGGAAGAGACTGCTCCTCAGCTTTCACTATCTTTTAATTTCTTCGGTGGTGGCATTGAAAAGGTTCTAATAGGATTCTTCTTCCCAATATCCCGAAATCTCTTCTCTCTCTTTTTCTTATGGTTGTATACCTCTTCCATTTTTTGTGCTTTGTCCGCCAAGATGACAAATGGCCTTATATTTGAACCACCTACCATCATCTTTATTTAATCGTTTAAATCGTCTTCAAATCGAACACACATAGCCTCATCTGAAGGTACAATATCCCGTGCATATTTGCTAAGAAATACAAACTCCTATTCGTATTCTGCCACAGTCTTGTTTCCCTGTCTCAAGTCTAGAAATTCTTTCTTTCTTCTTCTTCTTATCCAGATACCTCTTATTGACATACTTCTTTTTAAACTCCATCTGGAAAAATTCCCAAGTAACCTCATTTTTCGGCATTACCACTAAAATCATTGCCCACCAATTATAAGCTTCGCCTTTTAGCAACGAAACGACACACCTCACAAAATCTTCAAGCAAACAAGTCATTTCATTTAGTACCCTCTGGGTGTTTTCTAACCAATACTCAACTCTGGATGGATCATCTTCTGCATTCCCATGAAATTCTTTTGCCTCATACTTTCTTACCCTATCTGTCAAAATACGACGCCTCTGTTCTGTAATTGAAGGAGGTGGAGGCATTACGGGAGGTGCCGCAGGTCGAGCAACAAGCTGTGTAATTGAGGGTGGAGGAGGTGGTGCCATACGATTATTCTGCATAAATTCTAAGAACCACTGTCCCATCAAGCCAAAGAACATGTTTTTGGCTTCATTTTCTGTCATTAGCAAGATAGGTGCTCTATGACTAGCTCCGAAATTACTCATCAAGTCATTGCTGTTTACTTCGTTGGTCTCATCTATTTTAGAATCAGGCATCTTTACCTTTCTCTGCAAAAACAATGATTAAATCGAATTCATCTATATCATACTATCACAGGTTCATATGGTATGTACTACTAAATCATTTAATACAGTCATAACTGTCCGAGAAATGGCTAAACCGTAAGCTTTGATACCACTAAAAGTAACACCCAAAATTCGAACACCGTCGTCGATTAGGATTCTGGTATTTTACTATTCATTTATCACTGTTCATCTTTACATAATATTATTCCGACTTTATTTGTATTAAGGATTTCATTCCAAATGTTATAAATAATCATTTGATTACAAGCACAATTTATTAAGAGCAAAAGGGTCATTTTTTACATTTCTAAAGACTTCTATCGTTATCTGGTGGACACATATCGGTAGATGTCAAGTCAGTAAACAATTCAAGAATTGTGCAGATTTCTACTGATATAAGTGATAGTTCTATCGATACAAGTGACTCTTCTACCGATACAAGTTTTACCTCTACCGATACTAAAAACTCTAGAGAGCTAGAAATCTTACCTTGTTACGTCTACCGATATAAGTATGTGAACTACTTATATTTCTAAATACATAACTACCAATACTTGGTACACATCTACCGATACAACTTAAGTCAGTATACAACCTCTCTCCTACCCTGTACCTCTACCGATATAAACATGCAAAATATTAATACTTCTAGATACGTGACTACCGATACTTCGTATTCATCTACTGAAACAAGTATGCAGTTTCACCAAATCATACCAAAACACAAGTTTATCAATATAACCATTTAGGTCATCCATATGCCTTACTATATTTGTAATGTAACAGGGTTTCCACGAGTTTTAGAACATAAACAATAAATAACATCATCCTAGTACATGCCATAAGACTAAGTGATGGAAAAACTACCAACGAGCTCTACGATAGTGTGACTTCAAAGAGATGACGATGATCCGATCTTCAGTCAGCAAAACGATCTACAAAACAACAACACACCTTTGGTAAGCATCATAGCTTAGTAAGTTCGATAGTTTAAGAAGTTACCAACATTTGTAATTAAGCGACTATAGCTCAACCCAGCTAGGATAATCTTTTTGTTACTTGAGTTAAACTCAACTTTCATTTCCTTATCTATAACTTTCTGTTACCAGTACCCGCTGCTGCTCACACGAGCTGTCGAGGACTTGTAACATATGCGGTACCCCAACCATCGGTACGGTGACTATTTACAAATTATCCCTTTAAGGATGCTATCGAAAGTATGCATAAAGCATAAGTTCCAACCATCGAAGGGTCTATAATTCATTTAGGATTCATATCTCTTTTTTGAATCTCGATGCTGATCACACGAGCTGTCGAGGACTCGCAACATATGCGGTACCCTAACCATAACATTGGTAGTTTTCAATAGCATAAAGCCTACTATTTTTTTCGTTTCATTTCCTCGATCTCTTCAATACCATATACTTCCAATTTTCTGAACAATGACAATACACATAAGAAATATTGAGTAAAATTTGCATTACGAACTTACAAGACTAGATTGCAGTTGAGGACAGACTTTAGGGACTACGTTAATTTCCCTTTTCTGCAATAAAAAACACGATCGTAGTCTACATCCAAAAATCATCCAATTCTCACATTAAATCACATAATTGAGTCATTCAACACAATTTAGTCCTTTTTGGAAAAAATTACGATTTTACCCTGATCGCATTTGTAACGTCACAGCGATTGTGCAATCGAACAAACGTCGATGCAAGTATAGTTGATAGAATAATTCTATCGAATATCGATCCCATGAGGAATGGGTTCTTGATGTTCAGATGTCGAAGAAACTCATATTGTAATCAGGTAAGATGTGAGTAAGGAAGTCAATGCAATTATGTCAGATATGCACGCTAAAAATAGATAATATTGTCAACGCAATCAGAATTAAATGTTAGAGGTTAAATATTAGAGCAACTGAAAGTAAATCAAAATGTGTTGACTGTTGAGTGCTGAATATTTAAATGCATGAAATGTAAATATGATTAAGTGGAAAGGATTGGAATGGATCACTGATTTCGCTGAGTCGCAACGCTAGATGCGCCGACAAGGTATTGTATAGATGAAATGTTATAGCAATAACGCACCAATGAACTCTTACCAATAACAATCTTCTATTTACTCGAGACTTAAGTACCCACAATCACTCCACTTCTCGGTGCTAGCTACTTTGTGCACTTAAGAACAAGTGACTAGAATCTTTTCTACTCCCAAATAGCTCTTGCCTAACTTACTTGTTAATCTAACTTGTCACCGCATCTCTTGATGTCGGTAGACTGCAAAGCCACTCTCGTGTTTGATGCGGTTAGATCCAAGAATAATCAGATAAAAAGCATTTAATAAGAATCAAAGTAATCAAACAATGAAAGATACTCTCGTATTCATTCAAATGTCATTAGAATCCATCATCATAGAAGAGGGATTAACGAATACAATCGAAGCTTACTATCTCTAGACTACTAGGACTATTCTTTAATCTCTCCTCTTGTGTTTCATTGAGAACCTCTCATCAGAAGTGGTTGCTCCCTTGCTCCATCAGCTCACCGATTTCCAGCTCATATCTCTAAATCACACAGAAATTGTAAAATTTAATCCTCTACCTCTTAATGATTTCTTCATTCTTCATTCTTCTATTTATAGCCTTCAAAAGTTACAGGTTTCAGCCTCCCATTCTCAGATCCAGATCTAGATTTTGCAGCTGTCAAAGTTAGAGTACATCCGTACACTCATGCAGATTTAATGTTTTCTTCAGAGACCTGCAGGTTGTCGATGCATTGCTAGGCGCAATCTGAGATCGTAATTACAGTGACACTTGTGATGTTCATGCGCTAGTGCTTCCATATGTAAATTCAACTTGAGTTTACTCATTCGTGGTTCAAGTTTTATGCGACGACATCTCTGGTCGAAATTCCAAGCTGATCTTGTGGCTACATTCTTCTTTCAACATTAATCTTCTGGGCTGAGTTCCTGCACTGACAATTCTAAAGCACAATATATCGGTTTCTTAAATCGACATTAGTACAAAAAGATATAAAAATAACAAGAATTTAAACTAACTAGCAATGAGTTGGAAAATATAAAAAACTAAGTATGAAATGCTCATGATGCATGTTCAATAAGATGCAAAAGAGACAATTAGAACACCAATTTAGGGAGAAAAAATATGTCATTTGTAATGCTATCACACCACCAAACTTAAGTTTTTACTTTCCTCAAGGAAACAAAAATTAGCAAACTTCACAAGCAAAAAGGTCACCGCAATTATCATTCTCGCAACTTAAATTTTCTGAAATCCTAATGCATAAATTGTATTCACATGATAGAATAATGCGCCGACAATTTATAGGCACAAATAATTAAAATCTGCAATTTCTTAAATGTTAGTATAATGCATTGAATCCTAATCTTCCTTGAACCAATACAACATTTATAAAAAAAAAATCTTTTTCTTTTTCTTCCTTTTTCTCATTTTATTTTCTTTTTAAATGATTGAGAGATGTCATTGCATTACTCTACCTTTGTTCCTGGGTAGTAAAGATGGGGTGCAACAAACCCCTAGAAGGTATGTAATTGCACCAACACACACTGTTGCAGTGACATTCTTTGGCTAGATGATTTTTCTAAACCTGCAGTAGAGTGTTCTCCCTTGAAAAGTCATAATGCACTCACATTAGAGTGTCTTTTATTCATACAATGTCGCTGCAACTGATCAAATAGTTTAAGATTCAAACATCAACACTATCCATTCATTACTGAAGCAATTCCAATTATTCATTCAAAAATAGTAGACTCACCATTCATTCATATTCATCCAATTTCCACATTAGCATCCAAACAATTCAAGAATTACGTATAAAAATAAAAATTGTAGGCATATTTCTGTTGAAATTTTGCATATTCTCATTAACAAAAGAAACATGTAGAATTCAAATATGTGGGTGTAATTGCATTTCCATTTCACATTATCTCCCCCCAAAATGTCTGCATTGTCCCCAATGCACTGACAATATTATACAGAAATAATAGAAATACAACTACAATGCAACTAAGTTAGCAAAAGGAATGCAATGACAAAAGAAAATGCAGTGACAATAAGAATGCATGGAAACTATTTAAAAAGAAATGTACCAACTTATTCGTCAGCAGCCGATGCAAATGCTGCCTTTGTTTTCTTCTTCTTCTTCTTTGCTCGCTCATCCTCTTCTTTATGCTGCTTCTTCTTTTTATCTTTGCGCCTCTTCCTCTTTTTATTTGTCATACCAACCAGCTCGACAAATTGCTCATCCTCGACAAGTTAGGTGGTGACCTCATTAGTTGTCACTTCAGATGGGTGGATTTTAAAAAGAGGTGCCACATAGGGCATGATAGCAAGAGGATTCAGTTCCTCAATTTCACTCGTAACAACCTCAGCTTGGCTCGAATCAAGTCGAGCCTCATCAGAGCTTGATACCCTCACACTCTCTAGTCTGCCAATAACATCCTCAGCGATCATTGTCGGGGCATCCTTTTCCTTCTCTTCCTGCACCTCGGTAGGGTCCTTCTCTTCATTCTCTTCTTTCTTCTCTTATTCTTCCTTTTCTTTCAGCTGGTCATCTCCTTGGTTCGTACTTTCATCTGTATGCTGCTCTGGTTCGTTTGGGCTAATGTTATCGCATTCCACTGTGTCAATACCTTCCTCCATAATAACCGCACGTTCAGCCATATTCGCATCAGGATTGTTGGAGAACTCGTCCTTAAACAGATGGTCAATGGTGTGATAGCAATCTTCCTCAACCTTCGAGTTCCCTTCATCCTTTTCATCATCAAAAATTTGAATCCGTGTTGGTGCAGGGACATGCCTACCATTAGGGGTAGGTTGATCGGAGGAAGAGTATTGCATCTGGTAGAAGATGGATGGAAAGGCTAGAAAGTCTAGCAATGAATTGGGGTTGATATGGCGTAGCATAGTGAGAATAGCCTCGTTCCAAGCCTTTGTGTAAGCATAAAATTTATGTTGCTATAATCCATATCTTCCACCATGCCGTCAGTGTGTATTGAGCGCATGTCGATATGGTCAAGATGTATTTCCATTAGAGCTAGCTTTTTTGCCACTTGTGAATTTGTGGGTACATCGATTTGTTCTGCCTTCTTTTCCCCTTTGTTTTTATCCTTCTTCTTTGAGGCTTCCTTGGCCATTAGCGTCTCCTGGCCGCGAGTCATCCATTCAACAGATATGTCGTTGATCGAGCCTTTGTTTTCTAATACCTCCTCACCATCCTTGGGCGCAATGCCCTTCTGTTTATAAAGCAACATAATTAGAGAGGGGAATGGGAGTATACCAGTCTGTTTGCCAACGACTTTCGCGATTTGGTCGTGGATGATTTCACCGATTTTAATGTGTCGGTAGTGTAGGATAGAGTGCAAGAGACACATACGATCTAGTGTCATCGTAGTGCTATGTGTAGATGGCATGATGTAGCTGTTGATGAAGTGGAACCGTACCTTGCTGAAGGTTGTGAGATACCTTTTATGCATGGTGTAGTTGTGAGACCCATTACCAATCTAAGTAGGTCCATCGACACAGAGGTCCTTCATCATCTGACCACTGCTTTCATCATCCAGGTGATGTATAAACGGTGCATGGACGTCCACCTTCTCAGGGATTCTCAACAGCACATTGATTTGGGCGGCACTCCATGGGATGAGCCCCTCCCTTACAAAAATGAACTCTTGCTCATGATCTACAAGATTAGTGTAGAACTTCCTGACCAGTGTAGGGGAGTAACCAAAGGGATGTTCACAGAAAAACTCCCACCCAATACGACTGATGGTCCGTGCAACTTGTTTTCCCAAAGTCTGGTTCGGGGATAACTGCAAACCTTGCTTGGGGTGAAGATTCCGCTTTAGCATGACATTTTGGTAACGGCTGTCGTCAAAAAGAGGATTGGGTTGGAAGAAAGAGATGGTGTTGTGATCGGAGCCATAGTGGTTGAAGTTGTTGGGGTTTTTTAGAGGGAGTCTTGGAAGGGTTTTTCGATGCTCGGGTTTTAGCCATTATTACTGAAGAAGAAAGTTAGAGAAGTTTGCAGAAAAAGATAGCTTATGAACAGAAAAAGAAATATAGAGGCAATGAAAGGGATGAGATGTAGCAACAATGGAGGATGTAAGTAGAGAGAAATTTGCACGAGAGAGGTTTTATAACCTAGAATCATGATGATTGAAAAAAATGTGAGGAAACGTTGTGTCTGCAGTCATTAATTGCTAGGCTACATATCGTACTATTTCATGTGATCGAATAGCTGGGAGAGAAGAGGGATTAATTGACATAATTCTTGCTGAAAAAGCTATGCTGACTCAACACAAAATGCACCGACAATTCATGTTTCGATGCTTTGATAAAAAGACGATTTTTATTTTTACAAGGAATTTGAAAAAACACAAGTAAAAGTGAAACAAATAAAAGTAAATAGAAAAATGCGTCAACATTATTTAGATGTGACCAAATTGATTGGCACGTTTGGTTCTCTAACATCTGGGCTCATATAGTACTTTAGACGTTGGCCATTTACTTTGAATTGTTGTCCATCCTTTAGTTTTTCAATTGTCACCGTACCACTCTGGAATGCCTCAACAACTTTGAAAGGGACTGACCATCTTGATCGCAATTTAACTGGATGCAATTTTAAACGTGAGTTAAATAAAAGCACAAACTGACCAGGGCTATATTGTCGATGCAAGATGATATTTTCGTGACATCTCTTGGTCTTTTCCTTGTATATTGTAACATTCTCATAAGCATGTCGGCGTATTTTTTCTAGCTTAGTGATGTCCAACAATCTTTTTCTTTGGGCAGCATCATAATCCATATTCACCTGCTTGATTGCCTACATGGCCTTATGTTCAAGCTCAACTGGCAGGTGACAAGACTTACCAAACACTAATTGATACGATGACATTCCCAGTGGGGTTTTATATGCAGTGCGAAGCACCCACAATGCATCATGTAGTCGCAAAGACTAATCCCTTCTAGATGGATTAACCACCTTTTCAAGGATACTTTTGATTCGACAATTGGATACTTCGACTTGACCATTGGTTTGTGGGTGATATGTAGTAGCCATACGATGCTTCACACCATATCTCTTTAATGCAGTCACCACTTGGTTGTTATAAAAATGAGTTCCTTGGTCACTTATTAATGTCTCTATGTTCCAAACCTTGTAAGAATGTATGTGTGAAAGAACTTCAACACCGTCTGAGCGTCATCCTTTGGCACAGCAATTACCTCGATCCACTTCGATACATAGTCAACAGCAACTAAGATGTACACATTCCCAAAAGAGTTTGGAAATGGTCTCATGAAGTCTATACCCCAAACATCGAAGAGCTCAACTTTCATGATCGGCTGTTGGAGCATTTCATTTTGTCGAGATATTGAGCCAGTGTGTTGACATCGATCACATTGTTGTGCAAAGTTATGGGTGTCTCGAAACAATGTGGGCAATAAAATCCTGACTGTAAGACCTTTGCAATAGTCCTTGTACCACAAAAATGTCCTCCATAAGGGGCATCATGGCAATGTCACAGGATTAAAGTCATTTCTTCTTCAGGTACGGAACGACGAATAATGTTGTCGACGCATACCTTGAATAGGTATGGCTCGTTCCAATGATATTTTGTAGCGTCGCATAAGAACCTGATTTTTTTGTGACCAGTAACATTCTGTGGTAGCTTTTCACACACAAGATAATTGACTACAACAGCATACCAAGATGATGTGTTGATAAACAATAGTTGCTCATTTGGAAATGCTTCGACAATTTGGGACATCTACCCATCTTCACTTCCAACTTCCAATCGAGATAAATGGTCAGCTACTTGGTTTTCAGATCCCTTCCTATCCTTGATTTCAATATCAAACTCTTGAAGGAGTAGGATCCATCGAATTAGTCTTGGTTTGGCGTCTTTCTTTGTAAGAAGATATTTCAATGCTAAGTGGTCTGTGTACACTATAATCTTTACGCCAACAAGATATGAACGAAACTTGTCAAATGCAAAGACCACTGCTAGCAACTCCTTCTCAGTAGTTGTATAATTAACCTGCGCTTCAGTTAGAGTTTTACTAGCATAATAAATTGAATGAAATACCTTTTCTTTTCGTTGGCCTAGTACAGCTCCCACTGCAAAGTCACTTGCGTCACACATTAATTTAAACGATTGCGTCCAGTCCGGTACGACGACAATTGGAGCTTGTACCAACTGCTTCTTTATTATCATGAATGCATCCAAACAGACGTCATCGAACACAAACTTTTTTTTTGCTCTAATAGTGAGCATAATGGTTTAGCAATCTTGGAAAAATCTAGGATGAATCTCCTATAAAAACTAGCATGTCCAAGAAAGCTTCTTATTCCTTTTACATTGGTAGGCGGTGCCAATTTTTCAATGATTTCAACCTTTGCTTTATCAACCTCAATGCCCTGACATGATATGCGATGGTCGAGGACAATGCCTTTAGTTGCCATGAAGTGGCATTTTTCCCAATTCAAAACTAGATTTGTGTCCTCGCATCTCTTCAAAACTCTTTCCAAGTTATCAGCGCATTGATCAAAATTTTTCCCATAGATAGAGAAATCATCCATAAATACCTCTAGAGAATCCTCGATCATGTCCGAGAAGATCGCCATCATGCATCTCTAGAATGTTGCTGGCGCATTGCACAATCTAAACAGCATACGGTCAGAAAGCAAATGTTTTGAAAGGGCATGTGAACGTAGTCTTTGCTTGATCTTCTGGTGCAATGGCTATTTTGTTTTACCCAGAGTAGCCATCTAAGAAGCAATAATAGGCTTTACCAGCTAGCCTATCTAGCATCTGGTCAATGAATAGTAGTGGGAAATGGTCCTTTTTTGTGGTCGTATTCAGTCGACGATAATCCATGCATACTCGCCAGCCATTCACAATGTGAGTAGGAATTAACTTGCTCTTGTCATTGCTAACAACTGTGAAACCACTTTTCTTGGGCATACATTAGACAGGGCTAACCCAATCACTATCAGAGATAGGGTAAATAATGCTCGCGTCTAGCCACTTGATAATTTCCTTCTTCACTACTTCTTTCATCTTTTCGTTAAGTCTTCATTATTTCTCAATTGATTGCTTCTTTTCATCTCCCATCCTGATCTTGTGTATGCAAAAAGAGGGACTAATGCCTCTGATATCACTAATGCTCCAGGCTATGGCTCTTTTGTGCTGTTTCAAAATCGCGATGAGCTTATCTTCTTGCGTTACGTCGAGGGATGTGTTGACAATAATAGGTAATGTATCATTGTCACCAAGAAAGACGTACTTTAAATGCGTCGACAATGGCTTTAACATCAAGGTAGGAGCTTGCTCAATAGATGGTTTAAACACTAGGATTGTCCTGTTCGACAAATCCAAAGATTCTAATTGCCAATTCTGCCTCAGCTCATAATTATTAACCTCCTCTTTGTCATCATAGTCAGCTAGAATTTCATCAACAGATGCCACTGCATCTTCATCTAGGACTGCTGAACTCCTTGCATTGAATTCTTCTGTAATGATTTCGTCCAACACGTTAATGTAGTTACACTACTCTTTACTTTTGGATGAGGTTGCCTCAAACACACTAAAGGTCACATGCTTATCATTATGACGCATGATAAGTTCTCCCTTGAACACGTAAATAAGTGTGCGTCCCATTGCTAAAAATGGTCACCCTAAGATAATGAACACCTTTTTATCTGCTTCGTAGTCAAGGATTATGAAATAAGCAGGGAACACGAGCTTATCTACTTGTACAAGAACGCCTTTGATTTGGCCTTCAGGTTGTGCTAAGGATCTATTCGCAAGTTGCAATGTCACCACAATGGGCTTCATCGAACCTATTCCTAACTTCTGAAAAGTAGATAAAGGCATAAGGTTAAACTTGCTCCTAAATCACATAAAGCTTTACCTAGATAATGATTCCTAATAGAGCATGGGATTGTGAAGCTGCCAAGATCTTTCATCTTGGTTGGCAACTTATTTGTAAGCACAGCACTGCACCCCTTTGTGAGCGTAATCGTCTTGATTTCAGACAATTTCTTCTTCTTTGATAGTAGCTCATTCATAAATTTCCCATAACTTGGTATCTGCACAAGAGCATCTACAAGAGGTATGTTAATATGTAATTGTTTCAAAGTAGAAACAAACTTTTGATACTCTTTATCATGGTCTTTCTCTTTAAATCTTTGTCAAAATGGAAAATGTATTGTAGCAGTGGGTTGTTATGAAAAACTCGATGGTGTTGACATTGGTAGTTGTGTCGATAACTTTTTTGGGCAAATTGTAGGCATTGATGGCACTACGGTTGGTTCCTCTTCATGTACTTCTACTTGGTTTCCTTTAGCTACATCCTCTTCTTGTTGCTGTGGTTCAGATGCATCGACATGGTCCTGATTAGAACTACTTGGTTCAGCCATCTGCTTTCCACTCCTCAGCGTGATTGCTATCAATGCTCCTTCCCTTTTGCTGGGTTTCCAGTATCACTAGATAAATTACCCGGTAACCTCGTGCTGAGATTAAAAGCCAACTGTCCTAGCTGGGCTTCTAATGCTCAAATGGAAGAAGAGTTACCTTGCACTATTGCTTCAGTTCTTGTGATATGCTCACGCATCAATGCCTTAAGAGCAGCCATCGGATCTGACTTCTATTGAGAAAATTGCTGCTGTTGGTGCTGATGATGTTGCCCTTGCATATGTGGTAGCACAGACTGTTGTGGCTGTAATTGAGATTATGGTTGCATCTAGCTATGTACTTGCATCTGTTCAAGACGAGAATTCACTTGAGAATTCTGATTATAATTCTACTATTGGTTGTTACTGTAACTCCCTTGTCTATAACCCCTTGATTTGAGGAACTTTCATATCTGAATGTTGCAGCATTTTGATTCCCCAAGGTTGTTGAGATCGGTTGTTGTATGAGTTGCCATATGAACCCCCTCTGATGTTGTTAACATAAAATGTATTTGCTGCGTGTTGTGGGCAGTCCTCATAACTATGGTTATCGCCTCAAATTTCACAAGAAAATGTCGGGGCATCCAATTGTTGAGCTACTTGAATAGGAGCAACCTCACTTGTTCCCTTCATATTCTTTATGATATTAGCCAACGAGCATACCTGCGCACTTAAAGTAGTAATGGCATCTAACTCAAGAACTCCAGGATTAGTCTTTACTTGTGTAGAACAAGAGATTGGATATTGATAGTCATTCTGAGCAATCCTCTCTTGAATTCTTACAGCTTCATTATAAGTACAATCCAACAAAGGACCATTAGCTTATGCATCGACATGATTCCTTGTCTGAGCATTCAAATCATTGTAAAATATCTCAATCTAGGTCTCTTGCTGAATACCATGCATTGGGCAGCATCGAAGCAATGTCTTGTATCGCTCCCATGTTGTATGTAAATTTTCATCATCTAACTAATGATATGCAGTAATATCATTCCGTAACCTCGCATTCATTATCGACAGATTGAAACACAAAACAAACTGTGTTGCTAGTGCATTCCAAGATGTAATAGATCTAGCCGGCAATCCTAAGAACCATATTCTCGCTTTACCCTGCAACGAATAAGGAAAAAATTGCATTTTTAAGGCATCATCAGGAACACCATGTTGACTAAAAGATGCACATATAAGCAGAAATGATTTTAAGTGTTCTCTTGCGTCTTCACAAGGCAAACTAGAATATTGCCCATTTGAATTAATTATATAAAACATCACAGGTTTCAGCTCGAAATTTCCAGCTTGAATAGCTAGTCTCACAACCCCTAGTTGTAAACCATCAAGTATAGGAACAACGAAGTCCCGTATTCTCTTATTTTGCACTTATTCTTCTTATGGAGGTGGTGGTGATATATCATTAACAATTTGTGGCAACACTAGAGGAACTCTATCTTGTGGCAGCAATGGTGGTAAATTATTGTTGTTATTGTTACCAGCCATTTTCCTTTGTTCTTGCCTTCTCCTCCTAAGTGTCCTCTCAAGCTCCGGATCAAAGCTCACAATATCCTTAGGATTTCTTCTTGTGGACATGCAACAATTAAAGAAATCTGAAAGATATTAACCAAAAGAAAGAAAACAAATTAGTAAAAATTAGAAGTTAAGTAAAAAGGATTAATTACAACTACAAACATAAACATTAAACAAATGCCAATTCCCCAGCAATGGCGCCAAAACTTGATCACGTTTGTTACATCACAGTGATTGTGAAAACGAACACACGTCGATGCAAGTATAGTTGATAGAATAATTCTATCGGATTGATCCCACGAGGAATGGGTTCTTGATGTTCAAATGTCGAAGCAACTCATATTAGAGCAACTGAAAGTAAATCAAAATGTGTTGAGTGCAAAATATTTAAATGCATGAAATGTAAATATGATCAAGTGGAAAGGATTGGAATGGATCACTAATTTCGCTAAGTTTCAATGCTGGATGCACCAACAGGTATTGTATAGATGAAATGTCACAACAATAATGCACCAATGAACTCTTACCAATAACAATATTTCGTTTACTCGAGACTTCAATACCCACAATCACTCCATCTCTCGGTGCGAGCTACTTTGTGCACTTAAGAACAAGTGACTAGAATCTCTTCTAATCCCAAGCAGCTCTCACCTAACTTACTTGTTAATCTAACTTGTCACTGCATCTCTCGATGTCGGTAGACTGCAAAGCCACTCTCGTGTTTGATGCGGTTAGATCCAAGAATAAACAGATAAAAAGCATTTAATAAGAATCAAAGTAATCTAACAATGAAAGATACTCTTGTATTCATTCAAATGTCATTAGAATCCATCATTATAAAAGAGGGATTAGCGAATACAATCGAAGCTTACTATCTCTAGACTACTAGGACTATTCCTTAATTGCTCCTCTTGTATTGCATCGAGCACCTCTCGTCAGAAGTAGATGCTCCCTTGCTCCATCAACTCACCAATTTCCAGCTCAAATCTCCAAATCACACAAAAATTACAGAATTTAATCCTCTACCTCTAGATTATTTCTTCATTCTTCATTCTTCTATTTATAGCCTTCAAAAGTTGTAGGTTTCAGCCTCCCATTCTCTGATCCAGATCTAGATTTTGTAGCTGTCAAAGTTAGTTAGAGTACAGTTGTGCACTCATGCAGATTTAATGTTTTCTTCGGAGATCTACAGGTTGTCGATGCATTGCTAGGCGCAATCTATCGTAATTAAGATGATACCTGTGATGTTCCTACGCTGGTGCTTCCATATGTAAATTCAACTTGAGTTTACTCATTCGTGGATCAAGTTTTATGCGGCGACATCTCTGGTCGCAATTCCAAGTTGATCTTGTGGCTGCATTCTTTTTCCAACATTAATCTTTTGGGCTGAGTTCCTACACTGACAATTCTAAAGCGTAATATATCGGCTGCTTACATCGACACTAGTACAAAAAGATATAAAAATAACAAGAATTTAAACTAACTAGCAATGAGTTGGAAAATATAAAAAATTAAGTATGAAATGCTCATGATCAATTAAAACACCAATTTAGGGAGAAAATATATGTCATTTGTAATGCTATCAGTGACCATCTTTGAGCAGATTGGGATGTGTTTTGATACAAGATGGGAAAGTGATAGCTTATGCCTTTTGTCAGTTAAAACCGCATGAGAAGAATTATCCGACTTATGATCTGAAGTTAACTGCCATAGTTTTTGCACTAAAGATTTGACATCACTATCTATATGGGGAGAGATGCCATGTGTTTACTGATCATAAGAGTTTGAGGTACCTGATGACACAGAAAAAGCTGAATTTATGGCAGCGCAGATGGTTGGAGCTATTAAAGGATTATGATCTTATGATTAATTATCACCCGGGAAAGGTCAATGTTGTTGCCGATGCCCTGAGCTAAAAATCATTATTTACACTAAGAGAAATGAATGCTCAATTATCTTTGGAAAATGATGGTTCTGTCACTTCTAAACTCAATACGAGACCATTATTTCTACAGCGGATTCGAGAATTACAAGGGAATGATCCAAAGCTTATAGTTAAAAAGGGGAAAATACTGAGCGATGCCACTATAGAGTTCACAGTGGATACAGATGGTATGTTGTATTACAGAGGTAGAGTGTGTTTCGAATGATCTAGATTTGAGACGGGACATTCTGACGGAAGCTCACAACAGTACTTATTCCATACACCCAGAAAGTGTGAAGATGTACAACGATCTGAAGAAAATGTATTTGTGGTCGGGTATGAAACGAGAGATTTTAGAGTTTGTGACTAGATGTCTTATATGTCAGCAAGTGAAAGCAGAGCATCAGGTACTGTTTGGATTACTACAGCTTATTTCCATCCCGAAATGGAAGTGGGAGCGGGTTACTATGGATTTTGTTACAGGACTTTCGGTAACACCGAGAAAAAAAGATTTGATCTGGGTAATTCTAGATAGATTGACTAAGTCATCTCACCTCATTCCTATCCGTGTAGATAATTCGCTCGAGAGGTTAGCTGAGTTATATGTGTCTGAGATCGTACAACTACACGGAGTACCAATGTTTATTATCTCCGACAAAGATCCACATTTCACCTCGAGGTTCTGGGGTAAGTTGCATGAAGCATTAGGAACCAGACTGAATTTTAGCACTACATCATTGACAAATGGATGGTCAATCAGAGCGGGTAATACAGATTCTCGAAGATATGCTACAATGTTGTATACTTGAGTTTGAGGGTAGCTAGGAAAAATATCTGCCATTGGTAGAGTTCGCGTATAATAACAACTATCAATCCAGTATTAAAATGGCACCGTTCGAGGCATTATACGGTAGGAAATGCGGAACACCTTTGTATTGGTCAGAGTTGAGCGAGCCTAAATTGGTTGGAATCGACTTGGTTCATGAGACCGAGGATAAAGTGCAGGTAATCCGTGATTGCTTGAAAGCAGCGTTTGACCTGTAAAAATTATACGCAAACCTTAAAAAGAAAGATATAGAATTTGCAGTGGGAGACCAAGTTTTCTTAAGAGTTTCACCTTAGTGGAAGGTGTTGTGGTTTGGCAGAAAAGGAAAATTGAGTCCACGATTTATCGGGCCGTATGAGATCATTGAACGGGTTGGTCCTATAGCTTATAAACTGGCTTTGCCTCTGGATCTTAAAAGGATTCACAACATGTTTCATGTTTCGATGTTGAGACGGTACAGATCAGATCCTTCTCATGTGATTACACCTTGTGAGGTTGAGATACAGTCAAATTTGTCTTACACAGAAGAACCGGTTAAGATTTTGACTCGCAAATTAAAAGAGCTACAAAATAAAAGAGTACCATTGGTGAAAGTATTGTGGAACCGTCACGGGTTAGAGGAAGCCACATGAGAAACAGAGGCTTTGATGAGATCACAGTACCCTAATTTGTTCACTGGTAAGAAATTTCGGGATGAAATTTCCTTAAGGGAGAGAGTTGTAATAGCCCGATGTTCAATGATGTCGGAAACAGTGACTTCGGGATCACAACTCCGATGAGTTGAGTCGTAAAATTTATTATTTTAATACTTATGATGTCATTAACATCATATTAAGAGTTGGATATGAAATTTTATTGTTTGGATAGTTAATTAGAAGAAAAGGGTTAAATTGTAAAAGGTGCAAAAGTAAAAAGGTTTAATTAAAAGGGTCAAATAGGTAAATAAACCAATAGAAATTAAATAAGTGAGTTTACATGATATCAAGTGATTGTGGGTAAGGTTTATTTGACCTCTATATATCCTCTCCTCTCACTCAGATAAACTAAATTTTTCTCCCGTTCAAACTTATTTCTCCTCTTATCTCATTTCTTCATATTTTTCAGTTTGTCAGTTGATGTTAAGATGATGAAAGGAAAACGAAAAGTGAATAATGAGGTTGCTGGCTAACCTTCAGATAAACCTTCTATATATATATTAAATCATGAATGTTCCACCATGAGATAGAATGTTAAATATATTACAAGGCCCAATACGGTACAATACACCGGCATTAAAGCCTGTTAAGCACAAGGCTTGATATAGTATAGCATATTGGTATTAAAGCCTGCTAGGCACAAGACCCTTGTCATTACGCTTAGTACACTTCAGTTTCACTATTGATCTTCGTTAAATCAAATGTTCAATAATCATGAATCACTACCACTACATAAGCAGATAAGTATTTAGAAAATTATCTAAACATACTTACATAAACAAACTTACAGGACTAATTTGCAGTAACGTTTCAAGTATAGGGACTATCCATTGGTAGAATATCCAAGACCAGCTGTCGAAATTGTATAACCCCTAATAACATGTCCGTTACGTCCTAAGTATTCACGAGGTTCATACGGGTCATATACCATGTCCCTTCCACTTAACTTCCTTCACATTATACCATTACGAGTACACATCCATATAGTTTTTATTTATCAAACATAACATCGAATTAACTAATTTTCATAAATCAATCAATTTAATTCATTCATAACATAAATAATAACTAACTCATCATATAATAATTTAATCGTTTCTTTATCACATGAATACAATTATATCATTTCCTCACTTCCAATCATGCCCTTCAATTATAATTTCATTTCAATTTGATTCAATTCCATAATTTTATATTTAATATGAAAGCAAATTTAAATACAACATACTTAAATTATTCAATAATTTACATAACAACAACTAAATCAATTACTTTATTGTACGAACTTACCTAAACCGATTATACACCAAACACGACTCCATGGACTCCATGGACTAATCAACAATTTTTCCCTTTCCCTCATTTGTCTATCGATTGATCCATTTTTTGATGTATATATGTAATAATTTCGTTCAATTAACTAAATCAACAACAAATTAAATCATTTTATGCAAATAAGTCCTCTTTGACATTTTTAAAAATTTCCCTTAACTTTCAAATTTTATTCAATTTAGTCTTTAAGCCTCAAACATATAAATTAATCATTTTTCTTTAAAACTAGGTTGAGCCGAATTGTTTTGGGTCACTCTACAGCCTATATTTGATGTTATTTAACATCAAGTCCTTGTACTTTTACTATTTTCACCTTTTTATCCTTAAACATTAAAATCATCAAAAACTACTTTACAAAATAGCCCTAACTAACAACAAAGCTTAATAATCTTTCATAAATCTTCAAAAATAACTCAAACTCATCAATGGTAGAATTCATAACATTTGGCAATTTTACGAACTACTCGGGTTAGCTAGATTAAGCTAAAATGAGCTCAAAAACATAAAAATCACAAAAATCGGGCGAAGTTTACTCACCAAATCGATTACCTAAGCTTGGCCAAACCTCTCTTGTCTTCAACCATGGCTTTCAGGTTTCATGCCCCCAAAAGAAAAAAAAGATGATAACTTTTCTTTTACATTCTTTTTAATTTAACTTTTATTTATCAAATTACTAACTTACCGTTTTTAAAATTAATAAAATAACATGTGATAGGCATCTAGAACTGTCCACTAGGGATTCAAAATGGTTTAATTACTATTTAAGTCCTTCAATTTTCCTTTTTAACTAATAAATCCATCTTTTTTAATATTTATGATTTAGGCCCTTTTACTTAATTAACCATCCAAACATTAAAATTTCCTAACCAAATTTTAATATGACACTAATGACCTCATAAATATTAAATAATTAATATTTACAGTCTAACACATTAGAGTTGTTGCCCCAAAACCATCATTCCTGATCACATAGGAAAATAGATAAATTACTGGATCTTCAATTAATTAGGATTTAATTGCAATTTACCACAGTCTAAAGAATTCCTCGTCATTTCTATTATTAGGTCATCTAAGGAGGGTCCAATTTCACAATTGGTTCTTCAATTACATTAAATTCCAATTAAACAAACTTATTTACAATTTAGCGTTAAACTAATTAAGACTAAATGAATAATTAACCCAAAAGTTAGTGGATTTAATCATGTCACCACCGCTTGGAATTTTTGACCATGGTCTAATCACCATTTTGGTCCCTTTAGTATTTTAAAATTATAGCAATTAACTTTTATCTATTTTACAATTTAATCCTTTTACCTCAATTAAGCAATCAATCATCAAAATTTTCGGACCAAACTTCAATTCACCTATAATAAGACTCTATAAATATTTAATAAAAATATTTACAGATATAAATCATGGAAACGAGGTACCGATACCTCATTTTCCAAAATCACTTGACTTATGAACCGAACCACTTACTAACTTTTAATTCAATAATTAAAATTCATCAATCCAAAATTCAATATAAAAAATATTATTGACTCATATAATTTAAATACTAATTATACGAACTTACTCATCGGATTTGTGGCCCCAAAATTACTATTTTCAACGCCACTGAAAAACGGGTTATTACATTGTTAGAGGAAATCATGGATGCTCCGTTCGAATAGTCACAGTTGAAATCTGCTAAGTTGTGAGTACACGGCAAACATATAACATATATGCAGTATAAACTGCCGTTCGTTTCTTCCACCTCTCATACTTCCTTCCATGCATATGCAATACAATCAATATTTAATATCTTTAGTCATACGGTCATTAATATATTTAACATTCTATCTCATGGTAGAACATTCATGATTTAATACTATCAATCAATAGTTCAGTCATTTTAGGCATATGAGATGTTCATTCGACATTTATAACAATTAATAAGCATAAAATATATATAGATCAAGCAATCAATCAAGAGTGAATAAAATCCTAAGTTCATATATTCATATATATTCAATCATTCTATTCAAAATCCAGGACTTAATTATAAAATCTAGTTCTCTAGAAACCAAAGAAACCTAATCAGAGACTAATTTGCACAAAGAAATTAAAAGTAAGGCAAAACCATGACTTTTAAATTTTAACCTGATTTTTTTGTAAAAAGTCACCCACCTTACTTTCTCAAGACCTCGGATGACATAACCACCCCATGTTCAAGCTCTATCCAAACACCTATAACGGTCGATCTTGATAGGAATTTAACAATTTAATGACTTCGAGTTTCAACAACTTGGAGAAGAACAAGTGATGAAGGTTTGATTGAATGTTTCAAAAGCTTTAGGAATATTTTTCAATAAAATGTAAGGGTTTTAAAAGAGTTTTAAGACAAAGAATAATGAGAGAAAACTAGGATATATGGAGAAAGAGTTTAGGGTTTTAATAGTATAATAAATAGGGAATTTTAGTAGAATTAGAAAGGAAAAGAATAGAAATAAAAATAAAAAGGATAAGTTCTAGTGGGATTAGAAAAGGAGTAATTTGAATTTCAAATTAAAATAAGTAATTAAAAAGATAATGGAATTTTAATTCTATTTGAATTATCTTTTAAAAAGGATAAAATATTATTTCAAATTAGAAGATAAAAAGATATGAAATTCTATTTAAATTATTTTTTATAAAAAAAATATTAGATTTGAAAAGGATTAACTTGAAATTCAAATTAGGATAAGAAGATAAAAAGGTGATGAAATTCTTATCCTAATTTGAATTTTGAGGGAAGATAAGACGTGAATTCTAATTAGGATTGAATTGGGGTGAATTTGTAAGATTTACAAATGTTTGGGGGTATTATTGTAGTTTTTCCAAAGTTTTAGAGCTTTATTACAATTTTTCTAAAGTCTGAGGGCATTATTTTAATTTTACTAAAGTTGAGGGCGTTATTACATTTTTATTAAAGTTGAGGGTGTTACTGTAATTTTGCTAAAGTTGAGAGCATTAATGCAATTTTACTAAAGTTAAGGGCTTATTACAATTTTACTAAAATTGAGGGCTAATGGGGAAATAGCCCATTGGTCTAAAAATCACCAAAAAAAAAGAGAGAAAGAGTGGTATGGATGGAACCTAGGATTGTGAGGGAAGAATAGAGAAAGCTTGATCATTGGGCCAATGCCCACATTTTTGCTCAAAATCATACACAAATAAGTACTTAAACCATATTATTTTAGACTCTTTATGTGCAGAAAAATTAAAGAGGTAAAAAGAATCAAATTCATAAGACTTGAACCTAAGTTCTCAAGATTTCCTGCTAGGTTTTAACCACTAATGTTATGTTTTGATTCTTAATAATTCTAAGAATTCTAACCCCTAATTTTTGGGATGTTACATCCTCCATCTTGGAAAGACTTTAAAAGAAGTCTAAAACATAAGAAAGAGGAAATATCTCTTGAGGCTTTGGCAAATCATCTTCGTATTGAAGAAGAATATCAAAAGCAAGATCATAACTTAGATTCTAAAAATGCCAAAGTGCATGTTACGAAGGAAGTACAGACTACTAAAACATCCAAGAGAAGATTAAAACAAACTGATAGAGCACCTAAGTTCAAAAAGAAACAAAAGGGTTCATGCTATTGTTGTGGTAAGCTAGAACATTTCAAGAACGAATGTTGATTTTTAAAGAAGAAATCATCTTCTAAGGCTGATAATAGCAAAAAGTTCATTGCAATGATATATGAAATTAATATGGTACAAGATGATAATACATGATGGATTGATATTGGAGTAACCAAACATGTGTGCGAAGCAAAAACATGTTCTCAAAGTTCATACAATGTGAAAATGACAATGTCTTGTACATGAGAAATTCTTCCACCGCAGCAATCGAAGGCAAAGGGTCTGTTGAACAACAATTCACTTCTAGATATGTTTTAACCTTGAATGGTGTATATTATGCACCAAAAGTTAGGAATAATTTAGTTTTTGGAAGTCTATTGAATAAGTTTGGTTTCAAACTTGTTTTTGAGGCAGATAAGTTTATTCTGTCTAAGGGAGGAATTTTTGTAAGGAAAGGGTGTATGTATGAGAATATGTTCAAACTCAATATTATTAATAAGAATAAAAATACTATTTCAGCTTATATGGTTGAATGTTCTTGTTTATGACATTATATTTTAAGTTTTTTGAATTATAGAAAATTGAATGACATGCATAAGTTAGATTTAATTCATGTTTTTAATAGTAATATTGAAAAATACAGTACATGTATGTTGAAAAAAAATACAAGAAACCCTTTCCCTAAGGTTAAAAGGAAAACAAATTGCTTGATTTGATACATAGTGATTTATGTGACATGCATAATACTCCTACATTAGGTGGAAAGAAATATTTGGTTACTTTTATTGATTATTGTTCTAGATATTTCTATGTATATTTATTGCATTCAAAAGATCAATCGTTTGATAAATTTAAAGTTTATAAATCTGAAGTTGAACTTTAGTGTGAATCATTTATCAAGTGCTAAGTGCTTAAGATCAAATAGAGGTGGAGAATACTATAATCTAAGTTATTTTGAATCCACTGAGATTATCCATCAAGTTTCAGCCTCCTACACACCACAACAAAATGGTGTAGTTGAAAGGAAAATGTAACACCTCGTTTGTTAGTTGTGCGAGTAACTAGGAAATCGAGATTGTGGATCGATCATTTTGATAGACATTTAGTGATATATTTTTATTTATATATAGAAATTTATTATATAGAGCATCAAAGATTTAATTAGGAAATGCTAGTATATTAAAAAAAATTAACTGGAAAAGGAAAAGGGGTTTAATAGTTAAAGTTTCAAAAGTGAGTGTTAATATTGGAAGGTGTAAGTTGATTAAAAGAAATTTGTTGTTGGACTCAAGTTATAATTAGTCCCATTTAAAAATTAAAGGGGACGGTTGAGACAAAACAATTCATGAAATTTGATAAATATATAAAAGGTATAATAGTAATTAGAGGAATTAGTGATTAAAGATTAAGCAAAAAAAAGGAAAAGAAACATTTTGTCATCTTTCTTGTAATTGTCGATTTTTGGAGGAAGGAAAAACACCATTTTTGGACAGCTTGTGTTCGGGTAGTGGAGACCTTGCATGTGAGTGATTTTGATTCCTATTCTTGCTAATTTTGGTATTTTCTTGATCCTTGGAGTTTAATTCATGCAATTCTATAGTCATTTTTTAAAAAATGAGAAGAATTTGTGAACTTGTTATGCTTAAATTTAGATGCTTTGCTGCTGTTAGAGAAGGAAAGGAGTTGAAAATGGTTTTAGAAGGTTTCAAAGCATAATGGTTGAAAATAGTTTATAGTTGAAGGGCTTAATTGCTTAAGTCATGAAATTTCAAAGGTTCTAGGTAGTAATTAGCCATTTATGATGCTTTTTTGGAACAAATAAAAATATGTACAGTATATTTTTCTTATCTTATATTCGGTCAAAGCTGGAAATTTAAAGAAATTAAGATTCATTTGTTTTGAATGAAATGTGTTGAGGATGAATTCTGTAAAAAGGGGTAATGGTCAATGAATTATAAAATTTCTCCGTTTTTTAATAAAATGATTTAATGTGTTAAGTGGAATTAATTGATTATGTATTTATTATTTAGATCAAGAAATGTGTACTTTGATAGATTAACGTGGAAAGAGAAAAGTGGTCGAGTGATTGTCGTCAAATATCATTCATCACTACACAGGTAAGTTCATAACTTACAAGTGGTTATTTTTATTTAAATTTCCTCTTGATTATTATCCTTAGTGATTTATTAAAATTAATTAATGTATAAACATGATTGTTTGAGAAATTATGGAAAATTAGAATTGAAATACTAGTGATTACATAGGCCATGAGCCTAGTAGGCTATGGGTTAGTGATGTAATTCAAGCTACGGCTTAGCAGGTTTTGAGCTGGTGATGTAATTCAAGCTACGATTTAGCAGGCTTCAAGTCGATGATGTCTTTCAAGCTACGACTTAGTAGGCTTTAGCCGGTGATATTGTAAAAATTGGTATGATCTGATGAGAATTTTCAAATAAAGCTTAATATATGAATTTGGAAAGATGAAAAGAGAAATTGTTAATAATAAAGAATGAGATGTAAGGGTAAATACTTTTGATGTGAATTGATGATGTCTAATAGAAGAAATTGTATCAAGTATATATATATATCCAGTATAGAAAATGAGAATGAAATTTTAAGAGTTAGTTGCTTTTTTCATATAAGCATTATTTTGGGATGACATTATTAAAATTTGTGAACTTACTAAGTTATATATATATATAAACTAACGTAAGGTTTTATCTTTGTGTAGGTTATCGGATTTAATCGTAGATCGGATGGTTTGGAAGATCACACTAACAACTTCTTTTGGGTAGCTTTTGATTCTTCTCTTTTGATTATAGGTGGCATGTACATAGGATTTTTGGTCAAAACCTTTAGTTAACTTCCTAGTAAATACTTGACAATGCGGTCATGAAATTACTTTTTGGTTATTTTAGGCAAATTGTGGATAAATAATTATGTTATGAATCCATTATGAAATCTAATGAGGTATATTTTGGATGATGTTATGGGAATTTATATTATATCATTGGCATATTCCTAGCATTAATAGTGAAATATTTCGTGTTGATACTTTATGAAATCATGATTGGTATATTGGTTAAAAGCTTGAAATGCTTTGTTTAGGTATGTATGAGAGTGTTAAATAGTGTTTTTAGTCTTTTGGGATAGCATGAATTTTGTTATATCTTGTTGTCCAAGATTGAGCTTAGATTTGACTTGTTTTGGAGGCCATCTTCTGGGTACATGGTCTATGGCACGGGTTCTCACATGATCATGTGTGATTTATAAAATAGGTGCATGTTATACACGGGCAGACATATGGGCTGGGGCATGGCCGTGTGTCCTTATTTCGCACACACACACAAACGGGCTGACACACAGGCTGGTACATGGTCGTGTGTCCTTATTTCGATTGCTCACAAGGTCTGGGCGAATGTCACACGGTCGTGTGACCCCTGTTTTCAAAATTTTCAATTTCCTTTAAAACTTTCTTATTTGTTTTGATATAGTTTTGAATTATATCATAACTGAGTTTAAGCATAGAAATTCACCATTGAGAATTATGTATTTAGTTCTATTAAGTATTTGGTTTTAATTTAGTTGCATTTGAGTAATAACTTAAGTATGTTTGATTGAAATTTATTGGAAATGCTTCGTACATGCATTATGATGTTAGAAACGGGATTGGGGCATTTCAGAAAAATAGTCTTAACTGAAATGGTAAATTCAATGTTATAATATTCAAGTCTTGGACAAGGTTTTTAAGGAGAAACTATTCTAACGGCTTGTCATATATTGAATAGAGTCCTAATAAGGAAACCAAAATAACCCCTATGAACAATGGAAGAAAAGAAAATCAAAGTTTAATATTTGAAGGTTTGAGGCTGTAAAGCTATTGTCAAAGTTCCAACACCTAAGCTTAAAAACTTAAGTGATAGAGGAATTGATTGCATATTTATAGGATATGCACATAATAGCAAGGCATATATGTTCATGGTAATTGAACCAAATGATTAAATTTCAATTAATACTGTATTGAATCAACAGATGTTATTTTTGATGAAAATAGATTTAATTTAATTTCAAGACAATTAAAACCACAACAATTGATTCATTCTTCAAATGAGAATAAGATTCCATTGGAACAAGTTCATAATGATGATAAATCTTGTAAAGAATTAAGAAGAAGTAAAGGATTAAAAAGGGTCAAAGATTTTGGACCAGATTTCATTATGTTCCTTGTAAAAGAAAAAAGACAAAAGTATATGCAATAAGATACCTTATTGTTATAATACGGAATTTGATCCTATTATATTTGAAGATGCAATGAAATCTCAAGACTCTAGGTTTTAGAAAGAAGTAATAAATGATGAGATGGATTCAATAATGGGAAATCAAACTTGAATTTTAGTTGATCTTCCATCGGATTCCAAACTGCATTTTTAAATGGTGAACTGGAAGAGGAAATGTACATGGAAAAATCAGAAGGATTTGTTGTTCCAAGACAGGAGCATAAGGTATGTAAGCTTGTTAAATCTCTATATGGGTTTAAACAAGCACCAAAGCGATAACACCAAAAGTTTGACAAGGTTGTTCTAGCTAATGGCTATAAAATAAATCAATCAGATAAGTGCATATATAACAAATTTGAAAATGGAAAAAATGTCATAATTTGCTTATATGTAGATGAAATGCTCATATTTGGAACAGATTTGGAACAAATAGAAAATACAAAGAAATTCTTGTCAAACAACTTTGTTATGAAGGATATGGGTGTAACAGATGTTTTTCTTAGGATTAAAATAACCCAAGAGGAAAACACTATAGCTTTATCACAATCGCATTACATTGAAAAGGTGCTTAAAAAGTTTGACATTTTCAATTGTATACCAGCATCTACACCATGGATCCTCAAATAAAATTAGTATCTAATGCTGGTAGGAAAATTGATCAATTGAAATATGCAAGTCTAATTGGTTGTCTTATGTAAATAATGACTTATACAAGACCAAATATTGACATATGCTGTTGGGAAATTGAGTAGGTACGCAAGTAATCCAAGTAGTTTGCATTGACAAGCTTTGAATAGAGTACTTAGGTACTTAAAGAAAACTATTAACTATGGATTGTGTTATAATGGGTATCCTTTAGTTTTAGAAGAGCATTCGGATGCTAGTTGGATTACAAGTTTGGAAGATCATGCATATACTAATGGATGGATCTTCATTCTTGGTGGAGGAGCCATTTCTTAGGGTTCCAAGAAACAAACATGTATTGCTAATTCCACCATGGCAGTAAAATTTGTTGCATTAGTTGGTGCATTTAAAGCAAAATGATTAAGAAATTTGCTTTATGATGTACCTCTTTAGCCTAAACCAATTTCACCTATTTCTATTCGTTGTGATAGTGAGGCTACTTTAGCAAAGGCATATAGCCAAGTATATAATGGAAAGTCTAGACAAATTGGATTAATACATAGCTATGCCCGAAAATTAATCTTTAAGGGAGTGATCACTATTAATTATTTGAGGTCAAGTGAAAATTTGGTAGATCCTTTGATAAAAAGTCTTTCTAAAGATGTAGTTAACAAGACCTCAAACAAGATGAGACTCAAGCCCATTAATTAGGGTCACACATGATGGAAACTCGACTCAATTGGTATAATGTCAAGTCTTGAGTTCAATGAGACAAAGTACATCATTAGTATGTGATTATTAGCACTATAAATAAATACATCCTAAGATTAAAGTGCTAGGTACTCGTAATGATAAGGGAAGGATGAGTAATGTACTCTTAATGGACCCATAACATAAATATGTTAGAGTGTTATAATTATGGGAACACTCTTTGATGGGATCTACCTATGTGAGTGAAAGTGTGGCCACTTCTAGGAGCTCAAGAGCTTGACTCTAACAACACTCGTGCAAAGAGAACATAGACACATGGTCATAATAATGTCCTTGGATGCTATGCATTGACCGATGTTGAAAACATTGTGTGAGATGTGTTCGGTTAATCAAATGGACTAACTCATTCAAAGTTTAGTCTACCATGCAATTTCGATTAACTTTAATATGTTTTCACTATCTGAAGGTTCAATCGTAAGACACCTTCATTTATGCAAATTGATTTCCAAGAATATCACAATCTAAAATATGTTGAAAATGGAGGGAGATTGTTGGAACATTTTCAAATATTTATAGTGTTCCAATAACTATAAATGAAATGGTGTAATTAATCAAAAGTTAAATCTTTTGATTATTGGTCAAGAGTAATATCACTTGATTTTTGACAAAATTATAACTATTCAAACAATATTATTTGAATAGTTATAATACTAAATGAATAATTATGTGTCTTTTTAAATACATTATTATTCAAAAAAGACACCTATTAAAAGATGTCTCTATGAAGTGACATGAAAATTCCTATAAGTAGGAATGAGATTTCATTTGGAAATCACACCAACAAGTTCTAATATTCTTTCTATATTTCGTCCATTCTTTTAATATTATTAGATTATTCTATAAAGTATTACTGTATAAATTTTTTGTAGAAATTGAATTTCTTGTTATACATTGTTCAGTGCTTAGTGGACTATTTTCGTCAGTGCAGAATATAAATAGTCATCGGTTTTAGTGTATGCTCGAGGTTAAGTTTCTTGAAACTCTTTTGCATACTGAATATAGGTGGGGGATAATATAACCTTAAAGATATTGGTTTGATACACGCCTTAGAGCCTTGTCCTATTTTTTCATTTTTTGTTCGAGTTCAATTCGTTTGTTCGAGATTTTCCTCACCGGAGATTCTTACTAACAATTTATTTTGAATTTTTCTGTAATTTTTGTTGAGGGGAAGATCAATTTGCTTATTTTTGAAGTTAACAAGGACCAAAATGGTATTTACACCAATTTGTTATTCGAATTATTCAAGTTATTGAATTGTAAACTTCAACTCGACTCGAACTCGAAACTCGAATTGAATTATTCGAGTTGACTCGAATAACTTAGGGTGCGTTTGTTTGGTAGTAAAATGGTTTTCGAAAAATGTTTTCATTGTTTTCCGGTGTTTGTTTTATGGAAAATGAATTCCTATGGGAAAACATTCTCCAAAACACGGGTAAATTATGCATTCATTTTGGAAAACGTCTTACCGATTTTATTTTTGTAAGACATTTTCCTTTCTCTTCATTCTCATCATAATGGTTACACCATCGTTCCCCCTTCCTCTCTATCTGTCAGCCTCCGCCTCTCCTCCTCATCTCTGTCCGTTAGCCTCACCTCCTCATGTTTGCCTCGCCATTTCTGTCTATCGATCCTTACCAAGTTTGCATTTCGAAGAAACCCTGAAAATTTGACTTTCCAGTCCTATCAAGATATATCACTATCTTTTCTCATCAAGGTTGCTTCATTCAAAATGGTTTGTTAAATTTTTAAGTGAATTTACTGAATTTTAGAAAAGTTGTAAAAAACCCATTTTTTTTAAGAGGAATTGCATAGTATTTCTTGTGATGGCTGTCAACCAGTTTTTCCTCCTTCCTTTTTTTCTTTTGCAATCTCCCATACTCCTTCCCTCAGTCACAACAGTAGCAAAGTTTGTAAACTTATCAAAATCTTTCCCTAAATCATAGCGAAAATGAAAAATACCATAGAACTCAATATAGCCATTTAGATACTCAAATATGTTTATTAAATTTGATTCTTTCTTCTATTAGGTGTTCGTGAAAATGCCTATGAGAAGTTTGAGTCTTCACTAAATACAACTTACCCTTTGATTTTTTGTTTCCTTTTCTTATATTATATTCTTATTGAGATTCTCTTGTTTAGTGCAAGTACATCGACTGCTATACTGTATATATTAACAAGAAGGTTGATCTTCTTGAATTTTATTGCTTTTTGTTTTTTTAATCATATAGGATAAAAGGTCTGATCCGGATATTTAAAGTAATCATACAGAACAAAGGTTTCCTTCACATTGATTGGGTTTTCAGTCTTGGTTCTATAGCAATTGAAAATTTTCCTAGTTGCCATTAATATGATGCGCTTTTCTTTCTTATTTTTGGTCTTAAATTTTAAGTTTCTACTTGAACATTCAGTAATGAGATTTTTTAGTTATGGTTTAGTCCATATTCTGTCTCAAAATTAGTTTATACATGTCTAGTTCTCTGGTCTATTCTGTCTCATATAGGATAAAAGGTCTGATCCTTAAAGTAATAATATAGATAACAAAGGTTTCCTTCACATTGATTGGGTTTTCAGTCTTGGTTCTATAGTGATTGAAAATTTTCCTAGTTGTCATTAATATGATGCACTTTTCTTTCTTATTTTTGGTCTTAAATTTTAAGTTTCTACTTGAGCATTGAGTAATGAGATTTTTTAGTTATGGTTTGATCCATATTCTGTCTCAAAATTAGTTTATACATGTCCAGTTCTCTGGTCTATTTTGTCTTCTGAGTTATGAAATTTCCTCAGCTTGGTTAAAACATTTGAACTTATGGCTATAATCTTTTAGCAGGGCTTGTATTGGAGTTTCCAAAATAAAGAATTTTGATGAATTGTCATTAGGGTAATTGTTATTAACTATGGTGGCAATGTTGATGCATCATACACACATACATGCAAATATATATTTTACTTGGTCATGTCTATTTCGGGGAGAATAAGAGTCTATTTTTCAATATTCATTTTACTCATTTATTTCTTCATAGATTGTGGTGCACGTGTGAAACCATATATATATTACTTGATCATGCTTGTAATAGTCCAATTTTTAGCATTACCGAAAAATAGTGGTTTCGGAACCTCGAATCCGGTAAATAAATCCGTAAATATTATTAATTAATATTTACGAGAATAATTTTATGTTTTAGTAATTTTTGGACTATAATTATAATTATAAAAAAAACAGCTATAGTACATGTGTTGTGTTACAAAAGTCAATGATTTTGAAAATTGAAGTACCGAGACCTTGTTTCTATAGACCGGACTCGTAATTATTTTTAGGCATAATTGTAAAAAAAAGCCCTCAAATTTTAGGAGCTTTTGGATATATGCCCCTAATCTTTTTTTTTTATTGACATCCTTAACATTATAATTTTTCAAAAATCAACTCAATTTTAACGATGAAACGTAAGTTGCCCGTTAAAAAATCTACAGGTCAACATAATAGTCCATGTGGCATGCCACATAAACGCATGACGTGATAAATGATGTCATCTATTTAAATGTTGAAGGATGACGTGGCAAAAAAATACAATAAATTAATTTAATACAATAAATCGAGAAAAAAAACTCAAATCATCTCAAAACCCCAATTTTTTTTTCATTTTATTTCATCTTCTTCCTTCTTCCCTCATTCTCTCTTCCCCCAATTTTTTCTCTCATTTTCTCTCCTTCCAAACACTATTTTTTCTTTTTCAAAACTTCTCCCTATTGTTGGCTGCTATTTTTTTCTCTCATTTTCTCTCTTACCAAACACCCTCTTAAATACAGCCATTGAGGAAAGCTCGTTCCTTTCAAGACAATGAAAATGCTCTATGGGGTTGTACAATGAAATTGAAACTCAAACAGGAAAAAACGAATAATTGGCTCCCTTTCCCTCGTTTCATTTTCCTCCCTACACATTCATACAAAAATCTCTATTGAATCTAAAATAAAAATTGGATAATTTCGAAATTTTAGAGATTAATTTTTTGTTCTTTGAGTTCCCCTGTATACTTTAGAAACTTTTAGTTCTCTTTCTTCTTTCTTCATTATCATGAATTTCAAGATCCCACGTTTTTTTCATTTTCTCAGTATCTCTTTGTTTTGGTTTTTGGGGTTTTTTTTTTATTTTTTTCTGGGTTTAAAGCGTATATTGTTGTTGATCTGATGATTTTTTTTCGTTAATGGTGTTACGTCTTCTTTGAATTTATTGAATTTTCTGCTAAGTTTTGATTTGAGTTTTTTTAATTTGTTTGTTGGATTGATGTGTAAGACTGTATTGATTGAATTTGAATATTTTTTTCTTTTGTTTTAGATTTACGTTTTTTTATTTTTTTTTGTTCTTTTTTTAATTAATAGATGCAATGTTAATTCAATAATAAGAGAAGTTTCTCTTCCTTAGTTTTGTTTGGCTTCCAAGAATCCACAAAAAAAAAATAGTGATATTTCAATGTGTCAATCTTAATTAATTTCCCCAAAAAATTTCTCTTGTTCTTTTCTTTTGATTTAATTTTCTTATTTTTATTGAATTTTAAAATCTGTACATATATTTGTTATAAAAGAAAAAATTACTGTTAATAATAACTTTGGCTAATGGCAAATCTCATCAAACGACTATAAATGGCGATTTAACCAAACCCTTCAAAATGGGGGAAGTTTTGAAAAAGAAAAATAGTGTTTGGTAAGAGAGAAAATGAGAGAAAAAAATGGAGGAAAGAGGGAAGAAGAAGGAAGATGAAACAAAATGAAAAAAAAAATTAAATAGATGATGTCATCTATGATGTCATGAGCTTATGTGGTATGTCACTTGAACTATTATGTTGACCTGCAAATTTTTTAACGGTTAACTCATGTTTGACCTTTAAAATTAGGTTGATTTTTAAAAATTTGCAACGTTAAGGATGTCAATAAAAAACAGATTAGGGATATATATCCAAAAACTTTCAAAGTTTGGAGGCTTTTTTTATAGTTATGGCTTATTTTTATTATACGTTTATTGAGTTGCAGTATTAGTTTATTAAATTTTTTATGTGAATTATTGTTTGAATTGTGTGATTAATTTTGAAAAAAAAATGACTAAATCATAATAATTGTTAAACTCAATCGCAATGGAATATTATGGCTTAATTGGCTTGGTTAATGATTGTTTGAGGAGTTAAATGGAAATTAAGCCATTATTTATTATAGTGGTCGGCCAAGTGTTGATATTTGTGAGAATTTGTAAAGTTTAATTAAATAATATAAGTGTAATAATTTATTAAAGGTTAAAAGAATATTAAAACAAAAGAAAAAAAGGGGTTTCTTCTTTATTTTTCCTTGGGTGGCCGAATACTCCATGGATGAAAGCTCTCATGCTTTCCAAAAATTTTAGCTTCTTGCATGGTAAGTAAATTAAGCCCGTTTCTCATAATTTTTATATTTTTGAGATCGTTAAAACTAGATCCAGTTAACCCGTACTTTCGTTTTTGAAACTGTCAAAAATTTTAGATATTACTATAGATGAATTCTTGTTTTTTTGGGTGTTAAATGATGAAATAGAATTTTTAGATGTTGTTTATGATTAATTTATAAAGGGGTTTTTGACTAAAGGATTGAATTGATTATATGTTAGAAATTATAGGGAAATTTTGAGAATTTAGAATATATGTGGGCTGCAGATGGAAGGGTGAAAATTCGGCTAGCATGGGTACACTACCTTATTAGCGGCACTTTTAGCGGTGTTTGGAAATAAAACGCCGCAAAAGGTAAAGCAATAGCGACATTTTTTCAAAAACACCACAAAGGTAAAGCATTAGTGGCGTTTTACCATAAACGCCGCAAAAGGTAAAGCAATAGCGGCGTTTATAGGAAAAACGCCGCTAAAGGTTAGAGCATTAGCGGCGTTTAGGGCAAAGCGCCGCTAAAGGTCTGAGCATTAGCGGCGTTTATTGGGAAGCGCCGCTAAAGGTCAGAGCATTAGCGGCGTTTATGATAAAGCGCCGGTAAAGGTCAGAGTATTAGCGGCGTTTTAGAAAAGTGCCGCTAAAGGTCAGAGCATTAGCGGCGTTTATAGAAAAGCGCCGCTAAAGGTTGAAGCAGTAGCGGCGTTTATGATAAAACGCCGCTAAAGGTCGAAGCATTAGCGGTGTTTATGAAGAAGCGCCGCTAAAGGTCGAAGCATCAGCGGCATTTATGAAAAAGCGCCGCTAAAGGTCAGAGCATTAGCGGCATTTATGAAAAAACGCAGCTAAAAGTCGGAGCATTAGCGGCGTTTATGAAAAAGCGTCGCTAAAAGTCAGAGCATTAGCGGCGTTATACAATAGACGCTACTAATTTACATTTTATTTGATTCTTGTAAATTATTAACACAATTATTGTTATAACATAATTTTATGTTTATATATTGCATACATAAATAATGTGTCATATTTAACATGTCACGTAAGATAAACGTTACCCCATTGAATATGCGCTTAATGGGTAAGTGATCATTTTATAACAACTCGATATTGTTAATGAAAGTTTTGTAAGATATAAAAGATGGGTGATTGTTCGATTGAGCTTAGTTCGATTGGTATAAGTATTGTTAATTATTAGTATAAGATACTTTTAATATTACCTGGAAATTACCTTTAAACAACTATTTCGATAAGAAAAATGACAAGGCATGAATGTACATCCACTCAGCCGTTTTCTAAAAATATGATACTTCAAGATAGTCCAATTGGGTTAAATTGCATATTTAATTTTTAGATTATATTTGAATATTTGGATTTGCATTAATACTTTTTGGGAAAATTGTATTATTTGTCCCTAAATTTTAATGAAAATTTCATTTCGATCACTGAATTTTTATTTTTTAACAATCTTGTTATAGTTCTGATCATATTTGTTCTTTTTGACATAATATGTTTATAATTACCTATAACCCCTCCCCAACCCATAAATAGGAGGATAATGTGCTTCAACGCATTCGAACTCACGTCCTCTTGTATTGACAAAAATATATATTTTAATTATTATTTCGATATCATCTTAATTTTTTTTATTTTAAGATAATTTCGCGTTAAATATTAAGTAGGGAAAACAACATATTTGACTTCTTGTATTTTGTCAAATCTCTAATACTATGTATATTTTGATACTTGAAGTTTGCTCTGTCTAAAAAAAAAATTAGCTCAAAATTAAAAAGTTAATACATTTGTTGATAAACACGAAAACTTGATCTATCAATTTCTTTTTTCTAATTTATTGTATAAATCGTTAAATTATTGATTCTTACTAATCTCTTACATACAGATTGTTGAACCGTCGATTCTCGTATCAACGATTTAACAATGTTACTAATTAAATTTAACTTCTCGATTTTTTAGAAAATATAAGGACCAAATTCTAACAAATTAAAATACCCAATTTATCCTTTATTGATAATTCAAAGTTGCTTTTTTTTAATATTATTTTCCAATTGACTCAAGTGCCCTCGAAGGCATAACATTTCATTCTCAATAATTTTATGACAAAATGAAAACAAAATCCGAAGTTTTGAAATGTGTTATGTGTCGTTATTTGATTGATTCATTAATTAAATTTAATTGTTGGTCAATGACGAAAATTATTAACGGGATAATTTAATTGATACTTTTATTGACGAAAGCTTAATCGATGAGAGTTTAGTGCATAGACTCAATTGATTTTTTTTTCATTTTTAATTTGAAGGGATTTTGTACCCTAAGGGAATTTAGGGGGACAAGGGCCTTGCCTCCCAAAAAATAAAAAATTACTATTTTTATCCCTTCAAAAATAATGAAATTATAAAGTAATATATGATGAAATTGCATTTTACCTCAAAATGAAAAAAAAAATTAATGCCTTAAAAATATAAAATTATAAATTAATAATGGATGAAATTATATTTTGATATCCCAAAATTTTATAATTAATTTTCGATTTTCTAAAAGAAAATTTAAATTCTCTCATGCTTGTGCATATAAGTCTTTTTTATTTAAAGTCAGTGGCATCTAGAGAGTTGTAGGGGTCTCGGCCTTCTAAAATAATTTTTTTGTTTAAGATTTTTATAAATTTTAAAATTTTAAATTAAATATTATAAAATTTCTAAAAATTTTAAGAAGATTAATAAGAATTTTTTTAAAAATTAGAGGTCAATCAATAGCGGCGTTTATGAGAAAAACACCGCTAAAGGTCAAGCAATAGCAGCGTTTATGAGAAAAATACCGCTAAAGGTCAAACAATAGCGGTGTTTATGTTAAAAACGCCACTAAAAGTATTGCAATAGCGGCGTTTTTACATAAACACCGCAAAATCATTTAATTTTGAAACGACTACGTCCTGCTTTCTCTTCTCCAAAAGCTAATTTGAAAATTCTTCATTCATTCTTTATCATTTCTAAATCCCTAATTTCCACCAACAACCATCGTTTGCATCCTTCATTTCATTCTCCACTCTACACCAACACCCACTGACCAACCACCACCTGCCTTCTCCTTCTCCAAAAGTTGTTTTAGAAAACACCCTAAAACACCCTTCAAACTTTTAGGTAGCTTTTTGTAGGCTGCTCTGCCATTTTCTGGTAAGATTTTTCTTTCTTCTTTTTTTGGTTCATAAGTTGAACTTTTGCAGAAACATTTTTTGAATCTTATTAATGCCTTTTTCTTTTAAATCAGATTTGATCTTGGGTTGTGTCTTAAGTATATATTTTGTTTGAACTCTTTCATGTTCTGCTTTCGATTATGTCTAAATTCTAAACTGTCAAACAAATCATTTAATTTCAAGTTCCCAAAATTTTTTTTGGGTTGTGTCTTTTTCTTGTCAAATATAACATCCATTTTAGGGTTTTTCATGTATATCACTTTGTGTTTTTGCTAATTTGTCGAGGCTAGGTGAACTTGACATATCTTTTAATCACTTGGAAGTTGAAACAGAGATGATGTCACCAAGTTGTTCTCCGTATTTCAGACTAATTACTCTGTCTCTAGGTGGTTGTAATGTCAAGAAAATTTCTCCTTGGATGCTTCACAATATTACTTCAGAATTATGGCTAAGTGGCAATAACTTGACTGGTCCTTTCAGTAGCAATTTTCAGAATATAACCTCAAAGCTTACTCTTCTTGACATTTCTGACAATTTCTTACACGGGACACTATTAGAGGATTAGTAGTCTAACTGATTTGGTTAATTTGTTACTAAGCAATTAGTATCAGTTGTTGATATCTGCTAGTGTATAAATATGTACTTAATATGCCTATCAATATAGGAGAGTAAAATCTTTTTTTTCTTGAGTTTTTGATATGGTATCAGTAGCCAGGCGTGGGAAGTGGATATTGAAGGTTTAAGGGAATATATGAGTAAATATGGTGATTTGAAGGATTGCATTGTCATGAAGGAGCGATCCACAAGCCGATCTTGTGGCATTGCATCGGCTAATGATGCTAAGAGTGTGCTATCAAGAGAGCATATTCTTCGGGAGAGATTGCTGGAAGTTAAAATAGCTACTCCAAAGGAGGAGATGAAATCAACTGTGAAGAAAGTAACCATGATTTTTGTGGCCAGAATTCCACTATCAGTGGATGAATCAACCTTTCATACATTTTAAGGAGTACGATGAGATAACTGATTTATATATGCCAAAGGATCAAGTCTCAAAATCGCATCGTGGATTTGGCTTTATCACTTTTGCTAGTGCAGGTTCTGTGGAGAATCTGATGGCTGATACACATGAACTAGGAGGTGCTAAGAGCCTAGCTTGTTTTTCAAAATGTTCATGATCAAGTAAGCTCTAGCGAGCTTAGTATATGCATAAAAGATAGAAGAAGAAGAAGTGTGTATAATTTTACAACATAAAAGAAGCAAAAGGAAGAAGAAGAAAGCATGGTGAATATTAAGTCAAAAGTCAGTTGTTGTAAGCTATTAGTTTCTGTTAGTGTTAGTACAGTTGTTGCAGTTAATGCAGTTATGGCAGTTAAAACTACAGTCTCACTGTCGTCAACAAATGAATGTTGTTGCTGCAGACAATCTTTTTCAAGATTCTGGTGGGGGAATATTAGAGGATTAGTAGTCTAACTGATTTGATTAATTTGTTACTAAGCAGTTAGTATCAGTTGTTGATATCTGCTAGTGTATAAATATGTACTTAATATGCCTATTAATATAGGAGAGTAAAATCTTTCTTTTCTTGAGTTTCTGATAGACACTACCCGAAGATATCAACTTGAATTTTCCAGAGCTGCGCCATTTAGATCTTTCCAATAATAGCTTCAATGGCAACCTCCCCATGTCCTTCAGTGACAAACTTCAAATGCTGGACTTATAACATCCATTTTAGTTTTTTTCATGTATATATTTTGTCTGAACTCTTTCATGTTCTGCTTTGGATTATGTTTGAATTCTAAACTGTCAAAAAAATCATTTCTTTTCAAGTTCCCAATTTTTTTTTGTGGTGAGATTCAAGCTCTCATTTTGAGTAACCGTTTATTGCAAAAGGATTAAAACTTTGGGATTTTCATAGAGTCCTCTAAGATCTTGCTTCAAAAGGTTGTCCTGTTAACAACCTTTTTCAAATCTAAACTCAAATGTGAGTGTGTGTCTATGTGCAACAAATTTTAAGGGCTCACTTTAAATCTTTTAAGAATTTTCTTCAACTGCTAATTTCTTCATTTGCCTTTAGTCTTTCATTTCATTTAAATTTCATCTATAAATAATACCAGTTCTACTTTGTCTTTATATCTATCTACCAATAAGAACCAAAACCAGTTCTGTCCCTTTTATGGAGCTAATACAGTTGTACTTGTTCTTTAGTACATAAAACCAATATGGAGATCAGTGGAAAGCTTGGTTGGTGATTGAATATTATATCCATATATGACAAAACGTGTTATCTTTTATGTTTCAAAAGCTTGCATGTTGGTCCCTAAGATAAGCTTATTTTAGTTGCAGATGATGTCCCTATCATAACTAAGCATTCAACTTTAAAAACGAATTGATAATGTCACAAGCCATTATATACAGTGTAGCTTCATCATTATCATATATATAATTTTGCATGTAGCTAGGGCCAATTGAATATGGAATGTGTGTGTGTGTGTATATATATATATATATGTGTGTGTGTGTGTGTGTGTGTGTGTGAGTTGCAATGATTCTGCATATTTGGTATCTTTGGATATTAATCTTCATGTGTCAATAATTGTGATGTCAATAATTCTCAATCTCTTTCTCTCTCTCTGATGCAGAAAACTAAGCCTACACAACATACTGTCCGAGAACTTAGAGCATTAGGCTTGACTCCTCATCTGTCAGGTCAGGTACACTGCCTCGTGTGTACTTCTTGTAGTAGATGATTTTTTCACTTGAATCGTTTGGAGAATTGCATAATTGCATTTTATCTTTCTGGTGTATTATTATTAGTTTTTAAATGTGTTGGCATGAACCTATGTAATCGTTATCATCTTAAGTTCTTCACAGCCCCACTTTGATATTTCTAATTCTAGCCCCTTATTCTGTTCCCCAAGATTCTAGACCAACTTGGAAATCATTCCTTAGTCTCTGACATAGCAAAGTGCACTGCAAATCATGCATCAGTATATTGTATTTTTTTTCTTTATTATAAGTGACATCTACAAAGCAGGATGGTTTTAACAATTCATAATCACAAATCTTTATGTGTTTAGTGACGAGCTACTTCATAATCATATTACTAAAATATAGAAAATATGATGGCCATCTTAGCCATTTCAGCATCAACCTCACACATTAAAATAAATCATATAAATAGGTCCTAACAGCCACTATGGATTGTGCATCAACTGTTTTTCATCCATTACTCTAAGGTATCATTACACTATAATTTTTAATTGTTTTCTTGCTTGTTTTCTTCTAATAAGAGTTTTTAAGACTGTTCTCTCTCCCTTTATGTGGTTAATATTAATGGGACTGTCTTGCTTTCATTATAATCTTAGTGGAATTTGCTGAATATGCTTTCATTCTCCAAATGAAGACACAAGGCTATCTTGTCTATATATAATTAAGCTCTAAGCTCTAGTCTTTGCTCTTCCGTAGCTCTTCTTGATCGGTTCATTAGGTCTCGCCCAAATTCTATAATTTTACTGCTAAATATGCATAGAACTGCAGGGTACGGTCTGATGGAGCTTCGTTTCCAAACCACACAGGCATATGGTTTCTATTATAAATTAATAATATATTCGAATTCCTCTTATGAACAAATTGAAACTCTTTTCACTCGTATGCCATTTGATGGTCAAGTCTTTCATATATATGTATATAAACAGTATTAGTTAATTAAATATTTAATTCAAAATATTTAATTGTTTAATTATATTTAGTTAAATATTTAATTATAAACAGTATTAGTTAATTAAATATTTTACTCAAAATATTTAATTATTTAATTATATTTAATTAAATGTTTAATTATAAACATTATTAGTTAATTAAATATTTAATTCAAGATATTTAATTATTTAATTAGTTAATTATTAAAAACAACCTAAATCTTTAATTCAAAATATTTAATTATTTAATTAGTTATTTATTAATAACAATAAAAAATATTTAATTATTTAATATATTCAATTAAATATTTAATTATTAAAATGAACTCCAATATTTAATTATTAAAATGAACTCAAATATTTAATTATTCAATTAGTTATTTATTAAAAAATAAAAAAATATTTAATTATTTAATTATATTTAATTATTTAATTAAATATTTAATTATAAATTGTATTAGTTAATTAAATATTTTACTCAAAATATTTAATTATTTAATTATATTTAATTATTTAATTAGTTAATTATTAAAAACAACCCAAATCTTTAATTCAAAATATTTAATTATTTAATTAGCTATTTATTAATAACAATCGAAAATATTTAATCCAAAATATTTAATTATTTAATATATTCAATTAAATATTTAATTATTAAAATGAACCCAAATATATTTAATTATTCAATTAGTTATTTATTAAAAAATAACCCAAATATTTAATTATTTAATTAGTGCATATAAGTACTCCCATCAAATTTTGCCAACATTATAGGCTAGAGGTGTCATATTACACTATAGGTTAGAGGTGTCATATGACACTATAGGCTTAAATTTTTCCTAGTAAGATTTAAGTATGTTGTCACTAATATATGTTTTTAAATTTAAATTTATTTAACTAATTATAATTTATTGTCAACTTTAGACTTCAAGAACTACGAAATGGATAAGAGTTGAATGCAATTATCAAGGGTAAGCAACAACTATCGAAATGGAGTGCAAACTTTTCTAAATTTTGCATTTCAAAATGCAAGCCAAGAGAATTTGATTCTTTGCCCGTGTAAAAATTGTGGCAACATCAATTAGCATATTCGTGAAGTTGTCTACGAACATATAGTTGTTGATGGCTTTATTCGGGGGTATAAAAAATGGATTTTCCATGAAGAGTGTACTCCTAGCAGAACCTCTTCAATGATTAATCCATGTTATCCTCATTATGCTCATCATCAGTATGCTAGAGAAGATGACATGGAAGATATGTTGCGGGATGCATTTAATATGCACAGTCATGGTTTGCAATCGTTTCCACCTAAAATTATTGCATCCAATGATTGTGATATTTGTGGAAATGCTTTTACCGAAACGAGAAAAATTGCACCTGATGAAATGGAGAAGCGGCGACGTTCTACAAGTTACTTAATGAAATTAATGAAGAACTTTATGAGGGATCAAAATTTTCAAAACTGTCCTTCTGCATTCGTCTTTTTCACTTAAAATGTTTGGGAGGGTGGACCGGAAACTCTTTTACACAGCTGTTAGAGTTTTTGACGGATATGTTTCCCTTTGCAAAAATCCCTCATTCATGCAAAGATATGAAGAAACTGATAAAGGATTTAGGCCTTGGGTACGAAAAAATTCATAGTTGCCCAAATGACTACATGTTATATTGGGGTGATCGGAGAAACCAACAGTCTTGTCATGTTTGCGGTACATCTCGTTGGATGAATAGGAATGCAGAAAATGTGAATGATGATGAAGGTGAGGCACAGTCAATAAAGAAGTTAGTAAAGATTCTGCGATATTTTCCATTAATACCAAGGCTTCAAAGGCTTTTCATGTTGTCGAAGACGACCGAGTCTATGAGGTGGCATTATGATGAATTATTAAGGCATCTCGTGGATTCTTTAGCTTGGAAATCATTTGACAATAAATTTCCAAGCTTTGCAAGTGATCCTCGGAATGTCAGGCTTGGGCTAGCATCTGATGGGTTTAATCCATTCAAACTCATGAGTACTTCGTACAGTACTTGGCCTGTAGTGCTTGTTCCTTACAATTTGCCACCTTGGATTTTCATGAAGTAGTCTTCTTTTATCTTATCTATGATTATCCCTAGAGAGAAAGGTCCAGGGAATGATATTGACATTTATATGCAAGCACTTATTGAAGAGTTAAAATAATTATGGCGGGTGTTGAAACATATGATGTCTCTAGAAAGGAGAACTTTTATTTACGTGCAGCTCTATTGTGGACTATTAATGATTTCCCTGCTTATGCTAATTTATCTGGTTGGAGTACGAAAGGACGTTATGCTTGTCCTTGTTGTGCAGCACAAACTTGTTCGAAGTGGTTATATAATGGGAAGAAGTTCTCTTATATGGGGCATCGTCGGTGGTTAGATGGAAATCATAGATTTAGATTTCAGAGGACTTAATTTGATGGTATCGAAGAGTTGAGAGAAGCTCCTGAGAAGACCATTGGATCTGAAATCTTATTCATTTTGAAAGAGATAGATTTCAGTTATGGGAAAATGAATCAACAATCCAACATGCAAAGAAACAGAAGACCGAGGGAGGCGTATGTTGGCGATGTTGACCGGGAGAGTGATGATGAATCTGATGAAGAGGATGATCCTAATAAGGCAGAGTTGTGGAAAAAAAAGTATTTTTTTTATTTTCCTTTTTGGGAGCATCATATTTTGCGACACAATCTTGATGTCATGCATATTGAAAAGAACGTTTGCGAGAACATAATCGGGACAATTCTTAATATCGATAGAAAATCGAAAGACAATCTTAAGAGTCGACTTGATCTAGTTGACATGGGAATTTGGCATGATCTTCATCCTCAATTACTTTCGAATGGAAAATGTCGGTTGTCGCCTTTTATTTTTACAATGTCGAAGAAAGAAAAAGAATTATTCTACACGGTGTTGAAGGATATAAAGGTCCCAGATGCGTATGCATCAAATATATCTCGATGTGTGAGTCATAAAGATTGAAGACTATATTCTTTAAAAATCACATGATTATCACATCTTGATGCAAGATTTACTGCCAATTGCTTTGCGGTGTTGTATGTCAAAAAAGGTGGCGTCTTGTATAATTGAACTATCCAATATAATGAAAGTTATTTGTGGCAAAGTTTTGGATATTGAAGAACTTGAGAAAGTACAAGATCGAATCGCCTTGACGTTATGCAACTTGGAGAAGATCTTTCCACCTTCATTCTTCACTATTATGGTGCAGTTGTTAATTCATCTCCCTCATGAAGCAAAAGTTGGTGGACCAATTTCCTATAGGTGGATGTATCCTATAGAGAGGTGCTAATTAATTTGCAAAGTTTTCATTCATTCGTTAATATACATTTAGTTACAACTTTTGATAATGTTGTATATCTTGTTTAGGTTCCTAAGCAAATTGAAGTCTTATTGTCGTAATAAGCGCTATCCAGAAGGATCAATTGCTGAAGGTTACTTAGCAGAGGAGTGTATGACTTTCTGCTCTAGATATTTAGAAGATGTTGAAACAAGACTGAATAGACCAAGTAGAAATGTTGGGCTCAATAATGATTATAGCTTAGCTGAAACTTATCTGTTTTGAAGTTATGGACAACCAATCGGGAAAGTTGAAATTGCACACTTAGATGATATATCTTGGGTACAAGCACATCGATATGTTCTTTTTCACCACGATTCAATTGAATCATTACGCAAGTTTTAGAATTTGATAAATATTTATCCTTTTCATTTGTCTATTTTTTCGCTAACCAATTTATTCACTTTTTAACATAGTGAGTATAAACAACTCTTGAGATCTCGTTCACGCTCTCAAAGACTACAATATCAAGAGATTCATAAGTTATTCACAGAATCGTTTCATGAATGGTTAGGGCAAACGGTATGCAACTGAAGCTTTCAATGACAAATAATAATGTTTTCGTATAACATTATAATTAATCAATTTACTTTTCAATTCGATAGGTTTGGAGTGGAAAGGACGTTAGTGAAGAAGTTAAATGGCTTTCCCAAAGTCCGAATAGAGTAGTAAAACGATATAATGCCTTCCTGATTAATGGATTCAGGTTTCATACAAAATCTCGCGAAAGATTAAGGAGGACTCAAAATTGTGGAATAGTTGTTAATTCTTCAATTACAAGTTATGCTAGTGCTAGGGACAGTAATCCCATTAAAGGAAATGTGGCGTATTACGGACTTATTACGGACATTATTGAGTTGGATTACTATGGCAAATGGAAGGTTGTTTTATTTTGATGTGATTGGGTTGATGTTAATACTGCTCGTGGAATTAAAAAAGATCAATTTGGTTTTACAATGGTGAACTTCTCTCGATTAATTCACACTAGGCAACAATAAATGGACGAGCCGTATGTATTTTCTTCTCAAGTCAAACAAGTTTTTTACTCGAGAGATCCAACTGATGAGGAATGGTATGTTGTACTTTGTAACACACCTAGAGACTTGTTTGACATGGGCAATGGGAGTAGAGATGACATAGACGAAAGATCAGAAACTTTGCCTTTTCCAGAACAAAACTTAAATGAAAGTATCCCTAGTACTAATACACAATTTCAATGGGTTCACCAGGATGTGGATGAAGATATTTACGAATCATAATGTAGTAAGATTTTACGTTTTTTAATAGTATGTAATATTATAATTTAAATCTTAATCTTGTTAAATATATCCATTACTATTATTTTTGTAATTAGTTACTAATATTTCAACTATTTTATGTATATTGCAGATAATATGCCTGAAAGAAAATTTCAAGATCTAAGTATTATCCAAAATCCTCTGAATTCGAAAGAAACAAATAGTAATCAATAGACTGCTATTGGATCTTCGAATGTTTCGGAAACTGTAGAAAATGAAGGTAATGTTAAGTTTAATTTTCAAGCATTTTCACTTTTATTTTTTATTTTTGTTTTTTAAAATTCTAATATTATCTTATACAATTTTTTAGCTGAATATTCTGAGAGGCGCAGAACTCGAGGACGTACCCTATTAAAGAATTTATACAGTCTAAATCTTGAGGAGCGTGTCAAAGTATCTGCAAATAGTCATGGTCAACCTGTTGGATCAGAAGCTCGACTTTTGGGAGGATACTTGGGCATTGTAGCACGAAATGGCAGTCTGTTGCCAATCAACTACGAGTCATTGCATCATATGCCTGATAGTAACAAAAATCAAACTCTCGATAATATTAAGGTAATAAAGTGAATGTAATTTATAATACTTTGGTCTAATTTTAATTTATATTTATTTTCTAAACTTGTGTTATTTGCAGGAGAGATTTATTTTAGAGTTCTCGGACGACTATGTGAAGAAAGCATTAGGAAAGAAATAGAGAGACCATAAGAGTACTATAAAGAAAGATTATTTTAAGAATAATATGAGTCTCAAAGATAAATTGCGAAATGTTCCGCCGGGAATGCTGAGGTACTAATGGGAAGAACAAGTTAGATTTTGGAGCTCAAAGAAATGAGAGGTATTATGTACTACTAAACTCTTATAATTATTTCGATTTATAGTATTTATTATATACGTAATAATAATAATTAATGTAGGATCGTGAGTGTGTCGGAACTACAAGTAGGCAAAAACAAAAATTCATGCACACAACTGGATCAAGAAGTTTTGCTTGTGTAGCTGCTGATGATGTATTTTGAATTTATTAATTATGTCAAATATTAATTACTTTTTACTAATTAATATTTTTCCTACTATAATTTAGGAACAGTCATCAGGTCAAAAAGTTGGACGCCTTCAGCTTTTTGACATTACACATAGAAAGAAAGATGGATCTCTTATAACTTCTGAAGCTGCAGAAATTATGGTATATTTACTGAATAAAATTTGAATTATTTTAAATATTTATCATGTTTAATTATAATGGTTTAATTCGTCGTTTGTAATGCAAATAATGGCAAGTGATGTTGCATTTATTTGATTATATATTTCGTTTCTAACTCTTTCATTGACTTAGTAGGATAAATTAAAGGATAAGAAGGCGGAGTATGAAGCGATGGCTTCAAGTGATAGTTTAGTTAATCTAGAGGTCATTGATAACTAAGTTATTACTGGAGTTTTGGGTCCTGAAAGGGATGGTCGGGTTCGATTTCAAGGATCTTTTGTTAGCCCATCCCGATATTTTGGATCCACCTCGTAGAGATACATGCCTTCGGGGAGTCAGGATCAAGCTGAAGTTCAGAGGTTAAGAGATCAAATGGCTCATATGCAAGCGAGCACAGTTGAGCAAATTGCTCAACTTAAAGAGGAGGCAACAGAGGTTCAAAGAAAATATGATGAACTCCAGCTACAACTTAAAGCAGAGGCAACAGCGAGGGAAGCGGAGGTAGTAGCGAGAAAAGCGAATGAAGTAGAGGCAACAAAAAAGTATGACGAACTGCAGCTACAACATATGATGAAAATATTTCAGCAGAATCAATCGCAGAATCCGTCATCTTAGACTTTTTTTTTTCTTATTATGAGAATAATATACACAATAGTACTTTTGAAAATATTTTTTTATTTATTAATTAATTTAAATCATATACATATTTCTTTTGTTTATCATTTACATTTAGATTTAAAGTTATTGGTTGGATTTGAATTGGTTGGATTTGAATTTACAGGAAAAAATGTTGAAAATTTGGGTTCTATGTGAATTAAAATAAACTGTTAAAATCTGTTAATTTTAGCAGCGTTTGTGAGAAAAGCGCTGCTAAAGACCATGTTGCATTTGTGAGAAACTAAAATCCATGTTCTTTAACGGCGTTTATGGGGTAAGCACCGCTAAAGACCATGTTCTTTAGCGGCATTTGTGGGAGAAGCGTCGCTAAAGACTATGTTTTTTACTGACGTTTTCGGGAGAAGTGCTGTTAAAGACCAAGTTCTTTATCGATATTTGTGGGAGAAGCACCGTTAAAGAGCATGTTCTTTAGCGGCGTTTGTGGGAGAAGCGCTGCTAGAGACCATGTTCTTTAGCGGGGTTTGTGGGAGAAGCGCCACTAAAGATCATGTTCTTCAGCGGTGTTTATGGGAAAAGTGCCGCTAAAGACCATGTTCTTTAGTGACGTTGATGGAAAAGCACAGCTAAAGACCATGTTCTATAGCGGTGTTTTTCCTCATAAACGTCGCTATTTTTAGCGGCGTTATCTTTAGCGGTATTTTTTGCGGCGCTTTAATGTTTTAGTGGTGCTTTTAAGCGCCGCTATAAGCCCAAAAAAACACCGCTAAAAACCTATTTTACTGTAGTGGTAAGTGGAAAATTTTGTTAAATTGGGAGATTTTAAGTTCAGAGATTAAATTGTGAAAAAAAATGTAAAAGTTTAGGGAAAATGTGTAATTAATGAAAATGTAAGGGTTATATGCATTGAATTGTATTGTAATGTATGTGAATTTAATAAATTGAATAAAAATTTATTATTTAGATCAAGAAACAAGCAAAACAGATAAGAACCGAGGAAAAACTAAATATTGGATTAGTCGTCGACTTCGTTTTTACAACTGTATGTAATGAGGTAAGTTCATAGTATAAATACATGTATATACATGCTATTTGATGTTATGAATTTATTAGTTAAGTAAATTGTGGTTAAATCGTTAATACAAGATTGAAGTTTTAATTGTTTATAATTAAGTATAAGGTGATTAAGTATGTATAAGGACTGAAATCATTATTTTCTATTTTGGATGAATGAAAATAAATAATTATGCTATGTTTAAATTAAATTGAGAAATGTCCGATAAATTATTATTATTATGGGTCAACTAGAGAGATTAACCAAATTAAAAGAGATGTGAACAATTACTAGTGAGATTGGTAAATTAGCATTTGGTGATCAGAAATTATGGATTGTCTTGTTAAATGTTTACTTGGATTAAGGTAAGTTCATAGTTATTTGTTAACTAATGTAAATCATTTATGAATTATATTGTTGTTTTCTAATTATTAATTTATATATGTTTATGTGAATATTACTTTGGTAATTTATATTACAAAGAGAATTGACAACATTTACTTATATATATAAATATGAAAGATTTAGTTACATGTTTTAGGGACTGTAATCGAGCATTGTGGAACTCCCGGGACTTACTTTGATTTTGGTTGTAATTGGACTTGGACATTGGACATTTTAATTTTGGACGGTTTTATAATATCATATATGCATGTTTGAGTTTAATTATTGAATAATTTACGGTGTATTGTTGTTTGATAACTCTGTGTGTAAGGCATGGTGATTACACTAACAATTTTTTAAATGAAACTTCCATGGAGTAGTTTACTAGCGACTAAGGTACGCCACTTGTTTGAATTAATCAGTGGGTGATATGCATGAAATTGATTGTTTAATACTATTTAAATGAGGCTTAATTGGTGTTAATAAATTCAGTTGAAGGTGTATGAATATATATATGGTATTTAGTCGTAGCTAAATCGGGTTTATTGGCCATTAAAATACGCAAAATTGGGTTTAAAATGAGTTTTTCGCATAAAAAGTTGCAGTGGTTTTCACACGGGTGTGTGAGGGGTGACACATGGCCGTGTAGGTTTTTTGGGGTTTGAATTTTGATCTTTTTAAATTGGTATTCTAATCCGTTTAAATTACAATTTAGTCATAAAAATTGATAAGTTACTTAGGGCCTTAAATGATAAGGAAACTTGGTGAAATTTTAGGATTAGGTTCATAATCGATAAAACTTGTTAGAAAAGCACTAAATTTAATATTCGGGGTATAGTACTGATAGTTTGAAAATGTTACAATATAGTCCTTATTGTTAAAACTTGAATTAGACAGTAAATAAACTCAGATGAAGCTGATATTTTTAAGGCTTACATAAACTGACTGAAAGAAAGTCAGTAAATGTTTAGATCTAAAATCGGATTAGTTCAACCATAGATGGTAAAATGACAAAAATGCCCTTAGATTAAATTATATATAAAAAGATTAAAATTAGTTCACAAATTGCTTCCACTTTAATAAATAATTAATAATTGGAGAACATTGAGGTGTTATAAGGTCGGGGTGTGTCTTGGGTGGTCGTTAGCTAGAGAGTCACTTAAGTGGCTAATGTAACGCTTCAGATTCAGACCAGTCCGTCCAGGTCAGCTTTGGGGTGTCATAGCTTAACCAAAAAGCCTTGTCAACTTATATAAATACACATAGAAGAGAATTTTAGTGGGAAATTTTATCCTGCCCACTATCCTTCCTTCGGCAACTATGACTAATAATTTTTTCTCTAAAATTTAATGCATGCCCTATCAATTTTAGATATCTTGTTCCATCCTAACTAGTCTCTTTTAAATTAACTAACTATTTCAACTAGTAGGTAAAATGGTAAAACTAATGATTTATCCTAAGGGTTTAAGAAATAAACTATCATCTTATCCAAGGGTGGTGGCGATCTATAAGGGAGTTCGCCAACCTCCAAGCTCGCCTTAACTCAAACTTTGCCCTAGGGCGTATTCGAAGCCTTCAATTCCCCAAAAATATTTTCAACACTTTATTTACTAGAACTTACTCTATTAGGCTTCCTTATACAAATGAGATGCAAATACCCAAGTGTTACGCCGGGCAGGATGTTACAACTCTACCCCAGTTTAGGAATTTCGTCCCCGAAATTCATATTTGAAAATTTGTAAGGGTACTGATCCTACATTTGACTTTCTCTTTCCCACGGGGCTTCTTCGGTGTTATGGTTCCTCCATAACACTTTTAATAAAAGAATCCTCTTGTTCCTCAACTGTTTTACTTCCCTAGCCAAGATACAAACGAATTCTTCCTCGTAAGAAAGATTCGGCTCGACTTCTAATTCTTCGATTTGTACCACATAATCTAGATTAGACCTATACCTTGGTAGTTCCGACACATGGAACACATTGTGTATATTTGATAGTTTAGGAGGAAAAGCCAACCTATACGCCACTAGGCCAACCTTATCCAAAATCTCATATGGTCCTAAAACCTTGGGCTCAACTTTCCGTTTTAACCAAATCTAATGATCTTTTCCAATGGAGAGAACTTTAGAAATATTTTATCCCCAATCTCAAAAGAGTTTACCTTCCCTTTCAAGTCTGCATAGGCCTTCTATCGATCTTGTGCTACTCTTAAGTAACTACGAATGGTTACGACTTTTTCTTTAATCTCACAAACCAAGTCTTATCCTACAATCTTCCTTTCACTAAGTTTCATCTAACTCGTGAAAGTTTTGCATCTTCTACCGTACAGTGCTTCAAATTATGACATTTTCAAATGGTGAATTCAACCAAGGGAACATACTTCTCCTAATTGATCCCAAAGTCTATCACACACCTTCTTAGCATGTCCTCAAGCACTTGAATAACTCTTTCTGATTGACCGTCAGTTTAGGGGTGGAACGTAGTGCTAAACTTCAGCTTTGTTCCTATGGAATCATGAAGTTTCCCCTCAAAACCTTGATATGAACCTTGGATCTCGATCGTATACTATGGATTAGGGGATTCCGTGTAGGAGAACTATCTCAACGATGTACAACTCTGCCAACTTTTCTAAAGAGTAGGTAGTCTTTACTTTTAGGAAGTGCGTTGACTTGGTAAGTAAATCCACTACCAACCAAATAGAATTCTTTTTGGAAGGGCTAAGGGGTAGTTGATCTACCACAAATCGATGTAGCAAATTAGGCATTTTTGACACACTTAAGGATCTTTTTCTCAAGAAAAATTGAGTTTTTAGCATATTTTTTCGTTATTTTTTATTTTCATATTTTCGGATAATAAGTGAAAATGTTTCATTTTTTCTATTTTTACCCAAATTGGACATGAGGGACCTAACAAGCTGATTGAGTGTTGTAGGGAGTCGACGATTGCCCAAAAGAGAAGAAAACATCACTTTTAAGGGGGTATCGCAATATCAAAGCATGAAAGTCACGATAACCTTGATAGTGCTTAAATGAACAAAATCAAGGCCATTTATAGTCATATCGCGATACTAGACCATGGGTATCGTAATATCGAGACCCTTAAGACTACTAATCTCAAGAATCTTATGGGTATCGTGATACACAAGCTTGGGTATCGCGATATCGTTACCTGACGAGTAAAAACACTATATGGGCAATTTTACATCCAAACAAGCTTAAGTCTATTTTTCACTTAAGGGCAACATGGTCATTGTTAGGTTAAATGTTAGTAGGCTATAAATACCACTTTATAAGCCTTTGAACTCAGATTTTGGTGGTTGCTAGTTTCCTTCAGTTTTCTTTAGTTTTAGGGTTAGGCTTTCTTTTCCTTTCTTTTCCTTTCCTTTCTTTTTTCTTTTCATTTTTAGTTTAGGGTTTCTCTTTTCTTTTTAGAGTAGATTTTAATCTCATAGTTTCCTCTCTACCTTATTGTTAAATATTTTGTAAACAAGGATGGACAAGCTCTTGAGCTACAATGGAACTTCATCAATTAAATGAGCATTTTCTTAAACCCTATGCTTTCAATTTATGCCTACCATATATGTGATAAAATGCTTATTTGGGATTTGAGTTTGAATATGTGCTAAATTTGTTGGATGAATGATTGTTTGGTTGTTTTTTAGCTTAAGTTGATGTCTATTCTTGATTGATTGGTTGTTCTATTATATTGAAATGCTTTATGTGCTAGAATTAATGCCTCTTATGGAAAACCTAGATAAATGAGACCGGAATGAGAGTTTATCCTTAGATAGTTTGATATGGTGGTGCCGAGTGGTGAGACTGGAAGATAATCTTAGGTGATATCTTTTAGTCTAGGATGAGATCAGAAGGAGATTCCTGACAAAAAGTGGCAACCAATATAATCAGTATAGGTTCATTAGTTTAATTAGCACTCAACTAATCAATCAACCATCGTTTAATCATTTACATTATCTAAAACATTAGGAAGAAGGTTTATCTTAGTTAGTTTAATTAATAGTTTAATTTTAGTTTATAAACAACTTTATTTGAACTTGCACTAATAATTTCCAACTCTATTAGATTAGTAATTGCTTAACTTGTAATTAACTTGATAAACACATTTAGCCGCTTGTAAATCCCTTGGGTTCGAGCCCTTGGAATACTTCGTGTTCCATCAGAATTATAAATATTAAAATTGACACTGTCTGCTTGCAATTAAAACCCACTCTTTAAATTATTTCATAAAATCGTTCTTTTTAACGCGCATGCACGTGGTGGGTTAGTTTAATGCGCACTAGGTATCTTTAGCCTATTCCTTCAAATTTTGGGAAAGGTGAGTTGGTTTAACAACTAACTCTACCAGTAAGGCTCTATTTTTGAAAATGGTTAGTTTGGCTCGAAGGGACAACAAGGTCGTAACAGTCTTTTTATTTAATGCATATGTCATAACATTCACCTTCCTTGGATGGTACTCAAAGACCAAATCATAATCCTTCAATAGTTTGAGTCATCTTCTTTGGCGTAGGTTTAAGTCTATTTAGGTCATCAAATATTTCAAACTTTTGTGGTTAGAGAAAATACGAAATCTCTCCCGATACAGATAATGTCTCCACTATTTCAATGTCAGAACTACCGCTTCTAATTCAAGGTCACGCGTGGGGTAGTTCTTCTCATAAGGTTTCAACTGGAATGATGCATAATCTATCACCCTTCCCTTTTGCATAAGGGCGCACCCTAATCCATTTAGTGACGCATCCATGTAAACCATGTATTCATTTCCAAGTTCTGCTTGTGCCAATATCAAAGCTTTGGTCAAAACTATTTTCAACTTCTCAAAACTTTGTTGGCAGTCGTCGATCTATAAAAACTTCTTTTTCTTTCTTAGAATTTTAGTGAGTGGATAAGCTATTATTGAGAAACCCTTTACGAGCTGCCTATAATATCCTGCTAATCCCAAAAAACTACGAACTTCGGTGACATTCTTGGGCGAGTTCCATTCAAGAACTGTCATTATTTTGGCGGGATCCATCTTAATTCCATCTGTTGATATCACATGTGTTGAAAAAGAAAAGAGTTGGTTATTTAGTGGGAAGTTGCAATTTTGAAGGCCAAAGTAAGCCAAGTCTAAGGTCATTAAACTTAAATTGTCAATCCTTTTTCCCTACCTTTAGCCTAGCCCCGTTACAACCCTTATAAAGACCAATTGATTTAAATCGCTAAGCTGACTACATTAGTGGAAAGGAAAATTTTGAATTCAACATATGAAGGAAAATATTATAACCTGAGGAATGATTCATAGTTGATTTAGGGATGTTAAAATCTTTTTGAAGTGAATCTAACTCTACTCATAAAATTAACTTTTCAAATCATGATTTTGCTAACCATTTAGACACTTGAAGAAAAATTGGATGATATGTTGTATATGAACTACATATTTGAAGAATTAATTTAAGAGTATAATTTTTTGCTTTTCCATGACTACTTGATTGAATTAAATTTTACAAATATACGACATGTTTTTAGCATTACTCGGGATGAGCAATGATTTAAGTTTGGGGGTGTGTAAACTTTAAAATATATAGATATTTCAAGACTCTTTTATGTATATTTTATGCTAATTCCAAGTAAATAAATAACATTTTCTATGTTTTTTCACTTAATTTCATGATATTTTGTAATATCCCTGGGAATGTGTTAAGTTAGTAAAATTTATGTTATACACATGTTATTTTGCTATTTTTTGGGAATAATTGGGCAAAGGGAAAGTATGAAAAATTTTGGTTGTATTTGGGTCTTAAATAGGTACAGGTTTGAAGATTCAAGATGCAGTCACGTGGGCTTCAAAATGAATTTGTTCCAAATTCAATTGCATGAAGGCCTAATATTGTCTAATTGGAGACCCAAAACCGTTCCACTTACCAACTTTTCCACGAAATAAAAGTGGCAACATCCACTGCTATAAATAGCAGTCCATAACTAACCACTCATCTCCCAAAAATAGCATATTTGACCCCAATCTCCATCAAATAAAAATCAGCAACCATTCCCCTTGATTCAAGCCTCAAACTGTCCACTCCTCTACTAAAAATAGCAATCAAAACCACCCCCCCTCTTTTTACCATTCAATGGCCAGTCATACAAGGAGAAAAATAAGCAACTCCTTTTGCTAAAATTAGAAAAACATCGCTCACTCATCCACATATCAATGGACGGCGCATACGGGGGAGAAAATCAAGGATTCCCTTGCTAAAAATAGCAAGGGATGTTGGGCTTAAAGGTTATAAAAGGAGGCTTTCACTTCATTCAGAAATGTACCAGTTTTTAGAGAAAAATCTCTTGAGTGTTCTTGTCTTTCTCATGCCTTGTTAAACACTCGTTTGCCACAAAATAAGACAATTCACTTACCGAAAATGAGATCATTCGAAGAGAGAAACTTGAGAGCATTTTGATGATTTGATGCAAAGACAAAGAGGAGAGCTACCACGGAAAGCTGCAAGGAGCAGTCATAGATAACTCGCTGTAGTTCGACTATTTTCTCTTCTTATTGTGAATTGGCCTTGGATAACCCCCCTCGACTACTATTCTTCTCTTTCTCTTTATTGTTAATTGATGTTTTCTATGTTGAAAGATAAGTTTGCATCTCATTTTTATGTTTTCAATTTAATATTACATAACTTAATTTTGTTTACTGAAAATAAGTATGAATCATGATTTGAGTTAATTGGTTTTTTTATTGTGAATATTTGTGCAAATGATTATTTCATTCATTTAGGTTTAATACATATTAATACTTGTAAATGTATTACCAACATTTGTAGGTTAATGAATTAACTGTTTAATCTGAGAAGAGGTAATAGTTAATAGATAAAATTTCTAAATGGTACATATCATGTCGATAACAAAAGATGAGTTTTGTATGCATAAATTGTATAAATGCCCGAAAGGGTGATTTCTAAGTTAGTTTTGACATAGACATATGTAGAATATCTTAGGGACATAATAGGACTTCAAGAGAAGCTTATGCCTTCATTGAAATTTGGTTTAATGAATTTTTATATTTCCACGATCCATTCGTGATATTCTTTTAATGATTGCCCATAAAATCTTGTTAAGTGAAATACTTGTTCTAGTCTATTCATGTTATGTTTTATTAAATCTTGTCTTTAATCTTTCTGTTGTGATTATTTTTTGCAAGGTATGTTGTTTTATTTTGTGAGTATTTGAAATTTAACTACATCCTTAACATTATTTTCGACTCTCATCACTAATATTTTTCTTTACTTATTTTCTACCAAATTGTTTTATAATTAACTTTGTAATTAATTTATACAAAAGTCCTTGTGGAGACGATAACTCTTTACTTACTAATTACTTGTATAACCGTGTACACTTGCACAAAATCACGCGACACAATATTTTTCATGCAACCATGTCTCATCAACCTGCACATGCTGCTTGCAATAGGGAAACACCCAAATGCATGGATTGAATGTCCAAAACATCTGGTGGAAATTTTTTCTCCCTAGTTGTAGTTGGTTGTTCGGGCCATAATAAGGCAACATTTGCAAGTCAGCGACAGTACTTGGAACATACTCTTGCATAGTGGTTATCCACCCCTAAAGTACGTTGTACGACACATTCCAATCTTCATACAACTATTCCATGACCATTTGTTTAGCAACCATGCCTTCCGATATGACACTTGGTACTAGAATCATTTTTACATTTCGATAATTAGGACCGATACATGAATGGTGGGCACGTATTTCACCAATGGCATGATCCAGTTGCAGATAGTTTTCACATCAAGTTTGTGATGGCCTTGCATCATACATGCACAAATGCATGTATGAGTCCCAACAAATTTCTGGATCTTCCATAGTTTGGACCTCTAGATAAATGCAGCTCGTACCCACTAGTTGCACCCTTCTATCGACCTCCATCACTCCCTAACATAAAATGTCAGTTTAGACACAGTGACTTTGTAGTTAACTAACACCTTCATGTTACACTCTTGATGGCAAATATGCAGTCATCCTTGTTCGCGAATTGTTAGCCCACAAACATCTCTTTCAATTCGAGATTTCCCACCAATCGATGATCAAGTATTATATCAAGGAACTCAGGGAATTTGAATGCATGTGCCACATTGACATTTATGCTCGATGTGTGAGCCCCACGGGCATTGCATATGGCAATGTCATGAACCGAGTTCCCGACTGAAAGGGCGTAAACATTTTCACCATTGTTCGTTCTTTCATCATCGATATCATCCGGGACCTCATCTAATTTGGGTCACTAAAATCTTTAACCTCATGATCAGAACTACCATTATTACCAAATCCATATTCATCATTTACATCGATCTCAATCACGACTAAATGTATCTATAAACAAAGACTCGGATTAAGGTTGCCATACGTAGTACGACCATGGTGTGGATTTTCGACCCATGTCGATGCTGCTCCACCATCGTACTATTCTACCCATCCAACATTAAGACCAATGTCAAACTCACGTATAGACGATCACCTATCAATAGACACTCTCAAAACCTTCGTACATAGGTCTTGAACTCCATATTGTTGACTTAAAAGACTGACATCATGAACGAGCTCCACATCCACTAACTCAACAAACAACTAGATCGGTTCAGTGTTCAACCTCCCAATCGGGAAATAAAGTGTGACCATTGTCTCTAGGTCTTCATCGTCTAAAAGTTTCATCTTGGTAAATTTGATAGGACTTGACGAAATTGGAAATTTGTAAAATAGTCCTGACATCCTCCTCCCACAACGTCGACCAATTTTGTCACTAATCTTTTCTTTCATATCATCGATAGACACATTCTTATTAAACTTCAATCCTATTTTTTAGAAAGATTCAAATATACAAACAACAATTGTTTGTAAAATTACTCCATCAAAATAAATGTATGTGAATAATTGGTTATCCATCTTCGATACTACATCTATAAAATTAATTAAAAATAAATTTTATTTAATAAAATTCGATCCTACTATAGAATTATAATTGTTTATATTTAATAAAATTAGTTATATACAAGCTTGGAGGGCCGATATAGCAACTTGGCGAATCAATGGATTCAATTAAAAAATGGAATAATGATATATATAAATCTTTTAATTTGAATTGGAATTGAATACCTTAATGTTAAGTACATAATATGATATGTTATGTTACTATGATTGTTAATGGTGATAGTTCATGAATTTGGTTAATAGAAATTGTGTATAATCCCTATTTTGATACATGAATGATAAACGTTTTGGTTGACTAATAAATGTTTATAAAGAATATTATATGTGTATAAATCTATATGACATTGTAATTGGTTAACTAACTTTAATTAGAACCCACCGAGTGGCTCCAGTGGTTAAGAGGATGTTGTTCGTCCTAGGATACCCGGGTTCTAGCACCTATATGTGCAAGGTGTGTGTGCGTTGTCAAAAGGTAAAGAAAGTATGAGTAGATACTACCATGTAATCACACCAGTATAATAAAAAAAACTAACTTGAATCATGGAAGTACCACTGAGTTTTATCGTTCAGTGTATAATTTGTTTATTTCGTATGAAGGTATAGGTGAATATCGAGGTTACGAGAAGTGAATTCCAGCATCCAACTAGTGATCCTCGACTCAATAATGTTTGTATAGTCCTATTTTAATAAATATATGGCATGTACCTAAGTTAAGTCGATTTTTGCAATAATACATAATCATGTTAATATTTGAATCTAGAATTAGTGAATTAGAAATGTTCAAATGGTTGTATAGTACATATAAGAATTTGACACTAAATGGTTTACATGTGATGATGAAATATTTGTGACCATATATGAATGCATATGTCGATTTGTTAAATGGTTTGAAGTTTTCATAAGTGTTCAATATAGAATGCATGGTTATGAAATAAAAATGTATATGTAAATGAAGAGATATGTTAGAAATGAACATTTGGGAATGGCATTTTGGCTAAATAAGTGAAGTGTGTTGATAAAAATTGATTTTAGGTGAAGCAAGTTGGTACCATTTTGGACCATTTGCAAACAGACAGTCATGTCTCGACAAGGCCTAATAAGTGAGTTGCGTTGCACCAAGGAACCCCTGAAGTCACGACGTCAACTTATTATTTTACAATCTTTACAATTTGGTCCTAATTCGATTTTGGACTAGCAAAATTGCTTTCGTAAGCTCGTATAAGACCTCGAAAATTAGTATGTATTGTATTATGATTATGTGTTACACTATTTGCATGTTTAAATGGTTATATTGTGTATTTAATTGATCATAGTTGCTCCGGTAATAGATATGGCATCCTGTAGCTCGAACCCAACGATTGGGATGGGTATGGGGTGTTACACTCGAAAATCTTGAAAATCGTAAAACCTTCTTCCTAGGTTAGCATCACTCCATGATGTCTCATTAGTGCTAATTTCTTGCAATAACATCTTATTTTTGTCGCAAGAGTTCTTTCCGACTATTATCCATTGAACCAACCTTGCTAGCGTTTCAGGTAACTGAAGGAAAATGATTTCATGATCCGATCTATGCTTGATTATTGAAGAAGCTTTCTTGGGATTTTTTGAGGGTATTTTTCATATTGGGAATTTTTCAGAGTGAGGGTTAAGTTTTACGAAAAATTGGGGGAATATTTATTTTAAGGGTTTTTTACAAAATGTTTTTATGCATTCTTTTCAAATTTCTCACATTTTTCATCCAAGCAGACATAGATATCCATGTGTTAAATTAAACTGACACCTAGTGTGCCACCTCAACAACTTAACTTCCCGTTAAGTTTTCCATTCATTTTGAGCAACTTTGACAAATAATGTAAGTTGAAGGGTGAAAAAGAGGTTGAAAAACTTGAGTGATAACTCTTGAAAAAAGTTATCTTTTATATCTTTTTAAGCTTGAGAAAGTGTTTGTAGTTAGGTAAAATAAATTAATTTAGGATAGGATTTAGTGTTTTTCATTCATGCATACACAAAGCTTGGTTGAACGTAAATAATAGGATTTTTACTCTAATTTTGAGGGGAAAAAATGAGGTGTAGTGGACATGTGCAGTGCAGGTGCAGATGATGAAGGAAAGGATTCAAGAATGAGAATTTTTCCCTGACAAAGTTTTGATGTCATGATAATCCTGGGAGTCCTGACTCAGCAAATGCAGCTCGTTCTAGAAATAGTCAGCTGAATCGTACCTACTTAAGAATATACCAGAAGCAAGTGTAGAAGGTGTACACCTATTGGAAGAATCTACTAGAAGCAGGCATGGAAGGACTGAGCTGTGAAAGTACCGACTTGGAGAGGATCTATAAATACTCATGGAAAAGAAGGGAAATGGTGAATGGAAAGAGAGTGAAGAATTGAGGAGCAATCCACGCAAGAACTTTACGCAAATCACAAGTGGGAGCTTAAGCAAGCAGGGGAAAAGACAAGTTGCATTGAAGGACTGAGCATAAGGAAGAAAGGCATTTACCCTCCACATCGAGCAATAGTTGCAGTGACGAAGGAGGCTGGTGACAATAGCTCCTGCATTTTCATCCTAGAATTTGGTTTTATAAATGTTAATTTCTATTGAGGAGATGTTGAATGATTTTAACTTGGTTTTAAAACTCAAACCCATGAGCTAAATCTCATTGTGTTGGGATTATTTGGATGTTATTTTAAATATTTTATGAATGTTATTTGGTTGAATTTAATTGTGTTACTGTTTTATTCATTGGGTTGGGATCTCTTTTAAATGATACAAGCGTGACATCAACGGATGCTCGTAACAGCCCTAGACATAGACGTTGTGTTATGCACAGAGGATATTTTACTGGGTTGACTTCTCAAGTCTTATAGACATATAATGCCTTGAGAAGAATAACCTTAAGCTTAGATATCGAACGAGGCAAGCTACTAAAGGAATCCTCTTAGCAGTATACCTTTTAGACTTTTGTCATGATATTCTGAAATATTTGAATAAAATCCTAGTAATCCCAACTTTATTATTCAGCATATTCTACCCTTTGATACTTGCTAAAGCATTCCACCACCATTCTTCACCAACCATTTACAATTTATATTTTAGTATTTAGTTTATTAAAGTTCTTTTATACTTTACTTTGCATAGCATAATACATACTAAATTGTCATAATATCATTCTTTTGTCAGGACATTAGGATACATTATTTTACCCTGACATTATTCTTTTACTATAACAACAACTCAATTAAATTACATTAATTCTGATCCCTATGAATACGATAATTCACTCACTACTTTATTACTTGAACATTACATATACGTTTTACATGCAATAAAGAGCTACAATTACTATTTTTGATAAAATTGGAGGATGAAAAATATCATTATGCGTTTACTTTGTTTGAAAAAACAGACAAAATTTAAGTTGGGAGGTGATGAACTTTGCGAATCAAGCCAACATTTGTTGTGTGTTAGTAAATTGATAGGAAATGAATTGGCCCATGTGGCCAAGCAGTAAGCGTACGTAATAGCCATCCATTTGAAAGCCTGAGGACTCAAGACTGACACCAAAGAAAAGGCTGCCATAATCAGTGACCTAGGGACCTCCTCAAATTTCATCATTTATAAAGGCCAAAAACTCCTCTTTTCACCTCATTCAATCATTCCTTTCATTTTCCAGTTTGCTTAAGCTTCAAATTATTTCTCATACCAGATAGAATGGCTCAGGTAAATTTTTGTTTCTTTATTTTCATGTTTACGCTCTTTGTCTGTTTCACTGAGTTTCATGTTTACTGTTCTAGCAGAAGGTGGTTCTCAAAGTTCTAACCATGACTGATGAGAAGACAAAGCAAAAAGCCATAGAAGCTGCTGCAGATATCTATGGTATGGCATTTCATCATACGGTTTGCATGCATAAATAAATAAATGCTTTGTCAGCTTAATCTTTATCAAAATTAAAATCTTGATTGGGGGTGTTGCTCTAAACTTGTTTTAGCCTAACAAATTGGGTCTCTGGTAGAAACTAGAATAAGCTTAATTGCGGTGGCAGGGGTTGATTCAATAGCGGCGGATCTAAAGGAACAGAAGCTTACAGTGATAGGGCAGATGGATGCAGTGGCGGTGGTGAAGAAGTTGAAGAAAGTAGGGAAAGTGGACTTAGTATCAGTTGGACCTGCAATAGAAGAGAAGGAAGAGAAGAAGGAAGAAAAGAAAGAGGAGAAAGAAGAAGTGAAGGAAGAGCAAAAATAATGGAAATTAGAAAACTCCCATCATCCGATTCTCTCTTCCATAGAAATAAGCTTTTAAGAATTGCAGGGATACAATTTCTTCAAGTCCCTGTCTCAAGAAAAAAAAACCCTCAAGCAAAATCAATGAACAATGTGAAATGGATGTTGGTTTAGGAATATAAATCAATTCAATCCATCACCAACTTATATAATTGTGGTTAAATTGATCATATTATTGATTTGTTAATCTTATCGGTCCAATCGATTTAATTAATTTAATTAAAAATTATGATTAAATTGTCACTTCAATCAATTTTTTAATTCATTAAATCGGTTCAAATGAATTTTCTATCTAATCGGTTCAAAATCACTTTTCTAACAAATTTTTCAATCGATTTTCGATCAAATCAATCTAACTGATTAATTCGATTCAATTCAAATAACATTACACATGTATACACTAAAATAAGGTTTTTCTAAAATAAAAAAATATAACTTTATTGACATAATTAAAATATTAACAAGTAGCACAATTTTATATCTAGAACAAGAGAAATGGGATTTATGTTATAAATAACACCTCCACGTTTTTTTATAGAACCTTTCATATTTTCAATTTATTAATTTTCTCATTGTTATTTTATGGTTATTGTTAAATTAAAAATAACATAATTACCTATTTTTAGATTTTTTGTTTGCTCTGTAGCACGATTTTCATCTATCCTCGTTGAAACGTTGTGTTTGTGATTGTTTTGACTTTGTTGCTTTTGGTGATACTGCTGCACAAGTTTGGTCCCAATGGAGGATGACCTGGCAAATCTCCATCTCTTGGATGAGGAAGAGGATGCATTCTAAGAGGATACCAAGACGATTAAAGAGATCAAGAGTTTTCTATGCTAGGAACATGTTTAACTAAAAGTGTGGTTCACTTCCGTCTTTACGAAACACCTTACCAAATCTGTGGCACCCCATAAGAGGTATTTATATAACGGATCTAGGTGAGAAACATTACTTTTTCAAATTTTTTCATGCGATTGACATGAATAGGGTGTTAGATGGCCTACCATAGTTTTTTAACAACCATTTACTGTTGATGCACAAGTTGGAAAGAATGAATATCCACTTATTGTTACTTTACATTTTGCAATTTTTTGGATCCAAGTACAAGATTTGCCTCCAGGTTTGATGTCAAAAACCATGGCTAAAAGGTTTGGGGATTTCTTAGGTGAATTTTTGGCTATACATTGTCACGTGAGAATACGAGTCAGATTGGATGTTCGAGTACCCTTGAAATGGAGGAAGAAAGTGCAAGTGGGTGACCATGTTTATTATGCTCGCTTCCAATACGAGAAACTCGACTTGTTTTGCTTCATATGTGGGAAACCCGAACACGACAAGAGTTTCTGTCCATATCGAGTCCAAATTGACCCAACAAAAATAGTTTTTGGGTGGGGCATTTCATTGCGAGCAACCCCAAGAAGAGGTCAGACGAGGCTCAGTCGGTGGTTACGGTAAGTTAACAGGATGGATTTTGTGAGGCAAATGAGGAAAGTGAATATTCATGGCACAATGTAAGGAATCCTAATTCCAATTATAGGAACCAAAATCCTAATTTTAAGGGTCAAAATATTTTGAAAAATCAATGTTTTGATGAACAAATTATTGCTAGATATATGAAAGGTCTAAATGATTTAGTGAGGTCAAATGTTAGTAAGGGGTTTACGAGTGAGCCTATGGATTTCTACTTGGTAGGAGAAAATAGCCTAATACATACTAATGACGGGAAAAAAGGTCAATAGGTAGTTCAAATTTCTGATGTACCCGAAGACAGTGACAACGTATCGACTAACTCTGCTAGGCAGGGTAGTCGAGCTTTATGAATATCCTAAGCTAGAATGTCTGTAGGTTGAGGAACCCACAAAATGTTTATCCTCTCAAGAATAAATTGAGTTGTTTGTCCCCACATTTTGTTTCTTATGAAGACAAAGATAAGTTCACAAAAAATGGAGAAACTTCGAAGGAAATACGGATACAACAATGGAATTAACATTGGAGCTAATGGCTCGAGAGGGGGGTTGTGTCTAGGATGGAAAACAAGCGATGTAGTTACTCTACGAAGTTATTCAAATTTCCATGTTGATGTTGAGGTGCAAGATGAAAATGGCAATTGTAAATGACGGGTGACGGGTTTTTATGACCATCACGAAGAAAGGTTTAGAGAGTCCTCTTGGAATTTAATTCACAGATTGGGTCGAGATCAATCGTTGCCTTGGATGGTGTTGGGCGTCTTTAATGAAATAGCCCATTCCTTTGAAAAAACTAGTGGCAGGATTCGAGGTGAAAGATAAATGAATGCTTTTCGATCCCCCTTATCTAATTATGATCTAAACGATCTAGGTTATAACGAGAAATGGTATACGTAGGAAAAGGTCAAGTTTTCTTCAACAAACATTCGAGAACGCTTAGATCGGAGTGTTGCGAACAATGGATGGGGGACTTGATTTCCTAATTTCAATGTAAGTAATCTCTCACATTCTTTTTTGGATCACTATCCTAATCTAGTGAATATCGATTCTTCTTAAGGCAACTACTTTAAAAAGGATCGGCATATGTTTATATTTGAGGTGTATTGTATTTTGGAAGAAGGATTTGTGAATGTGATAAGGGAGTCTTAGGTTTCAAATTCGGATTAGCTCCTATTGAAACTTAATAAACTAGGCTATTGTTTGGTGGAGTTGAGTTCACATGTGCGTCGTGATAGAAAAGCTCAAAAAAAGCTACTGGAAGATCGGTTGGATATTTTGACCATAAAGGAACTGAATGATGATGTGCTTATTGAGATGACAGATATACGCCTTAAGTTGAATTTTGAGGCAGAAAAGGAAGAGAGATACTAGGAGCAACTGGCACGCACAAATTAGCTTAAACATGAGCACCATAACACTACATTTTTCCATAATTCTACCATGGCAAGGAGAAAACAAAATTTTATCAAAAGGCTTGAGGACAGACAAGGCAATTGGGTGGAAGATGAGAATGGTATGGGTTCGATTGTGACTGGTTATTTTCAAGATTTATTTAAGGCATCTAATAAGAGAGATACGGATGTGATATTTGGTAAAGTAAAAAAGGTATCTCAAGGGAGAAAAATAAGGAGCTGTTGAAACCTTTCACCATCGAGAAAATATGGCTAGTAGTAAAAGACATGGCACCTCTCAAAGCTCTTGGTCTTGACGACTTCCCAACGTTATTTTATCAGAAACACTGAAGTATTGTGGGTTTTAAAGTTTCATCTTTCTTTCTAGTTGCGTTACGGGGGAACATTATGGAGCAAATCAATAGCACACATATCGTACTAATTCCCAAGGTTAGTAATTCGAAAACCATTACTCAGTTTAGACCAATTAGTTTGTGCAAAGTTCTTTACAAAATTATTGCTAACACTATTGTTAATAAAATGAGTGGATTACTGGATGCTTGTATAAATGAGGCACAAAGGGCTTTTATTCCGAACAGATTGATATCGGACAAAACCCTTATTGCTTATGAAATTCTTCATGTGTTGAAAACTAAAATATGAGGATCGAGAGGAAGTTTTTCTCTTAAGCTAGATATGTCTAAAGCCGACAACAAGATGGAATAGGATTTCCTTGCTGGTGTGATAGTTAAATTGGGTTTCGATATAGCAGGGTCACCTTTATTATGAGATGTGTTGCATCGATAGACTACACAGTGGGTGTGAATGGTGTACTCAGTAAAAAATTCATGTCTTCGAGGGGGCTTAGACAAAGGGATCCCCTCAGCCCATATTTATTTTTGACTTGTGCGAGAGGTTTCTCTGCTCTTTTACATGATACGAAAATGAACAAGGTAATTAAAGGGGTATAGCTGAGGAGAGGTCCACTTTCGATCAACCACTTATCTTTTGCTGACGACAGTTTATTATTTGAGGATGCTTCTAAGACAAGGGTCGAGCATATCCACCAAATCATTACTACATATGAGTTGGCATCGGGGCAAAAGGTTTACTTTGATAAGTTCCTCATTTCCTTTGGGTCAAATGTGCTCAATAGTGACAAGGAAATGGTTTCATCCATTTTGGGTGTTCGAGTCTCTCCAAACCCAGAGAAATATCTCGATCTTCCAATGATGGTGGGTCACAATCGGAATAAGGCTTTTGCTTACTATGTTGCCAAATTTTGTAGAAGGATCAAAGATTGGAACTTAAAATTTCTATCTTTTGGAGGAAAGGAGACTCTTACAAGCCTTATCGATTTATGCAATGCAATGTTTCCTTTTCCCTAAATCATTATGTACTAAGCTAGAAAATGTACTTAATTGATTTTGGTGGAGAAATGCAAAATCTATGAAAGGGATTCATTACAACTCATGGAAAGATCTATGCGTGCCTAAGTCAAAAAAAGGGTTAGGATTTCGTGACTTTACCATGTTCAATGTTGCATTGTTGGCTAAGCAATGTTGGCGTATATGGACTCAGCCAAATTGTTTATTAGCAATAGTTTTCAAGTCACATTATTATCCACAATCAAATTTTCTCAAAAGTGGGTTAGGTTCTTACCTATCAGTTACTTGGAAGAGCATTCTGACGGCTCGTGGTTTACTAGAATTAGGCCTTGGTTGGAGGATCAACGACAGTGCAAGTGTGAACATTTGGAACAATCAGTGGCTTCCTGGAGCTGCAAATGGGAGAATTAATTGTTAGTATATTAACACTAAGTACACTATGGTGGCTGATTTATTGACTAATCAAGGTACCTGAAATGTGAGTGCTATACAAGAAATAGCTAGCTAGGATCAAGTTGAGAACATCTTGTCTATTCCAGTGGCTCGGATGAATTGCCCTGATAGTAAGTGTTGGTGTGCGGATGACTCGGGAGAATACACAACCAAGAGTGGGTACAGACTCTTATTACATGAAAATTCTTCTAAGCATAATAGTACTACACAGATACAAGCTATAGGAGAAACAAACTTCTTTACAAAACTTTGGGACCTCCAACTTCCCCAAAAAATCAAAAATCATCTCTGGAAAACATACAAGGGTTATCTTCCTACATATGAGAACCTGAGAAAAAGACACCTCCATAATCCTGATAGATGCCCAATGTGTAATGCAGGTCTGGAATCAGTCAACCATATTCTCTGTTTTTACCCATTCATAGTCCAAGTGATGGACTGTCTGAATATTATCCGTCCACCTACATCAACATATTCAGATCACAAACAATGGTTAGTGGCTTCATTCAACATGGGAGGTGACAGGAATCAAAAGTTATTAATAGTTACAATTTGGTTGATTTGGTTTGCCAGAAATCAGCTAATCCATGATGGTTCCAAACAGACAGTTCAAGAGTTATCTGAGTTTATATTAAGTTACATTGCTGAAATTGACTCTTTGGCTCAGGAAAAAATCCCCGTTTTCACACCTAAGAAAGACTACTGGAAACCACCAAAAATGGGCTTTATGAAAGTCAATTTTGACTCTTCCTATGATGCTCAGAATAAGAGATCTATTTCTGGAATTATCATAAGAAACGAAAAAAACCTGATTATGGGGGCTTGTACTTACCCTCATTTTCATGTTGGAGATCCTTTCGTGGCTGAAGCTTGGGCATACGAAAGGGCGATCTCGTTCGCAGGAGAGATTGGGTTCCGGAATATTGAAGATGAAGGAGACTCCCTCACAATCATAAAAAAGATCAACTCAGACTCACCAGATAGACCTTCCCTTTGCTCCATCATAACAGATACTAAAAACAAAATGGGTATGTTTGAATCGGTTACCTTTCATCATGTTAGGCGTGAATTGAATGTGGCTGCCCACACTCTAGCAAGGGAGGGTCGCCTCTTGGAAGAACCTCGATACTGGATTGAAAAAGCTTCGACGACGGTGGAAAGAGTGGCTGTAGAAGACAGATTGAAATTTAGGCACTCTGAATCTTGACTTTTTGGCTATGGTTTATCGGAAAATTTCCATCTTTCACTTTGATTTTGACCTAAGGTCTACTCTCCTTCATTTACTCTGCTGCAGATCTGATTTGATGGTATACGGAGAGTTTGCTGATTTCGTGGTTTTGGTTTTCTTAACGGTTTCATTGCTTTAATGGTTTTACCTCTTTAAGTCGATTGGTTTGATAGATCTTTTAATAGGGTTTGATTGTTTTATGGTTTGTTTATTGCTTTTCGGTCTGTTTCCTGAGGATGCGGTTAAACTTTTAATGGAAACCAGCTATATATTCCCATAAAAAAAAGAAGAAATAACTTAAAAATATTATCAACCTTAGTTCATGTATATTTTCAATTACTTAAGCAAAATAAACATTTTAATCTTTATCATCTTAACACTTGTCATATAACTTCAATTAATTAATTAATATATTTAAATGTTCAGATAAAAACTAAATTTTGTAATTTTAAATCAACATTAAAAATTTAACTAATATTAGATTTTGTCACACTTACAAGAGCGAAACCAGAAAAGTTTTTTAAGGGGGGAAATTAAATTATAATTTTTACGATAATAAAAATGTAATTTTTAAATGCTTAAATCAAACTTTTTTTCATTTTTAAGGTGGTCAAAGTGCAAGTTTACCTTTGTTAATTTAAACTTTTAAAATTTTCAATGACCTAAATGGAATTTTTTTCATTTTAAGGGGGCCAAGCCCCTGCCAGCTCCCCTGGATTCGTCCCTGCACACTTACTATATACAAGTGGAAGAAAATAATTTATATTCAAATTATTTTTTAAAAATTATTTAATAATAGACATAGGTGGAATGGTAAGTTCCTAGCAAGCATTCGACAAGTTGCTAAAGCTCTAAATTGGGGAGTGTTTTGTGAAAAGAGACCTAGTGCAGATGAGGAGCTAGTTCGAGAATTTTACGTGAATTTAACCTCAAGGAACTAACAGAAGTTCCATTCCGAAGAATCAAGGTACCATTAAACTCAAGCATGATCAATGAATTCTTTGACCTACCTGATTTTGAAGAAGGCAAATACTCTGTTTTAATAAAGAACATTAAGGTCAAGAAGTTGCAAGAAATCCTTCAAGAACTCACAGTTCCTGGTTCTGAATGGACGATGTCAAAGAATGTAACTCATACTTACCATAGAGAATATTTGACACTGCCAGCGAAAGCGTGGTTTTATTTTATTCGGTTTAGTCTTATGCCTATCTCACATGGGATTACAATTTCAGTAGAACAAATAGTCTTGCTATACTCAATCGTGATAGCAAAGACCATTGATGTGTGAAAAATTATTCTTAGACAAAACGTTCTAGCCAAGCCTATTTCCTCTTTACGATAACAGTTTTGTGCTTAAAAGCTGAAATCCTTGGAAACATGAAGAAAACGAGATATAGTCAAGGCACAATCACAAATTGAGACCTTTTTCGAATAGCAGGAAATTCCATCCTTCAATAGCAAGCTGAATCAAGTGAAGAACCCGAAGAAAAGGAAATTCCTAAAGATACAAAACCAGTGCAACCAGTTGAAATTCCTTATTCGGTAGAGCCAACAAAACCAATGTCTGAACCTGACATGTCTATTCTTGTAACAGCCCGTTTTTCAGTGGTGTCAGAAATAGTGATTACGGGATCACAAATCTGACGAGAAATTTTTATAAATGAGTGATTAAATTAAATTAGTCAAAAATAATTTTATTTGGAATTTTGAATTGAAGGATTTTAATTATTAAATTAAAATTTTGTATAAGTGGTTTGGTTCAAAGCTTAAGTGGCTTTACAAAATGAAGTATCGGGATCTCGTTTCTGATGTTAAGGGCCATAAATATTTTTATTAAATATTTATAGCTTCTTATTATATGTGAATTGAAGTTTGGCTGGGTAATTTTGATGATTAATTGTTTAATTAAGGAAAAAAGAGTAAATTGTAAAAGAGGTAAAAGTTAATTGCTATGGAATAAAATAAAAGGGACCAAAGTGGTAATTACACCATGGTCAAAAAGTCCAAGCGGTGGAGGATATGATTATCTTCCACTAACTTTTGGGTTATTTATTTATTTAGTCATTTTTAGTTTAAGGCTAATTTGTAAATAAGTGGGTTTAATTCGAATTCAATTATAATTGAAGGATCAAATAGATAAATTAACCTATGGTATTTTAGTGGATGGGTTATTATGAGTTAAATTGATCATGATTATAATTAATTAAGGCTAAATAAGTGATTAATTAAACTAATCATGAAAGACTAAATATTTAGAAAATTGCCATTAGGTATAAAAATGAAATTAAAGAAGAAAAATCACATTTTTCTCCTAATTTCTTCTTCTTCTTCTTCACGGGTAAGACAAGAAAACCTAGGGTTTTCCATTGATAAACTTTGAGCTTTGATTTGGGTAAGCAAACCTTGATCGTTTTTAGTAATTTTCATGTTTTTCAGTCCGTGTTAGCTTGATCTAGCTAATCTAGGGACTAATTTGTGAATTTGTCAAATGTTGTGGATCTTACAATTTTTGAATATGCTTATATTTGAAAGTTCATGATAGTTTTGGAAGCTTGGTGATTAGGTTGGATCTTTTTGTTAAATGATTTTGATGAAATTAAGGTTTAAGGACTAAAATGCTAAAAGATGAAATTATGTGTACTTTTGGTGAAATAAATGGATTGTGGGGACTTATATGGGAATAATGGTCAGTTTGGCTGCTAATGAGTTTAGGAGGAAATGAGTATTTTTCATGTTGTGTTGGAAGAACTAGATTGAATAAAAGGAAAGTATTAGGCGTAAAATAGTAATTTTTTTAAAAAGGACCAAATTATGTTAATTCATTTAGTTATGTGTTTTAATGTGAAATTTGGATGAATTTTTTATTTAGATTACAATCTTGTCACGGATCGCGGAAAAGGAAAATTAGTAGAATAGTCCCTAAAGTTGAACCAAACTACAATTTCATCCGGTAAGTTCATAGTGATAGTTTATATACATTGATTATTTCTTGTGTTTTACTATTGTCACAGCAAATGGAGAAAGGTTAAACATTCATAAAAATGGAAAGGCAAAGAAAGAAACGAAATGTCAAGCTTGGGGCCGGTTATCTAAATTGAAGCGATGGCTAGGATCCTGCATAAGTTGCAGCATCCTAACAGCTTGTGTGAGAAGCATCGCAAGTTAATAGATTCTGAATGAATAATGAATTACGGATTCCTCCGATGGCTGAGTCTTCGCATATGTTGCGGATTCTTATCAGCTTGTGTGAGCAGCATCGAGAGTGAGAAATTCTGGACCGTATCGATGGCTGAGTCTTTGCATATGTTACGGGTTCTTATCAGCTTGTATGAGCAGCATCGTATACTGGTTAAACTCTGTCTGGGCTCATAAGAGCTAATCATTCTGGGTTTGTAAGAGCTAATCATTCTGGGCTTGTAAGAGCTAATCATTCTGGGCTCGTGTTGGCTAAATGACATCTGTGCTCGTAATGAGTTAAAGTCTGGAGGACTGAAGAGATTTAGTTTCGTTATTATAGACATGATTTCTAATGCATACTCGTTATCATCTTTTAACTGATCTGTTTATTCTGTGAGAAAAATGATAATCGCGAACTTACTAAGCTTAATAAGCTTACTCGTGAATTTATTGTTATTTTGTAGATACGTTTTGCTGTTTGAAGATCGGATCATCTCGAGAAAATCACACTATTGCAGAGCTTGTATGGTAGATCTTACATCACTTGGACTTATGGCATGTACTAGGATGATATTAACTTGAGATTTTACTAAAAGATGTTGAAACCCTTCTATTTCGATTGTGTAAATGGCATGAAGTATGACTTAGATGCTCAGGCTTATAATGCTTGTAAGACTTAGAAGTTATGTATGTTATGCGATGTTTTAATGCATAACTTATACTGGTTGTGTTTGAGATATTAAACTTGTATCTTGACAATTACTTTTGAGATCCTACATACCTGTTTCGGTATAGAACTTATGTATGTATTGGTAAATGTGTAGGGTAGGAAAGAGGTTGTTCTCTGACTTGGGTTGTATCGGTAGTTTAGATGTAAGTATTGGTAGTTTATGGTATTGATGTATCGGTAGAAGTTGCAAGATAAGGATTTTTGCTCTCTAGAGTTTTTGGTATCAGTAGTTGCATGAATTATTTCGGTAGTTGTGTCAGATGTATCGGTAAAATCATCTCGAGTATCGGTAGAACTCTGCAATATTTTTGAATTATTTTCTGACTTGACAACTACCGGCACATGATCATCAGGTATCGGTAGAAGTGTCCAGAAATCATGGAAATAACTCTTTTGCCCTTGTTGAGTTGTGATTTTAATTGATTGATGATTTATGATATGTTAAGTGCACCTCGTTATTAAAGTAAGATTGATTGAAATGAAAATAAAAGAAGAACAATGATAAATGAACAGTAGGATACCAAGACCCTATTTGGTGATAATTTTGAGTTTTGAGTGTTACATTTAATGGTATCAGAGCTTACGATTTAGCCGTTTCTCGAACTGAATTGATTGTGTGAAATGATCTAGAAGTAAATGCCATATAAACCTGTGATAGTGTGATATAGATGGATTCAATCTAACTACCATTTTACAGATAAAAAAATGCTTGATTCAGAAAGGGGAGAAAATAACGAAGTAAATAGTAATATTCCAGCTACTGATTCTGACACGAGTCAAGGGGTATCGGTTATACCAATGATAGAAGGTGAAGTCAAAAACATGATTTTCGATTTAATGGGACAGTGGTTTTCAAAATTTATGAGGAATAATCCTATGGTACCACCTCCCCCACCTCCGACTACACAGCCTGCTGCTCGACCTATGGCACCTTCCGTAAGGCCTCCACCTCCTCCTATGATAGAAGAGAGGCGTCGTATACCAACAGATAGGGTAAGAAAATATGGGGCAAAAAAATTTCGCGAAAATGTTAAGGATGATCCATCCAAGGCTGAGTATTGATTGGAAAACACTCTGAGAGTATTGAATGAAATGGCTTGTTCGCCTGAAGACTATGTTAGGTGTGCTATGTCATTACTAAAAGACGAGGCATACAATTGGTGGGCGATGATTGTGGCAGTGGTACCTGAAAATGAAGTTACTTAGGAATTCTTCCAAGTAGAGTTCAAATATGGTACCTGGATAAAAAGAAGAAGGAATTCTTAGAGTTGAAACAGAGAAACAAGACAGTGGCAGAATATGAACGAGAATTTGTACTTCTTAGTAAGTATGCACGGGAGATTATACCTATCGATGAGGCTATGTGTGTCCGATTTAAAGACGGTTTAAAAGACGAGGTTAAAATTATGTTAGGTGGTTCTGAAATACGACCATTTTTTCTCTTGGCGGATAGAGCATAGAAAATGGAGGAAATTTACAACCACAAGAGACAGAGGGAAAAGAGGTCCAGAGAATTCAGTAAGAAAATTTCTTCCAAAACTTTCCTTTGCCACCGCCGAAGAAATGCAAAGAAAATGAGAATCGAGTGATAGTTTCATCTGGTTACCCGAGCAAGAGCGAGCCAGCACAATCTGAAATTAGATTTCAAAATAGATCGATGGATAGTGTAGCCAGTGTTCGTAATGCACCTAACCTAGCTTGTGAGTATTGTGGAAAATTCCATCCAGGTCAGTGTCGCTTAAAGAAAAGGGCATGCTTCTGATGTGGAGCAACCGACCACATAGTACGAAATTGTCCAATATCACATGGTGAAGAAGAAAATTGGAGTGTAAAACCCCCAGTCACACCACAAAAGAATAGACGATCTAGTCAGAACAACATTGTAGGTGGAAATCGTAAGGAGGGTAAGGAAATTACAAACAGATCAGAATCCGAGCACCTGCACGGACCTATGCTATTCTAGCCAGAGAAGAGGCAATTGTATCCGATGAAATGACTGGTAAATTCTGTCTTTGTTGTGACTGTGAGTACTTTGAATGATTTAGGATTGATTTACTCCTATATTGATACTGCTTAATAACTGATAAAAAAATTTGAGGACGAAATTTTCTAAGGGGGGAGAGTTGTAACAACCCGTTTTTTAGTGGTGCCGAAAACAGTGATTACGGGATCACAAATCCGGCGAGAAATTTTTATAAATGAGTGATTAAATTAAATTAGTCAAAAATAATTTTATTTGGAATTTTAAATTGAAGGATTTTAATTATTAAATTAAAATTTTGTATAAGTGGTTTGGTTCAAAGGTTAAGTGGCTTTAGAAAATAAGGTATCAAGATCTCGTTTCTGATGTTAAGGGCCATAAATATTTTTATTAAATATTTATAGCTTCTTATTATATGTGAATTGAAGTTTGGCTAGGTAATTTTGATGATTAATTATTTAATTAAGGAAAAAGGAGTAAATTGTAAAAGAGGTAAAAGTTAATTGCTATCGAATAAAATAAAAAGGACCAAAGTGGTAATTACACCATGGTCAAAAAGTCCAAGCAGTGGAGGATATGATTATCTTCCACTAACTTTTGGGTTATTTATTTATTTAGTCCTTTTTAGTTTAAGACTAATTTATAAATAAGTGGGTTTAATTCGAATTCAATTATAATTGAAGGATCAAATAGATAAATTAACCTATGGTATTTTAGTGGATGAGTTATTATGTGTTGAATTGATCATGAGTATAATTAATTAAGGCTAAATAAGTGATTAATTAAACTAATCATGAAAGACTAAATATTTACAAAATTGCCATTAGGTATAAAAATGAAATTAAAGAAGAAAAATCACAATTTTCTCCTAATTTCTTCTTCTTCTTCACGGCTAAGACAAGAAAACCTAAGATTTTCCATTGAAAAACTTTGAGCTTTGATTTGGGTAAGCAAACCTTGATCGTTTTTAGTAATTTTCATGTTTTTGAGTCCGTGTTAGCTTGATCTAGCTAATTTAGGGACTAATTTGTGAATCTGTCAAATGTTGTGGATCTTACCATTTTTTAATATGCTTATCTTTGAAAGTTCTTGATAGTTTTGGATGCTTGGTGATTAGGTTGGATCTTTTTGTTAAGTGATTTTAATGAAATTAAGGTTTAAGGACTAAAATGCTAAAAGATGAACTTAAGTGTACTTTTGGTGAAATAAATGGATTGTGGGGACTTATATGGGAATCATGGTAAGTTTGGTTGCTATGAGTTTAGGAGGAAATGAGTATTTTGCATGTTGTGTTGGAAGAACTAGATTGAATAAAAGGAAAGTATTAGGGGTAAAATAGTAATTTTTCCAAAAAGGACCAAATTATGTTAATTCATTTAGTTATGTGTTTTAATGTGAAATTTGGATGAATTGTTGATTTATATTACAATCGTGTCACGGATCGTGAAAAAGGGAAATTAGCAGAATAGTCCCTGAAGTTGAACTAAACTACAATTTCATCCGGTAAGTTCGTAGTGATAGTTTATATACATTGGTTATTTCTTGTGTTTTACTATTGTCATAGCAAATGGAGAAAGGTTAAACATTCGTGAAAATGGAAAGGCAAAGAAAGAAACGAAATGTCAGGCTTGGGACCGGTTATCTGAACTGAAGCGATAGCTAGGATCCTGCATAAGTTGTAGTATCCTAACAGCTTGTGTGAGCAACATCGCAAGTTAACAGATTCTGAATGAATAATGAATTATGGATTCCTCCGATGGCTGAGTCTTCACATATGTCGTGGATTCTCATCAACTTGTGTGAGCAGCATTAAGAGTGAGAAGTTCTAGACCGTATTGATGGCTGAGTCTTCGCATATGTTGCGGGTTCTCATCAACTTGTGTGAGCAGCATCGTATACTGGTTGAACTCTGTCTGGGCTCGTAAGAGCTAATCATTTTGGGCTCGTAAGAGCTAATCATTCTGGGCTCGTGTTGGCTAAATGTCGTCTGTGCTCGTAATGAGTTAAAGTCTAGAGGACTGAAGAGATTTAGTTTCGTTATTATGCACATGATTTCGAATGCATACTCGTTATCATCTTTTAACTGATCTGTTTATTCTGTGAGAAAAATGATAATCGCGAACTTACTAAGCTTAATAAGCTTACTCGTGAATCTGTTATTGTTTTGTAGATACGTTTTGCTGTTTGAAGATCAGATCATCTCGAGGAAATCACAATATTGCAGAGCTTGTATGGTAGATCTTACATTACTTGGTCTTATGGCATGTACTTGGATGATATTAACTTTAGATTTAACTAAAAGATGTTGAAATCCTTCTATTTTGATTGTGTAAATGGCATGAAGTATGACTTAGATGCTCAGGCTTATAATGCTTGTAAGACTTAGAAGTTATGTATGTTATGCGATGTTTTAATGCATAACTTAAACTGGTTGTGTTTGAGATATTAAACTTGTATCTTGACAATTACTTTTGAGATCCTGCATACTTGTTTCGATAGAACTTATGTATGTATCAGTAGATGTGCAGAGTAGGAAAGAAATTATTCTCTAACTTGGGTTGTATCGGTAGTTTAGATGTAAGTATCGGTAGTTTATGGTATTGATGTATTGGTAGTAAGAATGATTGTATCGGTAGAAGTTGTAAGATAAGGATTTTTGCTCTTTAGAGTTTTTGGTATCAGTAGTTGCATGAATTGTTTCGGTAGTTGTGTCACATGTATCGGTAAAATCATCTCGAGTATCGGTAGAACTCTGTAATATTTTTGAATTATTTTCTGACTTGACAACTACCAGTACATGATCATCAGGTACCGGTAGAAGTGTCCAAAAATCATGGAAATGACTCTTTTTCCCTTGTTGAGTTGTGATTTTAATTGATTGATGATTTATGATATGTTAAGTGCACCTCTTTATTAAAGTAAGATTGATTGAAATGAAAATAAAAGACGAACAATGATAAATGAATAGTAGGACACCAAGACCCTATTCGATGACGATTTCGGGTTTTGGATGTTACAATTCATATATTTAGACCTCGATCACCTCACTCAAAACTTCGAGATGAGCTGTCAAAAATGATGGACTTTATGCAACATATGCAGTGGCAGCAATAAGCTTATTAGAGATACTAAAATATATGGGATGACTCATTTAGAAGCTCCTTCACGAAAATATTTCATGACCCATTTATTTTTGTGCCTGAATTTCCAGATTTTATATTTGAACCATGGACTCCAATGTCAAAGAAGGAGCAAGGCGATTCAAGCAACAACAAGAACGATGAAGAAAAAGATGGGTTGAAGTCTGAGGGTTCTGCACATAAATAAAAAGAGGGAGATCTTGTCTTTCTTTGTTTATTTTCTTAGGATATTTCAAAAAAAAAATTCCAGTTCTTAGGTGAATTTAGGATTAGGTTTTAAGTCCTTAGGTTATTAAGTTATTTTCAATTTTTGCATAATAAATCAAGAGGTTGAAGTCATTAATAAATTGAACTATTAGCAAAATAAGAAGTGTGGTAATAGATATGTACATGTCTACGATTGGATCTTGGAAGAGATTGGTATTTAAGTAGTCAAATTTGACTCAGCTCCTCTTTCTTGATCTTACCTAGTATATAGTATCTATTCACTTCTATTTTTTGCATTCTCTTTATTGTTTTTAACAATCGAGACATTATTCATCTTAAGAAGGGGGACCAAAAATTGAAAACTTCTTTTAGAAATTATTTCTTCTTATTAATTTATGAATTAAATTATAATTTTGCTCAAAAATTTGAATTTTTGTTAATTATGCTAAGCTTTAGTATAAATAAAGTTCAATTATCTTGATGATTGTGATGTTAGTTGAACCATGACATAAATGTTAGTCTTAATAAAATATGTAAATTGAACCATGAAATTTTTAATTCCTTATAAAGGCTAAGCATGCATGAAAGTTTAAGTCTCTAGAATTGACTTAGTAATTTCTTGAGACGAAATCCTAGGAGACATGGAATTTTGAAAATGATTTAGGCAACATTTGTTTGGACCGTTTGAGCCGTTCAAGCCAACCTTAATGAATGTTATCCCTTGAAGCCAAACTTTGAGACTATATGGTTTGACTTTCTTTGAACCTTACAATGATAAGTCATCCTATCTCTCGTACTTATCTCTAAATTGTCTCAAACACTAGACTTAGCCTATCAAGAATATTCTCTGAAAATAAGTTTAGGGAGTTGAGAAGAAGTACCAAAATGCTCAAGAAAAAATTGTAGTACATACAACATAATGCTCGAAAAAAAAGAATGAAAAAGATAAAGAAAAAAATAGAGCATATGTACTCAAAAGAAATAGATGTACAAAGAGCATGTGTACTCAAGTTCGAAAAAAGTTGGTGATTTTGGAGGTAATTATTCCAAAGGTTCGATGCAAACTGAGGCTAGGGTTTTTAGATTAAATTTATCTATCTTTTATCTACCCCTAGCCTAGCCTCGTTATGTAACGACTTGAATTTGAGGTTGTCGAAAAAAAAGATATTTTTTGAGACCTCATATTTATTAACGGACTCGTAAATATTTAATAAAAATATTTACGAAGAAAAATAGTAAAATAATTGCTTATCAAATAAATAATTTTAGCATAGTAGTGATTTAATTAGGTGTGAGAACTAAATTGCATAAGTGGTAAAGGTATGAATTATAAAGGGATTTTAATAGAATGAAAAAGGGAATGACCAAAGGGGCAAATTCCCCTTTGGAACCTTTAGTGCCACTAGGTAATGGATATTGTGGCTTAAAAGGGTTAGGAGAAAGAGAAAACAAAAGAAAGAAATATCTCTTTCATCCCTTTTATTTCAATTTCGGCAGTAAGGGGGGAGAAAGAAATTGAGAGAAAGCTTTGAGTTTTGGATAGGTTCAAACTCCAAATTGGTAAGCTTAATCAAGTCATTTTCTTGTAACTTTTACGTTTTTGGAATCTTGATATCTCACTCTTTTCGACCCATGTCATATTTTTCATTATTGTTAAGAAAATTAAATTCTACCATTGTTGGGTAGATAGAGTTTTAATGATAAATTGATGTATTTTGGAGTTAGAAGTGAAATAGAAATAAATGGTGAGATAAATTGTTAACTTTAATAGTATAAGAGTCAAATTTGAAAGTTTGATAAATTGATGTAAAAAATGAGAAAATAGAGAGTTAAATTTAGTAGAATAATATGGATGTGTTTTAATAAAATATATTATGTATTTAATTCCGTGGCTAACGTCGATCCGGATTCCTCGAAAAGGAAGGACAAGGACAAAATCGTAGACGAGTAGCTCGAAAATTACGGTTGGTGTTTCTATAACTTTAACTAGTTTATTAAATTGTCAAATTATAATTAATTGCTCAAAGTAGAAATCAAGGTATGAAATTCTCTACTCAATTGTGTTGCTTTGAATAAATTGATGGTATGAGAATTTAAATTGTATATTCTCCATATATATAAATGTATGATGTGAAATTTTAATATTAGTAAATTTATGCTTATTATTATTAGATTGCATTTTAAATGCATTTTTGTTGTGAATAAAAATTAAATGTGGAAATGTGGTTTGATATTAAATGAAAATGATTACCCTATTAACTGTTCAGGCTGATTCGGATATAAATGGCATGCCATAGGATAGGAAGAGTTCAGGGTTACTTCGACTATGAGTCGATGAGGCACTGGGTGTCAACTTTATTTTAGCGCAGGGCGCGATTTATTACTTCGGATTTATCCGATGAGGCATAGGGTGCCAAACCGATGTGTTGGTTGGATCCGTGTATCCGTCAGAGTCCGAGTCGTGTTAATAGGGAACTATAAATGATGAATATTATGATTATATGGAATGAAAATGTTATGAATGTTGTATTGAAAATCAATGAAATGAGAAATGATTATGCATGAATATAATATGCATAATAGACATGAGAAATTCATTGAGAAATCAAGAAATGGTATACAAGATATATGCATTGGTATTATGTATAAAATGAATAAAAATGGAAATACAGAATAATTGAGTATTGAGACCAAAGAAAAGGTAATGGTGCATGTAATTAAATAATATGCATGAATGGAATCTGTATTGAAAAAATAAATATGATCAAGGGTATTATGATACTCATATAGTATGTGTGGTTAGTATATTGATTTATGAGTAAGATGGTAGATTTAACATGAGTTTTATTAACTTAAATTCTATATAATGTATATATATATATGTATTGTTTAATGATTGTTACAGAAATAGTATGAAATGCACAATAAGGATCATAAAGAGATGTGAACATGCATAAAGATCCTATGACATATGAATATAAATAAATAAATAAATATATATATATATGTGTGTGTGTGTGTATGAATTGATGAAATGCATAATGTAACTAAAATCTTTAAGTATATGGTATCATTAGTTGATGTCGATATAGCATGAACAATAATTGAATAAATTCTTTAAATGTATTTACATTTGTTTTTTTATATTTGAATATAGTAATACCACTGAGTTATACTCAGCGTATGTTTTGTATTACATGCGCAGGTTAGGTGCATTTTATATATACGCAATTCAGCATCCAAGGACAAATCTTGTACTCAAGTAATTGCGAGTTTGATTTAATTTGGGTCAGCATGTACCTTGGTAGGGTTGAGTTTTAGGGCGTTTTGTATTTTGTAAAATTTAGGTGGAATGTATGTCTTTAGTATCTTTGAGAAATTGCAAGTTGATGTTTTGATGTGGCTTGTTAATCTGCTAATACAATTGTCATGAAACTGTGTACTTGTTTCGGTAGTTTTATCCCTGTACCGGTAAAACTCTGATGGTTGATTGTGGTTTTGGTAGAACCCATTAGAGTATTGGTAGAAGTGCAAGGGAAAAAGTATTTAGCTATTGACTTGTGTTGTGTCGGTAGAAGTCCCTTTAGAGCCGGTAGTAACACTATAGGTTCTATAGTTTTTCTCAGAGTATCGATAGAAATTCCAAACTAGATTTGCTTTGCTCTCTGGAGTTTCTAGTTTCAGTAGATGGACATGATGCATCGGTAGAACGTAGGGTTGTTTCGGTAGAACCCAAGTAAGTACCGATAGAATTCTACAGCATTTTTCTAGGTCTTTTTTGCCTATTGTACTACCGATACCTACCCACGCAAGTTTCGGTAGAAGACTTTTAATTATTAAAAAAAATGAAGCAGATCAATTTGTTTTAATAGATTTGATTTCATTAACATCTTTCAAATAAAATATAACCCCGTAATTAATACAGAAATACGTTTTTAATTAATTTCTTTTTAAATCAGAGTAGTTGTGACATCTCCTTGCTCGGGTTCGAAGATCGGACCAGGTAAGGGGTGTTACACGTTACAACAATTGTTATGTTCAACATATGAAGGCATAAATTAAACCTAGTGATTGCAGTTTGATCTTAAATGAGGGAATAGAAATCAATTGGTAGGATTTTGACATGTCTTTATTAAGAAAGCATTTAGTCTATTTCTTTCTGCATGATGATAATTGAGAACAAGTCGAATAATATGTATACTTGAGCAGCATAATCTTAGAATTCTTGTTATTGTGCATAATTACACTAAACTCATAATTATGGGAAGAAATTACTTTTGAAGAAATCTTTCAATGATGATTTTAAACAACTTCTTTTGTGATTTGTGCATTACTCGAGGCAAGCAATGAATTAAGTTTGGGGTGTGGAAACACAAAATATATATATATATATACTTTTCCAGGCCCTTTCTAGCTCAAATTCATGTAGTTTCGTAGTAATTCTTATTGAAAAATATAATTTAATTATAAAATAATTAATTTGAACCTAAATTACCAACATATTAATTTTTAATTATTTTTATAATAAATTTTCATGAATTTGATTTATTTTCGACAGTTTTGCACAAAGGGTGAAAATTGGCTCAACAGGCATTGCTAGAGGCTCAAACAGTTGAGGCAATTTTTGCATAAAGTGAAGCATCGAAGCGAATTAATTTTTTAGCCTCTGATAGTCCAAGCATGAATATAAATACATATTATAATTAATTTTAATTTTAATTCAATTTATTTTGGATTAAATAATTATTATTAATTATAATATGGAAGGAGACCTAGTTGTGCTAATAAGAAAGACGGATCCAACGAGCAACCGAGTTGCCCAAACTCGTCCAACATGTTGACACATTCAGCTTAAATGAGTTGATTTATTGACTTGCAAATCAGCCCTCGAAGTTTCCTTGAAATCGCATTCAAACCACTCTACTTGTTGTGCCTTTACTTTGCCCCTAGCCAAATATAGTAAGGTTGAAAGCTTCAACACTTCCATCATAGGTGGCCGTCCATAGGGTGGTTAGTGGCTGACATTTTCTTTGCCAAATTTAGCAGCCACTTCCACCTATAAATACGCCCCTTTGCTACTCAATTCATCCACAACACATTCTCTCTTCACTCACTTTCTCCCTTTCCTTTCCATTTCTTCCTTGTCCTTTCTTTTGCTGATTTCCCCACTTGAGAAATAGCCTTTTTCCACCTTGGAGTAGCAGCACTCAAGTGTTTGTAGAGGCCTCGAATTGACAAAATGAGTAGAGAAGAAGAGGAGTGCGCTAGTGGCCTCAGAGAGACATTGGATTTGTTTCTAGTTCCCTACTCTTTTATTTTCTTGTTTCTGTTATGATGAATACTCATTGTTTTGATACTCATGATTTAATTGAAATGGATTAAATTTAATTTGTGTTAGATTGATTGTGTTCTCTTACTTAATTTATTAAAAATCATGTTTGTGTTATTGTAGGTCTTGTTGATTTGTTCAATCAAATAAAATCATGCTTATGTTATGCTTGCATTTAAATTGTAAGGTAACAATTGAATTAATTATTTAAGCGGATTGAAATTATAATTAATGGACACAATATTTAATTGGTGCATGTTTAATCTTCTAAGGTAGCTGAAGATTATATTAGTGACGATATTAAACAATACATTAGTCTTGCATAACTTGTAGGATTTTTGTGATTAAATCGTTTCTACATAGAGATATGTTGTTACCTCACTTGATCTTTTACTTGTTTATAAAAATTGATTAATTGTTTGAATTGGCATAAAGGTATGTTCAAGAAATTATTTTAATTTCATAAGTATGTATGTGCATTAACACATTTGCTTATTAAAATTTGTTTAATCATTTGAATTGACATAGAGATAAAGTCAAGAGATAAATGGGTTTTAGTTGGTGAGTATGTGCATCAGTTAGCAAATTGCCGAGTTGCCGTGAATTTAATTCGTAACAACATGAATATGGTTCTAATAATGTTAAGTTAAATAATGCAATTGATCTAGCACATTTATGTCATATTGATTAAAACTCGTATTTTCAAATCGTGCTTTGGAATTTTTATTTATTTTTAGTTAAATTTTTAGTTTATTAAATCCTCTTCAAAACAATATTTTTTCATCATCAAAGTGTTTAACTTACATTTCATAAATATTTTTCTTTCACAATCCTTGTGGGTACGACAACTCGACATTTAATTGTCACTTTATTACTTGTTGCAATTGTGTACACTTTGCACATTTCTGTCGTTCAAAGAGACCTTTGACAAAAAAACCTAAAAAACCAAGGTGAGTCTCGGACGAACGTCGAACGGCGTGGGTGACCTGGTCGACGTTTTAGTCACTTTTCATGAAAGTTTCTAGAGCACTCAACATATATATTGTTGAGAAGTGTATCCATATTGTAGCAAACATGTAACTATTTTCTATTTATTTGAATGAAGAATAAATAAATAAAGTTAATTTTACCTTTCACTATTATGTCTTTTGTATTTTTTGTCTTTCATATTTGCATGCATAACGAAATTGTGGCAAACAAATATGAGCTCATTGATTGTCTAAGTTCAAATTGAAGATAAGTGCAAGAAAGACAACTTACTTCAATGGATAATCTAAATGAGTTCGTAATCTTGTAGAAGAATCAAAGTGAGCGTTTGATTCAAATATCTAGAATGATTATTATGTCGTCTACAAATCAATTGGGGAGATGGCTAGTCTTGGCTATCAAAGCAGTTGACTCTATTGTAGACACATAGATGTATTCATTGGTAGAATGATACATTGGACTGGACCTAAGATGAATTAATTCTGAATCCATTTGTGGATTAATTCACTTATGATGTTCATGGTGTGATTTACCTAAATCCTGAGTTAGTCACTGACCATGCGTATACAACTCATGTGCTTTGATATAAGTGAAGGCTTATGCTCTAAAGATGATCGAGCTCATAGCCGGTATGTTGGGTACATGACTTGTGTATGAGATGGCTTTACTAGCAACAGTGGAATTCATAACTCAATTAAAGAGTTAATGATATCCTCTCATAGGCATTGTGTGGATTGATACATATGGAATGTGGTTGTAACACCCTTACACCCAGTTCATACGTATAAACCCGGTATAAGAGTATTACATACAGTTCCAGAGAATTAAAAACAAGTATAACAAAATTTTTCTTCCAAATGATGTAATTTTAAACCATTTTACTCAAAATATCATAAAACAATCTTATAAAATTAAAATCGAGACTTAAAACCAGTTTGAAAATAATGAAAATGTAATTTTTACTCAAAACAGGGCAAACATCGATACCTTAGGTATAGGTATCAATAATTTTTAAATAAAATCGATAATGTTTTCCAAAAACGATACCCAAGGGGCATTCTGGAACTCTAGTATCGATACCACCATAAAAATATCGATACCTCTATTCTAAAATCAAGAAATATAGCTAGAAACTTCAAACTAACCCCCTGAAATCATATAAAAACTTTACTAATAAATCAATTCAGTCCAAAACATAATTTCATTCAAAATTCATCATCTCATTTCATAAGTTCATAGTATTCCAAAATAACATTTATAACTCATTCATTGAGGACATATAAGTACCATTTGTACATGCCATTTTACCTCAAAATAAGTATACCTTGTCTTGTACTTTTCAATGTTGTTGGGATTTGATGAGAGGAACCTAATCCAACCTTAGTTTCTCGGAAATCTTGTACCTACGCGTTAAAATAAACGCGTTAAGCCGGTGAAGGCTTGGTAAGTACTACAAGAATAATTAATCAATTTTGAACTTTTTATTAACTCATTTTAATATACGTGTGAATATTTATTATATAAAATCTATACTTTTCACATATGTATATCATTTAACTTATCTTGTTATCACATTATACACATTCATCCACTTTTCACATCTTGAGTATTTTAGCCTCTTTAGCTTACTTAATTTTATCATCATATGATTACTTATACACATATAGTACTTACCTTTCATGTATTCAACATTTTACTTACCACAATGTCACAATTTACACATTCTTTCACCTTTACAATTTAGCCATCATAGCTTTCTTAACCATTGCTCACTTAGCTTATTTATACACTTGGCCCATAGTAGACTTTTATAGAACCTATCAGATAAACGGAACAAACAGAAAGTACCGAAGTACTTAACAGAAGCACATAAGTGTTGGGCAACAGTAGGTACACAAAGTGCTAAACAGAAGCACACATAGTGCTAACCAGAAGCACACACAGTGCTGAACAGAGGGCACACACAGTGCTGAACAGAGGGCATACACAGTGCTAAACAGTAGGCGTGCTAGTGTTCCTTAATGGCATGCCACTATTATCACAATGGTTCTAACTTGTCTACATGGGCATAATCTCACATATTCATCATTTCTCATAATTTCATATATCACATTTACATTTCTCTTCACATATACATAATCATGTATTTCTCACCTTTACTTACTCAAAAGCTTCCACAATATCACTATTTAGTCATATAATCAATATTTATAATTAAACACATAATATTTCACATATACATTTTTCATCATATATATATCATCATATACCTCTTTACTCTTATTTTCATATTAATTTTCAAAGTTGTCCATTTGAGTCACAATCACTAAAAATTATTTATATCTTGACCTACTGAATTCGAAATTATTATCCGTTTGATGTTTCTGAAACTAGACTCAAATATCTTTTTACCATAAAATTTCCAAAATTTTTACTTTAGCCAATTAGTACAGAAAATTCTTTCATTTTACCCCTTCTCTTCTGCCTGACAGTTTCTATCTTTCTTCACTAAAAATTATTTACCTTTTAGTACAGAGATAAAATGATATTCCCATCTATTTCTTTTGAAAATAGACTCATTAGGATTTAACCATATAAATTTCAGTCTCTAATGATTTTTCTACATTTTTATATGATTTTTCAAAGTCAGAACAGGGGAACTCAAACCTACTCTGACCTTGTTACATAAAATCAGATATATCTTAGAATATACAAATCCAATTTCATCACCGTTTCTTCCATATGAAACTACACTCAATAAGCTTTAATTAAATATTTCATTAAACTCTTAACTCTTTTTATACAATATTTGGTGAATTTTCGAAGTTAGTCCTCTGATTCTATCTAATCTGTTTTAATGAGAATAATTCTTTTCTCATGTTTCTTTATACTAAATTTCATTCAATCATACATAATTAACACTTATAATTAAACATATCATTTTTATCATAATTAATCATATATGTTAAAATTATAAACACTTTAACTTAATTAATTCTAAACTTTTTAATACTTGTAGTACTTACCTCACTTGTAGATAATTTCTTCTCACACCTTAGCTTTCTCCTTTCTTTTTTCTTTAATTTGGTCCTTCTCGTTTTTTCCTCTTTTTTCAATTTCATACAAACACATATAAGCTTAAGACTAAAATTCAATACTTTTTCATGCTAGATTGTGCAAATATACATGTATGTCATGAAAATTGAATCATCTCTTACCTTTGTTCTTGAATTCCCAAAATTCTAATTTAATCCCTATCCACTTTAACACTTCAAGGTAGACTCTATAAGGAAATTAAGGTGTCTACTAGCTTCCTTCTATGCCTTTCCTTAAGAAATTTTGAAGAAAATGGAAGATTTTGGAGCTTGGAGGGCTTAACAATGGTGGAAGGACTTAATTGGAATAAAAGCAAAAGTTAGAAATGAGAGATGAAGGCTTGGACGGCTAGCTTATGGAGAGAGCTGATATCGTTGCTTTTTAATTGATTTTTCCCTCTCTCAAATTCTCTAGAATTTTCTCTTAAAATATCTCACTTAATAAAAATGGTAAAATTGCACTTTTAATCCCTAGGCCTTCCAACTTTACACTTTGGTCCAATTCGTTGCCTCCAAAAATATCTTCCACCAAATCAGTATTTTGCCCCTCCTTAATCACTATAATTCCCATGATGACTCATAATTCATTTTGGCTAAATTGCTATTTAGTCTCTTATGCTTTCACACAATTACTAATTAATCCTTGAATTTTCTTAACCTTTCTTATTTAGACTACACATTCTAATTCTTAATTCAACTCTAATACTATTCCAACTCCGATTCAAAAACATGGATGTTACAATGGTCATGGGTTGCTTGTTCTCGAACGTGCAATTTATCACAACCATTTGTTGGTAGTGATCATATTAATCATTAAGAAGACATAATGGTGACAATGAGATAAAATAGGATTGTATTGCTATTTAACTTAAAAGAATCAAGGATATCATATGAGGGTAACACATACATGACGAGGTCATTGGACAAAGCAGCTGAATGAATTGCTTTCATAAAGAGTATACAATAAGGAGTTTTCAATCATAGTACCTCTTGTGGACTAACTCCATGATTAAGTAATTGCGAATTATCATAACGATGCTTCTGGACATAATTGCAATTACTAGAGCCTAATTGTATATGTCCGATTAGTCCCTCCGCTAGCTCAACAAAAGCTCGATCGAACTGCATTGAATCAAAAGAAAATTCTATGACTTTGGAAATAATTTAATTGAGTCGATTTATTCGATGTGGAATTAAATTAGGCGGTCGTGATAATTATTCAACTAGAGAATTTGATTGAAAAATTAAATTGGAAAATCTAAGTAATTTTTGAAAAAATTAATTTTGATCAAGGAAAATTAAATTAGTCAAATTGATTAAAACTAATATGATATTTTTGAAAATTAATTTTCAAGTCAGACAATTGGCCTAATGGGTAATTGGACTATTCCAAAAACAATATTTTTTAATAGTTTACTATTAAATTTAATTTAATACTTATTTTAATAGTATTTTATTAATTTAATATTAAAGTGATTATCTTAATATTAAATTTAATTTAATGTTTATCTTGTAGATAAATGATAGTACTAGAAAGAACCATTGATTTCTCCCTACTTATTAAGTTGTTCCCATTTAGTCATCCTTAAAACATATTTTAGCATTTTTTTTAGTTTAGTTTATTGCATTTTCCAACTTAATGGACCTTAGCTTAGTTACTCTTAATTTTGACATATTTCACTACTAATGTCGCTGCATGAGACTGTTCAGAATTGCGCCCAAAATTGTCGCTGCATGAGACTGTTCAGAATTGCGCCCAAAATTAAGAACAGAAATGCGTGAGCTATTCGATCTGGTATAATTAATTGGTACAACCATAGGCAGCTCATTTCTGATGAAAGGACAACTGTATAAACCAGCTGAATATAAATGCTCACTAAGAAAGAAAAAGGAGGAGTCTTCTTCCGGATTGATTTTCTTCTTGAATCCATATTTTCAAAGCTTGCATCCATGGCAGCTTAACTTTCTCAAGGGTGACCTGACGCAGAAGAGGAGGCAGGTCTGCTCCTGACGAGGAGTATCCTAAGTGCGACACAAGAGGAGAGTAAGAGAGCAAGTCGAGTAGCCTAGGAATAGTATTCTCCATTTGTTCTTTTATTTCTCTTTCTTAAACTCTGTTGATTCATGTTCATTTCAAGTTTGTATGGAAATACACTTGATTTTTAGACTAAATGATATCTTATTAAAGTTTGCTTTTACTATTAAATCTTTGGGTTTGATTATTTTGACCACGAAAGTGTAATTGAAGTCACTGACACTGGAAGGTACAGCGACAAATTTAATTAACAAGCAAGACAATAGAAGTTGCTTGGGGATTGAAGGAATTTAATTCACTTGTTCTTAAATGTATTGCATCGCCAACACTGGAAGGTATGGTTAGTGTGCATGTTTAAGTCTTAGATCTAATAGAAAAGCAAAGTTTGGTAAGACATTCATTGTGCCTTATTGCAGCGATAATTACATGTTATTTTAAACCTTATGAGTCACACTTAGTTTTCTGCTGACTATTCACGTTAGGGACCCCATTTTATTATTATCATAGTTCATTTTTATTTCAAGTTATTGCTCCGACAACTATTATCAAAATTATCGCATTTTAATTGCACTGACATTAATAGGCAGAAGACAGCCATCCTCGTGGGATCGATATCTGCCGGATTACACATATGTCTACTATACTTGCATCGACAGTGTACGCTTGCACATTATTACTGTGACGTTCATAGCGCGACCAATAAACATTTTATTATTTTAATAAGATTTAATATTAAATTAACATAATATTTATCTTGATAAATATTATGTTAATTTAATATTAAAGTGATTAAGTTTAATCATAGTTGAACTCTTTAAACTCTCCCTATATAAAAAGAGCCTTGAGTCATTATTTTGAGCAAACACACACTTGAATTCAACAGAAAGTTGTAGAGAGAAAATTCTCTAAAGAGATTATTTCAGAAAATCTCTAAAGATATTTTTTTTATTTACAACTTGATCCAAAAATTTAGAGAAATTACGAAATTACCCCACTGGTAATTTTGTGAAAATTTTCTAATTCGAAGCAAGCCCACACTCGATAGACGTGAGCTTGAGGATAGCGGAGAAGACTTCTCGGTCGAAGTGCTCATCCTAGACGAATCGAAAAGGCATAATTTTGGTTAAGTGTTTATTACTTTAGATATCACAACCAAATATCTTGTTTTGGAAAAAAATTTAAAACTCTGATTTTTTTCCCAAATAATTTTTTCTTTGCGTTTTTAAACTTTTTTTTCCGACATATATAAGAGTCGGCTTAGGGACACACTTGACTTTCCCTTTTCGTAGCTTCGAACTCTATCCAGACTCCCATTAATCAATCAATCAACAACTGCTGCTATAAAACATGAAAACTCATCAATAACTATTCTGAAACCCCATCATTTTTCCATCATCTCTCCAAAACTGAAATCCCCAAATAGGGCCTTATATCATCCATTTTACTAATTTTCCAGGTTTAATAGACTTACTCTTTCTCAGCACAAAATGTAGAATTAGAAATCTTACCTTGTCATGAACCATTCACAAGTAGAGATCCAGATCTACAACTTAGCTCTAGTGGAAGGAGGAAATACTCTAGATTTTTTTAGATCTAAACTAAAAAAAAAAAACACTTCTTCAAGAAGGAAGAGGAAAAATTCCCCTTTTTCTTAACCTGATTATCTAGATATACAACTTTTGTCCTTATGACAATTTGACACATGTCATAATCCTCTTCAATTTGCAATATTCGCGGTTTATAGTTGTAAAGGAATATGTACGGAAATCCAACATTATATATATAAATATATTTGGGGTCCAATCCATCGTTCGTTCCTAACCATCATGTTAGGGCGTAACTAGGACCGTAAATAACCAAACTTAGCATACAATATTTTTCAACGATAACCTAACCACTCGAAATTCCTTAATACATTATTAAGCCCCTCATCTTTACAATTCATTCTTTTCTAAGACAATTCCTCACCATACTTTGATACTTGTTACACGCCTACTTCTACACGCGAAGAGCATCAGTTAGGTAGGTAGCACTTACGCCGCTCAAAGTACTACTTGTTTTATTCGCCAGATTTTGAATTTGTCAAAATTGAGTGTTACACCCGGCCCGACCCGATTTAAAATATGAGTTTAAAATTTTTTCAGAACATGTCAATATTTGCCAAAGGCTAACCCAAATTCATTTTAGGCTCGCTCATATTATATTTTTATTTTTAAAAGAATATATATTATTTTAATTTAATATTTAATAATTATATTTTTTATTGAATTTTTTTATAATATCTTAATATTATTTTAATATTTACATTAGAGTAGTATTATATATTTAGTATAGATTTATTTTTTTTATGAGTTAAAAATTACATAATATAAAAATAACATAATATAAAATATTATAAACTTAAAAATGGATTAAACTAGACGCAAACCTTAAATATTTTAGTCCAACCTATATTTTCAATGATTCTAATTTTTTTATCTAAACTAATTTTTTAAATTTAAACTAATTTTTATTTTAACTTTCTCAAATTTCAAGCGATTCTTTAGGCGGGTAGTAGGTATAATGTGAACAGATAGAATCATACTCCTCAATTTTCAATTAAGGCTTGACAATGTAATGGGACAACTTTTATATTTTTATGATTTAGTGGTGTAAAAAATCCTCAAACTTTTAAAAAAATAGTTAGCCCCTACTTTTTTTCACTCAATTGAATACTTGAACTGTTAAATGTATCAAAAAGATCTTTTGGCCATTAACTTTAACAATTGACCATTAAAGTTAACCACCCTTCATTTTTTTAAGTTAAAGCCACTTCGTGTCACAATTACGGCGTGACATATGACAAAAAACTATAAAAAATAAAAATAAATAAAATTTATAAAACTATTAAATTTTATTAAAAAATATAATTTATTTAAAATTTATTAAAAATAGAATTTTTTTTTATAAAAACCGTAAAAATTATAAAAAAATTGTAAACTTTTATAAAAATAATAAAAAAATTATAAAATGTATAAAAAAGGCTCTTTAACAATTAACTTTAACTGTTTATGGTTAAAGTTATTGACCCCAAGTTTTTCTTTTCAGTTAAAGCCATCATGTGTCGCTGCACAACGTGACATGTGATGAAAAATGATAAAAAATAAAAATAATTAAAAGTTATAAAAAATATAAAATGTTTCTTTTAGTACGATAATTTTTTACGAATTTTATATTTTTTTGCATTTTCTTTAATTTTCTTACGACTTTATAAATTTTTTTTCTATATTTCTATATATTTTATATTTTTCCTCATTTTTAATAAAATTTAAATATTTTTATAGTTTTTTATTAAAATTTAATAATTTTATAACTTTTATTGTTTTTATTTTTTTATTATTTTTGTCATATGTCACATTGTGATTGTAACATTTGATGGTTTGACTGAATAAAAATTGAGTGCAACAAAATCAAGAGTTTTATTTTTTTTACTCAATTGAGTATAAAAAAATAATAGCTTAATTGTTTTTTTTGAAAAAAATTAAACACCCTTTACGCTCATAAGCATATTTTCATTAAGCTAATTTCACGATGGATAAGTACGTTCACCCTGAAACACAGCAGTTTAAGGCCGTGTTTAGCACAACTTTTACAATGGGCTTTTTATCAAATAAGTCTTTTTGATTTTAAGCACAGCTAAACAAACATCATTTGAGTTTTTTTTTAACTTTTCAACTGGACTTTTCAATCCATTAGAGAAGTTGAAAATATCAACAGTGAAGTTCCAAATGAACTTTTAGCAAGGTGAATTACTTTTTTAACTTCAAAATGTTATACGGTACATCTATTGCTTCTTCTTTTTTCTTTCATAATTTTTTTGCTCTCTTTCATTTCCTTCATTCTCTTCCATTTTCTTCCCTTTTTCCATTTCCAAGCAGGGTTTTTATAAACTCTTTCGCCCAAGTTGTGTTCTGCTTCTCTATTACATTCACATGCCACAAGTTTTGATATTTGTCCGTTTTTTTTCTTTCTCTACAAAAAAAAATTTTAAAAAAGAAAGAAAATGAAATATTGATTCTTGCTTATTTGATTTATTTATTTGATTTTGCTCATCCATATATTTGAATTGCTTAGCATATCTTTTATGTACGTTTTCAATGTCTTCATCAATACATTTGCGATTATTTACAGAGTTTTTATGTGATTTTGTTTGTGTCATAAAAGATGAAGATCTGAATTACTATAGGCAATTTCACTTTAGATGAAAATATGACACTATATTTTGTAGCATTGTATTACCATATCTAAAATAAATATTTTATATTTAAAAAAATACATTTTGATAGCAATGCTAAACAACTAAATTTTTAACGTCAGACTTTACAACTCGCTCTCTTCAAGGCTGTGTGACCATCATTCCTCGAACTCATTTCCTACTCCAAATCTGCCTTTAAAATCACAATCGAAGAGTCCTTGGAGTTTGTGAATGACCCTTATTGCATACAGGTAAAGGCTGTCTCTTATTTACAAACATGTGGCTGTTTGGCAGAAAAGGGCCATCAGGGTTTTCTTCATCTTCCACAGCTGAGGAAGTTACACAGGGGATAGATGGCACTGGTCTCACTGCCATTGTTACAGGTTTTTCGACTTCTTAAATTTCGCCTGCAGTGACGAAACTATTTTGTTATGTTCTTGTTTCTCGTATGTAATGTAATTTTCTTACAGTCTTTTCTTTCTCCTGATGATTTTTACAGCATTCTGATTTATCTTTCTCATAAGCTTTTCTCTGTTTTGAGTCTTTGGCAGTTGGATGCATATTTTATGTTGATAGAGAATATGAGAAGTAGAAATTTTATGGTTTCTGTTCTGCCTAGTTTGTGTTTGTTACTTTGTTTGTGTCTGTCTTTGGCCTCGCTCCTTACATGATTCCGGCATAAGCAGTGAAACGAGATCCAGATGGGGGAAGTGATTTTTTTTTCTCAGCTGTAAACAATTCCAATACATTTCTTTTTCTTTTTTTAATTATTCAACTTAAGTATGTTACAGTTCAATGATGATGCGATGTCATATAGTGTGGTCAGTAGCCATTGATAGATATTCTGGTTACCAAATTAGGGGGAATTTGCCATTCTGATAACATATGTGTTTAGCTTCCATAGATGCCTTTAGTGTTGGGTGTACCTTGCTTCCTCTTATTGGTAAGGTTAAAAAAGGAAACTATCCCTTTTCCCATTTTCAAACCCTGAAAGTGAGACCCTTCGCTGGTCTTTGTCATGCTAGGCCAGAGATCTCACCACCTAAGTTCACAGTCTTCTTCAGACTATGGACATAAATTATGAGTCAAAGACAGTAATTCCTTCCTGGTTGATCTGTTTGGTTATGTAGAAATATTGTTGTCATGGGGCAACACTTCAGTGTTTTAGGGATGTGGCTAAAGGACTTTGGGTGCAGATTTCTCAAACTTTAGGATGAGCATAACTCATAATCTTTATGAGACCCTTGACCTTGACCTTTAGGTATGTTGATTGAAAAAAGGCATTGGTTTGTTGCGCATGTTCCATGATTTATTGCCTTGGCTTTGACTTGCTAGGTACTAATCCTAACCATGTACACATTGCATAAGTTGTTTGGTTCAATCGTTTTCTTATGTTTCTAACAAGCATAGTTTCTCTTTCATGGTGAACGTAATTATAGGAGTATCCAGTGGTATTGGCACTCAAACCGCACGTGTTCTTGCTCTGCGTGGTGTTCATGTAATTATGGGGGTTAGGAATGTGGCTGCTGGTAGAGATGTTAAAGAAGCAATTGTGAAGGAAATTCCAACAGCTAAAGTTGATACAATGGAATTAGATCTCAGTTCAATGGCATCTGTGAAGAAATTTGCAGCAGATTTCGGCTCCTCAGGTCACCCTCTGAATCTCCTTATGTAAGTAGACAATGAGAATGGGCAGCCTTTTATATATCAATTCCCAGCCAGAGTAGTGACTAAGTTTATAGTCATCTCCTTGTTAAATCTGCTATTTGTGACATCAATCTCCAACTCCCAGTCTGCTTACCAATGTATACATGATTAAGCAACTTCCTGCAAAAGTCTTTTCAGGCAATCATTTAAACAAGAATGTAAAACTTGTTTTCTTTGCTGTCAGTAATAATGCAGGAATTATGGCCACTCCTTTCATGCTTTCAAAGGACAATATAGAACTACAGTTTGCAACCAACCACATAGGTATGTTAGCATAAACTTGATCCCAATGGCATTCTCTTCTTCACATTTTGAAGCTTGAACATACAACTCTGTAATAGAAATGGATAATCTTTTCCAGTGTTTACTTTATGGAAGCAGCCCATTTTCATAGTGATGGTGAATTTAGAACATCTCGGTATAAAAATAGTTTTTTCCATCTCGTTTTCCTCTCTCTGAACTCTAAATCTAAACATAACTTGTTTTGCAACCTCTACAATTGTTGTTCATGTTTGCTGTTGCATAGAGTTTGGTTATGGTTAATTGCTTCAGGAAAGGGGAGGAAAGAAACGGAAAACTAGGCCATTGTTAAAGCTTTGTTGCATAACTTTTGAATGCTCTAAAACAGGTCATTTTCTTTTGACAAATCTCTTGCTGGACACCATGAAGAAAACTGCACGGACAAGCAAAAGAGAGGGAAGAATCATAAATGTCTCATCAGAAGCTCACCATTACACTTATAAGGAAGGAATTCGTTTTGACAAGATTAATGATCAATCAGGGTAACACCATACACCCTATAGATAAAGCAAATTTCAATGTCTTCTTGGGAAAAATACATGTTTGTTCCGGAAGAAGAAATTGATTATTATCTCTTAAACTTTGACATGCTGACTTTTCCTTAGTTAACATATGTGTAATGCTTCTTGTAATGATATTCTACTATCAATGTCATTTAGCATTACTGGTTTGATATTAAAACATTCTTGAAAGTGAAATGTGTTTATGCTTATTCTAAGATACAGTTATCGGGTAACTTCCTTTAAGCAGAATAAAAGTCTCTTTTATCGTTGCTTTTTTTTTTCCAATTTGGTAATGTACAGGTACAGCAGTTTTGCTGCATATGGCCAATCAAAACTTGCAAATGTTCTGCATGCTAATGAACTAGCTAAACGCCTAAAGGTATGTGATCTTTTCTATGGCATCGAAGGTTTTGATCAGTAGTAAAGTTTCTAGTGTCTGAGGCCTTTTTGGTACATTTGAATTAGTTTAAGGTGGAGGAAGCTGAACTTGGTCCTTGACTGTCTATTAGAGGAGCCTTACAATTTTGTACACGACATGAAAGCATGGCATAAACATGAATGTTTTATAAACTCGAACTATGCAATAAATACGACATGCACTTTTATATATGTATCGTTTTAATAATCCCTGTTATGTTTATGTCTCCACAGTTGGCACAATTTGTTTTTAAATACGGGACACAAGACCCATACAAGTATTGCCATGTCTACTAAATCTCAGTTGTTGCCATTTTCTGTTTCATTCTTCAGCTTGCCTCCACTTGTCTGTCCATATTTTGTGCAGCTGAAGTTCCTTTTGAAACAGACCAAACATTTTATTCAGATGTTTTTCTTGATGCTCATTAGTATTTATAATTTGTCTTACTAAGAACACTTTGCATAATGATGTTCATAATTGATTGAACAGGAGGATGGAGTGGATATAACTGCAAATTCACTTCACCCAGGAACAGTCGTCACCAATCTATTCCGTCATATGGGTCCTATTAGTGGTAACATTTTGGTGTTTGATTTTATGACTATAATGCCTTAGTTATAATTGTGTAGTTGCTACCTACAAAGAAAAGAAAAAAGGGAACTCTCTACATTATTAACATCACTGCATTATATATTCAGCATTAGGGGTATAAATGAACAAAACATTCGATGAACTATTCGTGAACCGTTTGTTTATGTTCGTTTACTAAGCTAAATAAACGAGTATGAACAAAATTTTTATGTTCATTTAATAAATGAACAAATACGAACAGAGGTGTGTTCGGTTCATTTATGTTCACGAACAAGCTCGTTTAAAAACTCATTTATTGGCTCGTTTATTTATTAATGATATTTTCTTATAAAAATATTAAAATAATATCTGTGTGTATGTATTTATTGTTTGTTATTCATTGACATTGTTCGTGAACATGCTCAATTATATGTTCGTGAACATGTTTGATTAAGTTGAACATGTTTGTGATCATTAAACAAACGAATATGAACACACATAATTTTAAATAAATAAACAATGAACAAAAATTTGAAATTCTTAACGAACACAAACTGAACACGAACAAGCTTAAAAATAAATAAACGAACATGAACAGAGGTTTGTTCGTTCAAGCTCGGTTCATTTACAGTCCTATGTAGCATGCATCTCATTTTCACATTTGTTTCGGTCTTGATGCAGGTCTTGTTAATATCTTTGGTCAGATTGCACTAAAAAATGTTCAGCAGGTAATCTCCCTTTGCATAGCTTATGGCCTTCTTACTATGTACTTTAAAAATATTTGATAATCTTTCATGCTGGAAATTGGACCTCATGCTATTTGGATAGAAAGATTGATTCATGCAACCATCCATAATAGGTGGTATTCTGCTGGTTTGGGGTTCGAATCCCAGTTTCTGCAAGTCTCTCCCCTATCACTGAGTTGAGGCTTCCTTTGTACATAAAATAAATGAAGCTTTACTTAGGGCTAGTAGTAATGTTCATTCTCATACTCCTAGCATGTTATGCATCATTAGGGGCTAACAGGGGCGCCCCTTAAAAGTGGGAAAAAAAAACTTTTTTTATTATAAAATTATAATTTAGTAAATGTTTAAATTACATTTTGATCTCATAAATTAATACAACTTTAATTTAACCCTTTAAAAAATTTATAAAAGTATAAAATTACATTTCAACTTTCATAAAAACACATAATTTTGAATTTTTTTCTAGCTTTGCCTTTGTGCATCATGTTGTTTGTAAAATTGCTGCAATTGGTGGGGAGTCCACTGAGATGCCTATTTTATTGAAATGCAATAATCTAACAGGGAGCTGCCACAACATGCTATGTGGCATTGCATCCACAAGTAAAGGGTAGAAGTGGTGAATACTTCAAGGACAGTAATATAGGCCAAGCAAGTGCACATGGAAGGAATGTTGAGTTGGCCAAGAAACTCTGGGATTTCAGCACGAAGATGGTTAAGTAAGAATATGAACCAAATTTATATATTTATATCTGATATCTTATACAATTTCCTGCCAAGGTGTGTTGATGTAAACAATGTTGAACCAAAGTGTGATTGAGACTTTATAGTATTGTGTTGACTTTTCTGTTATCCGAAGTTCATTTTATCTATTTTCTCCAATTAGACTCTTCAATCAGGAGGAAAAATCTTATTTGTCATTTTTTTATCGAAAAGGGTTAAGGATGACGTGAAATCACAGTTTCATACAATCTTTTCTCTCAAACTTTTTATTCCCCATATCTCTGTCAGAAAATAAAAGATGGTGGTAAGCACTCGTAACACTTCCAACTTACAAATCAAAGACCAAGACATACATCCTTCATCCATTGACCTACACAATTGATCCCATTACCACTCACCTTTTCCTCATAGCTCTTAAAATTGCAAGCCATGAACTCTGTAAGAGAATAGTTGTTAACCTTAAAATCCACACAAACTTTGCTCAGTCTACTATTTCCAATCCAGTTTGCAATAACAGAGGATAGGGAAAAGAAACGACCCCTTGCTATAGAGACCAAAGACAAGCCAACTTATCTCATGAAGAAGTGTTAAAATCATAAGTTAAGATATGATATAAAACTTAATAAATCAGGATCTATCATGTCAAATCATCAAGAACAAATCAAGAACAAAATTAGATGCTGAAGCGTACCTGAATCCATGGATTATCGGAGATTTTTGGATCTTGGGGTTTTGATCTTTCAAATTAGCACACAAGTAATCTTAAAGATGGGATATTAGAAAAATTTTATTGTGTAATTTGGGGATCATAACCCTAATATATATAACCTTGGCACATTAGCCCTAATTTCTAATCAGCCTATCATCAATTAGGAATTAGTGTTCAATTAGAATTTAGTTACTAGAGTATCTACACATATTTATCCCATTCTTTATTTAATAACTAAAGCACAATAAACTTTAACTAAATTAAATCACTTTAAATTTGGGCTAACCTATTATGATAGTAAATAATAACATGTAATTACCCTTATTATATATGTGATGTCCATATTTTCCAACAATCTCCCACTTGGATCACATATATATACTAATTACTCTATAATTACATGTCATTATATAACCTTATGAGCTTAAAACTTTACCATCATATCCAAAAGATATTCTAAACAATCTTGTCCAGTAATTATGTTAACATAAAACCAAGGCGACTTTTGTTACATATATCGTAACTAAATCTTTCCTGATCACGTATATTAACATAACCAAATGACATAGATCAAGTATAGATGTGTAGCATGGAAATTACATGCAATATGATCTAAACATGTTTATTTCCAATTGGTCCTCCTTAATCTTAGTGAGATCAAACTTTACCAAAATCAGAGTGTGAATAAACCAAATAAACTTTATTTTTGTAAAAAATAAACTTAATATCCGTAAACTGAAATAACTAAAAATGTGTATATAACAAAAAAAAATTAACAAACTCCCACTAAAACCAAATATCATTAAATGACATTACACCCATATGAGCAGTGTGCTCTTATAAAACCTTAGGTGTAGTCCTTTAGTAAGCGGATTTGCAATCATGGAGTTTGTCTCAATATGCTTTATAGACATCTAACCATTCTGACCATTTACTTTAACAATCAGGAACTTAAAATCTATGTGATTTGATTTTGATATGCTCCTGTTGCTATTGGAATAAAGGACTGCAATTTGTTTTCACAATTTGCACATTAGTGATAAAATCATGTATCCATATTCCATCAAAATCGGAGTCTGTATACTTAATGATCTCTAACTGATCAGACCTCTGATATGTGAGCATGTAATCTTTTGTTCTCCCAAAATACCTTATAACCCTCTTGGATGTTATCCAATGGTCCAAACCAGAGTTGCTTAAATATTTGCTTAACATCCCAATAGTGTACACAATATTCCAATGCATACAAACCTGAACATACATTAGACTTTCTACTGCTAAAGTGTAAAATTTTTTATGCATTTCTGCAATCTCAAAATCATTCTTAGGGCATTGATTGAGACTATACTTATTATTGACAAGTAGTATGTCATTAACATATAAAACCAAATATAGAACCTTACTCCCACTAAACTTATGTATATACAATTATTGACCAAATTCATCTCTAAACCGAATGAGATAATCATTTGGTAAAAATTTGTAATACTACTAACGAGAAGTCTAGTTAAGCTCATAGATGAAGTTCTTTAATTTGCAAATTATTAACTTTGCATCATTAGACACAAAGTTCTCTAGTTGCACCATATAAATGTATGATTAATGTTACCATTGAAAAACCATTAACTTAATATTCATCTAATGCAGCTTAAGGTCAAAATATTCCACTAAAGTCATTATAACTCTTTCTCTAGTGGACCTTCTTAATGCATTCATTCTTGAGGTTGTTGAGTTTGTTCTTTTGGAATAATTACCTCATCTTGAATAGGGAGTTGTTCAAAATTATCTTGTTGAGGTTCTGGATTCACTTCTTGATCAATGATAAGTATGAGAACCTGAATATCGTCAAAAGTGATAGTAGGAACTGAGTTAGAATTCAATTCTTCCTCAAAAGCATTGTCTCTAACATTATTTCTCCCTCCAAGCTCAATATCCTCAAAAATGTTGCAATTCTAGTCTAAAAAATATTCCTAATTGTGGGATCATAAAACTCATAGCCCTTAGATTGATTAGAATAACCAATAAAGTAGTTGTTCACTATTTTGGAGTCCAATTTCTTTTCATGTGGCCTGTAAGGCCTTGCCTCAACTGGACATCGCCAAATGTGAAAGTGTTTTAGACTAGGCTTTCGACTTGTCTTATAAGGCCTTGCCTCAACTGGACATCCCCAAATGTGAAAGTGTTTTAGACTAGGCTTTCGACTTATCCAAAGCTCATAAGGTGTTTTCGCAACTGCTTTAGTGAGTATTCTATTCAGAATGTAAGTTGCTATCTTTATAGGCACTGACCAAATAAGCACTTTCAAACTTATCATGTTTCAACCTTTCTTCCTCTTGTACACAATGAGAAATGAGCTCATTTAGAGTCCATTTCTCCTTTAGACAGTTGTAACTAATTTAAAATTAGTTAAACTGTGTAAGAAGGGATACCAAAGCCATAAGAACAAACAATTCATCAAAAACATTGATCTTAAGTGCCTCAAGTCTTGACAATGTACTCCCTTACGTTTCCTTGACCCTTTATACTTTATAGATATCAAAAAAGTTAAAAGTGATGTCATCTCAACCGTATCGTTTTTGGCAAAACGTTTTTCAATTTCGTCAAGGAAACCTCAGCCTAAGTAATCTCTTTAGATTCTGTGCCCCTAAAGGCTTTTGGAATACTGTGCTTAATGGTCATTAGACTCATGCGATTTGAACGATCCCACCTCTCAAAATCCCTTTTAACATAAGGGGTGCTTTCCGTAATGAGAGGTGTAGATTGTTCTTCCCTTAGTGTAAGGTCTATATCCATACAACCAAGCACTATAAATGCCTTTTCCATTCCTTAAAATTAGTCCCATTAAAAATGGGTATAAAATTTATATTAGCAGATATTATGGCAGCAAAAGATGATAGATGAATATAAAACAAAATAGATAAAAACAAGCTCACATGAATATTCATAAGTAAACAATAAATTTAAAATAATGGCTAATCTCATATCAAGATACCAAACACAACATTAATATCAAGTCTTTGGACAGAAATACTAATTGTAAGTGGTACTCTTGTTGTAGTAATCAAACATTGACAATAAATTATGTCAGACAATGAATTAATCTTTGGACTAACTTATTGCTCACATAAAGTACCTTATAATTGTCACACATTTATCACCACAGATGTCTTTGAAATTCGGCCAAATATTAACTTACATTTGGGTCAATTAATAAACGCATGAATCACAAAAATATATAATCATCTTGATATTTTAAATAAACTAATATATGTAAAAGAAGTCACTTTGGCGGTATTTTGCTTCAACTAATCTATTTAAAATATTAGATATCCTTAATTAAAATCCAAAACCAAAATCTGAATTTATTTGTTTTAAAATATTTCTCTTAATTTCATTTTTTCAATCAAACTAAAAGATAATAGTATATATATATATATATCCCAAAACAACATACAGTGATGTTGGCAAATATAATAATAGCTAAATAAATCAACATAACCTCACATAAGACTTCAAATTTAAACCAAAATAATTTGATTAAAGGAAAACTTCATATCAAAATATCAGACATTCCATTAATATTTCATCTTTGGATAAAATATTAACTTGTAAGTTATGTTTTGGAGTAGTAATCAAACACTGACAATAAGAACATGTCGAACAATAAATCTTTCTTTGAGTTGATTTACTACTCACATGTAAAACCGAATAATCGTCACATGTTTATTACAATAGTTGCATATGTAATATTATTAACCTTACTTTGGGCCGATCAATATTAACATAACTTAAGTTATATTGACACAACCTTTAATATTTTAAAATAAAATAATTTACACAAAAAAGATCACTTTGGCGACTTAATGCTTTGATTAAGTTATTTTAAAATATATAAACATTTAAATATTCAAATTGAAAATTTCCATAACATTTAAATGTCAAAACTAAATATTTTTTATTGCTTTATAGTTTTCGAAATAACCCAAAATAAGGTTGTTTAAATAGCACAATAAAAAAACAAAAACCTTAATCTTTAATTATATATATCACATGTATTCATAATTTTGACATAGACAAAACACCAAAGCAATTCACGCATATATGTGTATTCAAAATCAAATACAAAACCTTACTCTAAATGTAACCCTCTATACCCGACCCAGAAGGTACGACCGGATCTAGAAGGCTATTTAAGTAATTTACCCACACACAACTTGACAGTCTAAAATCATACACATTCATTCTCAAAGATAAACACAAATATACATATATATAATATTAAACCTATAATTAAAAATAAAAAAATTAATTAAACTCCCAAAAATAAAATACCAAAAGCCCCAAAATAAATTGTATTTACAACCCAAAACGAATAGTTACCAACAAAGTATATTAATAATCCAAAATAATAATAATAATAATATAAAATAATGTAAATCTGTAACTAAGCCTCCGGGTACCAAGTCACCTAAATCCTGAATACCTGTAAGGAAACTGTGGAGGTATGAGCTATAAAGCTCAGTGTGTCTCTAAAGTACATACAACCTAATGTATTTATATATTAACATAACAATTTATATCTCAAAAGGGTAACCACAAATCATATTTCAATCACAAGCACAATGCAATGCACCTATACTCCAACACACCAACACAGTGAAAAGGTTCCCTAGAACCCTTTCCTAACCAAATGTCACCAATCGCAGTGTGGTTTTAGTATCAACCTAAAAAGGAATGATAACCACTTCTTCCACCTTACATTCCTACCCCATGAACACACAATGGTATGACCACATAATCATCATATATATATTGCCTCAATCTCAATCTCAATTTATATCCCATATATCACAATCACAGTAGAATAATCACAATAATTATCCGTCACATGTTCAAGGTACATATATATATGCATGACATTATCAACATACACTTTCACAACTCAATTTCAATCATACCATTTTTTTTATCACAACACAATCATCTCAATATCAACATACCTCAAACAACATGAAATCACATAATTTCAACAACATCACATACATTAAGGCATATTACAGTTAGAAACACACCTCTAGCAAATAAATCTCTAACGACGAGAAGGTGGTCCGCCACGTACTGATCGAGTACTCGGTCTCACAAGATTAGATCCTACAAACATAACTAAAATTAATATCATCCTAACCACCACTTAAGTACACAACTTAATTAAAATAACCTACGAGCAGCTCTCGAAACCGGTGTAGGAGTAGGTTACATAGGTGGAGAAGGAGGTAGATCATTCGCCTCGAAATCGTGATCACCTAAACACGTATAACTTATATTAGTAATCACAAATTAAAACTCTAAATAACTTAAAGTACAAAATTTAAGATAAAACTATCAAAACGAGACTTTCGGGTTAGAATTTGGCAAAACAGACAGCAGAATCGGACTCAGGACGTCGAAAAATGACAGAGTAGGGTTTTTCAAAAAACGTCAACTGTCAAAGTCAATGATCAACGGTCAACGGTCAACGATCAACTATCAACGGTTAACGGTCTGACTTGGTTTGGGTTTGGGCTTGGTTCACTTGGTTTGGGGTTTGGGTTTTGTTCAAGTTAGGTTTGGGTTATTGGGTTTTTAAAGGATTTGGGTTATTGGGTTTTTAAAGAATTTGGGTTATTGGGTTGGTGATAATTAAAATTGGGCTTGAATAAACATCTAGCCCACCACACTCTTCCACCACAAGGTAACTAGGGCTTCCAACCCTTGATCGGTGGCACCATAATCGATCACCACATACGGTACCCGTTCGCCGAAATTACTTCGCAGAGAACCCAAAAAGAACCTCTTCAACATCCACACAACTCACCCAAAGCCCGATTTAACTAGCAACAATGAATGAATGGCGATGCACAAGGGAGAAACGAAAGCCGAAAGTCTCCCTCAATGAAACTCTCAACGTCGAACGGCGAAAGAAATTTGAGGGCATGGGTTTTTCTCGTGAGGGAAAGAGAAAGGCTTTGATGGTGGCGGTGTTGAGCACGAATGGCAGTAAAGGCTTGAACGGAGCTTCGTCGGAAAAAAAGAAAGAGAGAGGTTAAAGGATAGAAGAAACGACAGTAACAAAAAAATAAAAAAGAGAGGGAAAGAGGCAAATGGTGAAAAGATGTGTTTTATACCCATCTAAAATAGAGTATTTACTTGGAAATCCCCAAAACATTCTAGGGTTTTGGAAAAACCCCAAAATCACTTAAAATTTCCAACTAAGTCCTTAATTAAAAAAAATAAGAGTGTTACAACTCTCCCCCCTTAGAAGAAATTTCGTCCTCGAAATTTACCTAACCAAAAAGATGCGGGTATTGAGCCTTGATGACGGATTTGGGCTCCCAATAAGCCTCCTCATAACCAAGGTTGCGCCACAAGACCTTAACCATCTTAATGGTTTTCCTCCTTAGAACCTTTTCATCCTAAGCAATGATCTCAATCGGTTCCTCCTCAAAACTCAAGTCTGGACGCACCTCGATCTCCTCAATAGGCACAATGTGAGACGGGTCCGATCGATAACGCCTCAACATAGAAACATGAAAGACATCATGAATCCACTCAAGCTCAGGCGGTAACTCAAACTGATAAGTAACTGGTCCCACTCGACGAAGTACCCGATAAGGTCCGATAAAATGAGGACTCAACTTACCTTTTCACCCAAATCTAAGCACTTTCTTCTATGGAGACACTTTCAAGAAAACTTCATCTCCTACACTAAACTTAATATCCCGACGCTTCAAGTCGGCATAAGACTTTTGCCTGTCAAAAGTGGCCTTAAGCCTTTCACGAATCAATTTAACAGCCTCCTCAGACTCATGAACCAGATATGGTACCAACAACCGATGCTCCGTTAACTCAGTCCAACCGATAGGGGTGTGACACTTGCGCCCATACAAAGCCTCGTAAGGAGCCATCTTAATACTGGCTTGATAACTGTTATTGTAAGCGAATTCAGCCAGTGGTAAGAAATCCTCCCAACTCCCTTGATACTCAATCACACAACCCCTCAACATGTCTTCCAAAACCTGAATCACCCTCTCGGACTGACCATTAGTCTACGGATGGTAAGTAGTACTGAAGTTTAACTGAGTACCCAAAGCACAGTGTAAAGATTCCAAAAATCTTGAAGTAAACCTCGGATCTCGATCAGAGATGATAGATAATGGTACCCCATAAAGACGAATTATCTCCGAGATGTAGAGTCGAGCTAACTTACTCAAAGGATAATCGACCCTCATTGGAATGAAATGTGCGGACTTAGTGAGTCGATCCACAATCACCCACACTGAATCTTTCTCGGACGGTGTTAAGGGAAAACCACTTACAAAATCCATAGTTACCCTTTCCCATTTCCACTGAGGAATCTCAATCGGTTGCAGTAACCCCGAAGGATACTGATACTCGGCCTTAACTTTCTGGCAAGTCAGACACTTTGACACAAAATCCTCAACATCCCTCTTCAAAACCCTTCCAGTAATACCTGTCACAAAGATTTTTATACATCTTATCTCCGCTAGGATGCATGGAATAAGGGCTATCATGTGCCTCACGGAGAATAGTCTGTTTAATCTCAGAATCTCTTGGAACATAGTATTGACCACGGAAACATAGTAAACCATTTTGGTCTACAGAGAAATCCACAGATGTACCTTCCACTACCTCCCTAATACGATGCCCTAGATAAGGATCATTAGCTTGCTCAGCCTTAATCTCCGAGAGTAAAGTGGGAATAACTCGAAGTTCAGCCAAAAGATTGTCATCCTCAAACAAACTCATCCTGGCAAACAATGCCCTCAACTCAGTCACAGCACTACGACTTAAGGCGTCGACAACCACATTAGCCTTACTAGGGTGATACTCAATCTCACTGTCATAGTCCTTAAGAAGTTCTAACCAACGGTGTTGCCTCAAATTAAGCTCCTTCTGAGTAAGCAATACTTCAAGCTCTTATGATCAGTGAAGATATAACACTTCTCCCCATAAAGATAGTGTCTCCAAATTTTAAGAGCGAAGATTACTATAGCAAGCTCAAGATCATGAGTAGGGTAATTAATCTCATGCGGTTTCAACTGTCGAGAGGCATAAGCCACAACCTTTCCCTCTTGCATTAGTACACATCCCAATCCAGTGTAAGAAGCATCACTGTAGGCAGTATAAGCTTTCCCAAGCTCAGGTTGGATCAGAACTGGTGCTTGAGTCAACATAGATTTCAATTTCTCGAAACTAGCCTCCTGAGCCTCGGTCTAAATAAATGGAACATTCTTCCTCAGAAGCTTAGTCAGAGGTACCGCAATAATAAAAAAAAACCTTCAACAAGCCTCCGATAATAACTGGCTAAACCCAAGAAGCTATGAATTTCGGAAACATTCTTAGGTTGCTTCCAACCCAAAATCACCTCAATCTTCTTCGGATCCACACAGATACCCTCAGCAGAAACTATATGACCCAAAAACATCACCTCAGATAGCCAAAATTCGCACTTGCTGAACTTAGCATAAAGCTGCTTCTCTCTCAAAGTTTGCAAAACAACTCTTAGCATAAAGCATAAAAAATAACTGTATTTATATATTATAATTAACATGAGTCTACTTCAAAGTATCCAAAAAATAAATATTCATAATATAAAAATTAATAACTTCAATGAATATCCATTAAAGCTTAATATAATACAAATATATAATTTGTATCAAACTCAACTATATATATACTAAAAAAAACAAATAACCAATATGTATGGTTTCATAACGAAACCCAATCACTATCATTAAAACTAAAACATCTTTAGCCAAAATTCATAATAATAACAGTGCAAGTATAAATCCATCAACCATACCAATATGCTCAATCAAATAATGAAATTTAACACAAACACATACTTTTATACTTGAACTAAATAAAATATTTAAAAACATAAAAATTTTACCATATAACAGTAATATTATCCAAATTCCAAAATATATACTTAATCAATATTAAAAATTAAAACCCTAATCAATATAAATCCAAAAAATTTGGCATGTATTATAAAAAAACCATATCCAAATATCAAACCCATTAAATCTTAAAGAAATAATTAATTAAAAAAATACAAAATCAATTCATTCTCAATGATTCAACATGACGAGACTCTGATACTACTTATTAAAATCATAAGTCAAGATATAATATAAAACTTAATAAACCAGGATCTATCATGTCAAATATCAAGAATAAATCAAGAACAAAACTAGATGCGGAAGCATACTTGGATCCATGGATTCTCAGAGATTTTTGGATCTTGGAGTTTTGATCTTCCAAATTAGCACACAAGTAATCTTGAGAGGGTGACTCTCTCTTTTTCAAAGATGGGATATTAGAAAAGCTTTCTTATGTGTAATTTGGAGATCATAACCCTAATATATATAATTTTGGCACATTAGCCCTAATTTCTAATCAGCCCATCATCAATAATTAGTCTTCAATTAGAATTTAATTATTAGAATATCTACACATATTTATCTCATACTTTATTTAATAATTAAAGCCCAATAAACTTTAACTAAATTAGATTACTTTTAGTTTGAGCTAACCTATTATGATAGTAAATAATAACGTGTAATTACCCTTATTATATATGTGATGTCCATATTTTCCAACAAGAAAATGATAGCAACCTTCCATGGTGGAGAAGAAATACAGCATACCGACTGAAGACGATGGGCCTTGCTTTGGAATTTGAAGCCAAGATAGGCCCCTTACATATTATGAGTGTGACACCCCAAATTTTGGTATAATATAAAAGAGTATTCTTTTGAAACTGAATAAATTGAAATAGTGAGAAATTCGAAATTGAAAGTGTTAAATAAGGTTTTAAAGAGTTGGGCTAACATTGATAAATGATTTGATGTTGATGACTGAATATTGGAATTTTCGGGAAAATGACTAAATTGAGAAATTTGAAAGTATAAAGACCATAAGTGTAAATTGCTCAAGAACTAAGAGATGGACCAAAATGTATTTATACTGTATAAATATGATATGGAAAGTGTGTATGTATTGAGGAAATCAAATTTTGACCAAAATGACTAAAAGTGAAAAGTTTGGAGATTAAATTGTAATTTTATTTTTTGACCCCTCAAAAAAAAAAGAGCAAGAGTGTAATTTTGGCCTCAGAAGGTATATGATAAGTATCAAGTGGCGGTGAAAAAGTAAAATTAGGAGACAAAAATTGGCAAAAGTGTAATTTCACCACATCATGGATTTTGATCTTTTCATGTGAATTTTATATTAAAAATGTTAAGGAATAAGATATTAAAATTATTGGATCAATTTTAGATCATTGGATGAGCTTAAAATAGAGGGAATAGATGTGGATCTAAGGCTGTTCAATCGATTAACCGATCCGAATTATCATTAATCGAATTAATTGATTCTTTTAAATCATTAACCATTAATCGAACCGAAATTTTTTCAAAAAAAATTAACCAAAATTCATATTTTTTTTATTTTTGGTTAAAACAAGTATAAAACATATAAAAAAAATTAATTGAATTAATTTAATTAACTAACGGATTTTTGGTTAAAACAAATATAAAACATATAAAAATACTTATATATTATAATATTATTTATTAAGTTCGGTTAATTTAGTTAACCGACCGATTTCAAACCAAATTAATCATTAACCGAACTTCCAAAAAATTATTAACCAACTCCGACTGAATTAATTCAATTAATCGAATTCGATTGATTAACCAAATTAATTCGATTTTACTTGAAATTTACACTCCTATATGGACCATAATTTTAAAGAAAGGATTTGACTTGGAGTTGGACTTTAGTTTTTTCCTTCTTAAACTGAATAAGAGAGATGAAAAAAAATTATCATCTTCCTCCCAAACCCTCTTGCTATCATGTCTCTCTTGTGGAAAAAAAAATTTCTCTTTGTATTTTTTTCATCTATCTTGTTCCAAACAAAAATCTCACTTAAGCACTTTGATTTCTTTATAAAATCAAGTAGAAAACTTGATTTCAAGCTCATATCATCCCATCATTTTCACCATTCAAGCTTGGGTTTTATGGTTATTGAGGGAGAAAATTAAGACTACAAAGAGAAGGTTTCGAGTAAAGTAGATCCGTTCTTGATATTTTTGGGTTCTAGGCAAAACAATAAAATGGAGTTTTAGATTCTTTAAAAATTGAAAACAAAAATTAGGTCCATTAAAAATTGATAAAAAAATATTTTGAGCCCCTAAAAACTAAAAAAAATTGCTAGGGCCCTTTAAAAGTTAAAATTTTTTTTGAACCCTATAAAAACTAGAAAAAAAAATATTTTAAACTTCTTTCAACCTTGAACCTTGGGCGGGCGCACCTCTAAACGATCTCAGGACCGGGCATGGAGTAAAATAAGAATTGATAATCTCTAACTATTTTATGAGAAAGCTTTCAAAAAGTTCCTATATTGATATTTTGTTTATTTTTGGGTGTTGAGAAAATATAAAAATGGCTGGAAGATAGCTCTCAAGCTTGTTTAAGTGGAGCTCAAGTGTATTAGAAGTTGAAATTGTGTTTTAAACCATCCAAGAGTTAAGTATTTTTGGACTTTCATGCTTTTCCTTAGATAAGATTTTTTTTAATTACTATAACAGGGCAAAGCCCGAATAATCAACGCGGTTAATATGATTCGAACTCAAATCACATCTAGGACAGTGAATACCCTTAACCATCAAGCCATTACATGAGGTTTTTTCCTTAGATAAGTATGAGTTAGAACATTTAACTAATAAATGGATGAATTGGAATGTATGTACATGAGATATGGAACCATAGTTTAAGACTTTTTTGTAATTTTTTTTATCATTTTTTCTACCACGTGTCACAATCATAATGTGACACATGGAAGAGACAATATGTAACACCTGAAACTCATATCCGTTGCCGGAGTGGAGTTCCGAAGTATTACCAAATCATTCAAATAATATACCTTCATAACAATCAATATTTAAGCAAATAATACGCTCACAACCAATTTAAATTCCACTATCAATTAATCAAAGCAAATTTAGTCATTCATGTATATTCAACATATACTAACTTGCATTTCAACCATCAACAAAAACCAATCAATATCATATTATTTATACCTAACCAATATGCTCTTCTAAATGCACTAACTTATTTAAACACATAAATCAACTATCTCACCTCTCATCCATTCACCAAATAATTATCTTATAAATTCATACACACTACATACCATAACACATTATATATATTTACCTATTTATATATTCATATACATAACAACAAAATATTCAAAGTTATTATATCATTCACCACATTTCAAGCTAAATTGCAAACAAGCCATATTTATAACCTAAGGATTTTTAGACACCTACATTGTCCTAGGTACATGCCAAAATATCAAAAGAGAATATCACCGACTTTGAGTACGGGATTTCTGCGAGTTGCTGAGTCCAAATCTAATAGATGTCTAACTTGAATCATGAGAAGATACTTCACATTAGATAAATTCTCATTGCTATAATAAACACAAGTCAAAGAATCCAAACGAATAAACTTAATTTCTAATATCTTTAATACAATTCAAACCAAATCACTTCTTTCAAATTTAACTAGCATTATAATAACAAATGACTTTGTAGGTACTTTATATACAATAGTACTCATTCGTCATTTTTCCTTAATAGTTTATACGTTCTTACCACAAAGGATTCATCGAAACTTTCTATTTGTTTCTCATCAATTCATGGCACCCAGTGCCTAGTGGATATATATCGGTATGTGAGCCCAGCTCTAGTTGGATTATCCAACGGTTCCAGATCCGAGGGGATTTCTTCCACCCAGTACCTCGGCGAGTCGAGTCGAGTCGAGTCGTCGCCACCAAACCGCAGCCCGTGCGCCACCCAGTTCGCCACCCGAGGAATATGTCTAACGGATAAGTGACTGAATCTGAGCATTTTGTTTTTTATTTCTTGGATGAAATTGCCCACCATCGATCTATCGAGTTCCTCCGAGCGGAGTTTTTTTTTATTATTGTGAGAGAGTTACCCTCAATGCTAACCTCTCTGAAACCCAGGTCCTCTGCAAAGGAGATTGCCTCTAGGCAAGCCACGGCTTTCGATGTAGTCGGAACCCATGATTAAACCTACGCTGTTTTTGATGACGATGCCCACGGTAGCTCTATTCGAATAAGATAATAACTAAATAATAAGGGTAAAATTGTCACTTAAAATTCATTTAATAAATAAAACTAAATCTTTTGGGGTAAACGGGTAATTTTCAACTAACTGAATTTCAGGTTTGAATATTATTTTACCATAAAATGAAGCCGAATTAGCAAGCCGACGTGGCATTGGGTGCGGGCCCATCAACTCAAGCCCCTTTGTGTTAAGGGATTTTGAATGAATTATAACGGTTCTTTGAGGAAAAAGTAGCCGTTGTCGATTTCCACAAACTTTAAACTCCGAAGGCGAATACATCTGCTTATGTTCTCTTAATCGTCAATGTTGTATATGCTCGTCCAATTATCTTCGATAAATCTCTCTCTCGAACATCTACAGCCATAGGCTTCTTTCCTCTCGTATTTCTTTTTTCATTTGATTTTAGTTCTGCTATCATTCTTTCTTTCTTTTTAATTTTGATTTGAATTTTGCAGGTTCAGGGTTCGTATTTACAAATAATTCTTTCGGGCTTTGCGTACTCATTTCTTGCAGGGTCTTTTTGTTTGTTTGTTTGTTTAATTTTTTTTTTTTTTTATATTAGTTTGACACTATGGATGCAGGATCTTTGAATCCTTTTTCGAAATTGAGGGGACGAACCAGATGCCCATGCCCACTTTCGGAACATAATCTCCAGAGAATAAATTCTAAAGAAAATGTTAAGTATCCCAACTTAATACTTTTTCTTATTTAATTATTGCAAAACAGGGTTTTCTTGCCCTTGATTTACATGGGTTTTCAATTTAACAAAGGGATGATGCGAGTAAATAGTAATGAAATCTTACGTAAATAGTAATGAAACCTTGGTCTTAAAATTGTATTTTAGGAAACTGATTTGCTTAAAATTATATCTTGATAAATTACACTTTGTAATGACATTCAAATTGAATATTTTCTTTGTACTGGCAGCTGGATAGATTCATACCAAATCGTTCAGCAATGGACTTTGATTATGCACATTGCATGCTGACTGAAGGGAGGAAGATCAAAGAGAACCATACAGTTTTCTCACCAGCCAGGGACGCCTATAGGATGCAGCTAGCTGAGGCCTTGAACATGAATAGGACTCGCATCTTGGCTTTCAAGAACAAGCCACAAAAACCTGTTGAACTCTTCCCTTCCGACCACAGAACTTTTTGTGTTCACCCAATGAAGCCCCGAAGGCACATTCCCCAGGTAAGCAGAACATGCTACATATGCAATTTAACTAGTTTGGACTTTGGACATTAGGTTTTGGTTTTGGTTCCACAGACGCTAATGCATTGTGATCATCATTTGGTTCTTCAGAGCCCTGAGAGAACATTGGATGCTCCTGACCTTATGGATGACTTTTACTTGAATTTATTGGACTGGGGCAGTAGCAATGTTCTTGCAATAGCACTTGGAAACACTGTTTATTTGTGGGATGCTTCAGATAGTTCTACCTCAGAACTTGTTACCATTGATGATGACAATGGCCCGGTAACAAGTGTGAGTTGGGCTCCTGATGGTCGGCATATTGCCATTGGCTTGAACAATTCTGAAGTACAGTTATGGGATTTTGCTTCAAACCGGCAGGTTTGTTGTATATTAGCAGTTTCTTTTTGTTTCCCAGTTCTGTCATTTATTCCGACACAATCTTTTACTTCTAATGCTTGCAGTTGCGCACTCTGAGAGGTTGTCACCGATCGAGAGTAGGTTCAATAGCATGGAACAGTCACATTCTTACAACTGGAGGAATGGATGGTATGATATTTAACAATGATGTAAGGATTAGATCCCATGTTGTTAAAACCTACAGAGGACATCGACAAGAAGTTTGTGGGCTGAAATGGTCAGCTTCTGGACAACAACTGGCCAGCGGAGGCAATGATAATCTTGTTCACATATGGGGTATGTCCAAGGCATCTTCAAATTCACCAACACAATGGCTACATAGGCTGGAGGATCATACTTCTGCTGTTAAAGCCCTTGCCTGGTGCCCTTTCCAGAGCAATTTGCTGGCCTCTGGCGGAGGTGGAGGTGATCGAACCATAAAATTTTGGAACACACATACAGGTGCATGCCTGAATTCAGTGGATACTGGCTCTCAAGTTTGTGCTTTGCTGTGGAACAAGAATGAGAGGGAGCTTCTGAGCTCTCATGGATTTACTCAGAATCAGTTAATTCTTTGGAAATATCCATCAATGGTGAAGATGGCAGAGATGATGGGTCATAGATCTAGAGTTCTTCACATGGCTCAAAGTCCAGATGGTTGCACAGTGGCTTCAGCTGCAGGGGATGAAACACTAAGATTCTGGAATGTTTTTGGGGTCCCAAAAGTGGCGAAACCTTCTCCAAAAGTACACCAAGAGCCATTCTCTCACTTGAACCGCATCCGGTGATAGAGAAAAGGACTAGAGGTGAACTCTACCAGTTGGTCCAGTGGTAGTTCCTTCAAAACAAGAAACCAAATTATCCTAAGGTAGTGTAGTGTTCAATTGCCCATTCCATTGAGAAAACTATAATGATCATATACTTAAGTGCTTAAATGTTCATGATTTGTTTTCAGCAGGTGATGAGGGGGATATCAGTTACTATCGTCAGAGATTCACTACATCCAAACTGTTGAGGAACAAATGTTTGATTGTTTTTCTTGGTGTTATCTTTGTCCGTGGAAAGCTGAACCACCTAAACTGTTGTTAGCCTGGTCTCTTTTTTTCATATAAATTGTTTTCTTTGAACTATGTAATTTGAAAATCTTTATATTTCTCAGCAGCTAAAATGATTTGGCTTTACTTTGGAATTTGACTGACTTGTCAAATGCATTTTGAGGTGTTTAGAACATAAAGTTCAATTCCTCCACTCGGCCATTGAGACAGTGGATCTGAAATTGTATGATCCATCTGATAACAAAACTAAAATGACTAATGGCTAGTTTAGCATAACTTTTGAGAAATGTTTTTCAAAAATGTGTTAGGAAAAGAAATTTTGAAAAGTATTTTTGAAAAACTTGTTTAAGATTTAAGTGTTTAGTATAACGGTCAAAAAGTGCTTTTGAAAATTAAAATGTTTATTTTAGACATGTGTTCTAAAGTAATAAATAAATATTTAAATAATATTTAAATTAGTTAATATTATGATATTTTAATAAGAATATAGAAAATAATTTATCATATTTTTATTAATATTTTAATATATAAAATATAAATTTTAAATATTTTTTAAACAATTAATCAAAGAAAAGAAAATAACATGTGTTGAAAGGGTGAAAATGTAATTGAACTGTCAAAAATGCTTTTGAGATGAAAAAACTAAAAATTTTAAACTTCTCCATCTGAGAAAAAATTCTTTTGAAAAGTTAAATTTTTTTTCAAAAGTTGCTTGTTTAACACTACTTTTAACTAAAAAACACTTTTATAGTGAAAAATACTTTTTAGAAACATTGGTAAACAAGACCTAAGACTTTTAACAACTGCAATTTCACTTCACGGATGAATTTTGGATGCTTAAAGCAATTTGGGGTAAAATATCTCTCAGTAGTTCAAGGCCCCTCTCTCCTCAAAATATAATGCACAGATGCAACAAGATCGTTAAGCTGGCAAAAACCTGTAAAATCCCTTTGCTTAGTAACCCACCAAGGGTCGTAAAGTGCATGAACCACGGAATTAGATTGATGTTAATGTACGTACAACGAATCATGTCGAGCACTAGAGCATTAGAATTAGTTCAGTTCCTTTTACTGATAACAAAACTCGGAATTCCGATTTGGTTCCTTAAACATCTGTACAACTGTGTCAGAGCCGATGATCTTCCCCTTGATTTGCAGCCAAGACATTTTTTGCCAACTAACTTCTCACCACTGCAGTTCAGTCAAGCATTAGTTGATTTACACACTCAACTCTGTACAAGATTCATGCCGTACGGAAGCAACATTCTTATTTTCCGGGAATATTTTCACCTGAATAAATGGTCTATTGAACATCTAACTGGAATCAATAAATGGTCTATTGAACACCTAAACCCCGATCCTGAGCAAATGACCTACCTGCCACCTCACCTCCTTGCTCTTCAACCTTATTCCTTGAATTTCTGTTCTGGTTCCATATTGACCCATACGCTGCCTTAGAAGAAGTTAAAGTGATGATGAATACAAATTGATACCGTAAGACCCCAAAGACATTCTGATCAGAGAATCTTCAAAGCTGAGTTTAGATAATAACACTCCGGTAAGGTAAAGGAGAGCTGGGACTTAGATCCAGGGATGGGCTCATTGCTGAGTGATCCTTCAGAAGCTGTCGAGAAACACGATCAGCTAATACAGATTGTCCATCATAAGATTCCCCATGGACTGATCTTCCAGTTCCTAAAATGTCATTTTCTGATGGCACCAGTTCAGAAAAGATGTGAGAACCTGCTTGCAAGCCTCGAAAAATGTCAGGATTATTATCATGACAGGAAGAGCCACTGACATAAAGACCATTTGAGGGCTTTGGCATGCTACCAAGACCATCTTGAAAGTAAGGCGATTGTTTCAGATAACCATAAGGTATAGCACCACTGCCACCTGTCAAGGGTGTAGACGAGCCTGAAGTGGTCCGGGGACTAGATATGGGAGAAGGAGACATTCTTCCATTTAGATGTTGCGGTGACCTTGAATGTAGAAGAGGGCTTCCTATGGGTGAAACAGGGCAAGATACATTCCTTGGAATATTGATATCACTGCATAATAAGGAATTGAAATGAGACTCAACAACCATCATTTTTATCATCTATATTTGAGTTTGTTTATGTAAGAGTAAGAGAAAGAGAGAGAGACCTAGCATGAAGTTTTGGAACTCTGGATGAATGAACAGCAAGTTGCTCTGACTCCAGGGAGGAATAATTCCTGGCTTGTCCAATGCCCTGATAGCAAAACATGAGAGAATATTCCAATGAGATTTAAGGTCTCAAAAATACCAAAATTCCGAGGGGAGTATTGAGGAGACCAATTAGGCATATCTACACTTTTCTGTGTTACATTGTGCTTCATTCACAGTCTATATTACACCCATTAACCTACGCAAGGCAAGACTGTAACCAACACACCAACCCCCCCAGCCCGCCACCCCAAAAAAAAAAACAAGAAAAGAACAGAAAAAACCTCTCTCTACCCACCACAATAAAAAAAACAAGAAAAAAGTGCACCGAGAATGTCAACTTAAGGAATATGATGCCTCCCAACATCAATATCATATCATACCTTCAGTTCTTGTCCAGCTAACCATGGAGATTTTCAATATGAAGTGATGGAAACTAGAAAAGTTATTGTGCGTTCAGAATATATCATTCAAGGTCCAATGTACTGTTGCGTATCATTTTAGGTCTGGAAATTACAGCAATGACTGTCACCCGTTTTACAATTATACAGAAATTTATTTCAATTATAAAAAATATATTTCATCCCTTGAATGAACCGTTGAAGGAAATGAATGCGACCATATAATGCACGCTCAAAACCTAAGTATGGATTAGATAAAACAATATGAAAAGGAAAAATACCAGAGTTTTCACCCCATTTGTCACGTCAGGGGTAGGATCTGGAGGCTCAGCATCTGGAATAGGCCTTTCCAAAGGTGCAGCATATTTTACAAATGGGTGGCCTAAAAGCTGAACTGCAGTAGGACGATGTTGTGGGTTGCGTTGCAAACACTGACGCACAAAATCTTTTCCTTCATCTGAGAGGTAATCTGGAATGGGTGGAAGTTCCTTGCTATTTCCAATCTTGAACATAGCCGCAACCTGACATACAATATCACACAATAAAGAGAACTAAAAAATACAAAAAAAAAGCTGCTATTATTAAAGGCAAATTAAACAGCTTTGAAATTAAAATATCCCATCTTTCTATTCTTATAACAGACCCCTTCATATTGACTCCAAGGAGGTTTCGTTGTAGCCATTTCCAAAACAGTGCATCCAAGACTCCATATATCCACAGCAAGGTTGCAACCGCTAGGGTTTCTTATAATCTGGGAAAATAATAGAAAGAAAACTTCAGAACTGGAGAAAGCTCAAACCAATAAACCATGTCACTTTCCCCTTTGCAATGGATTAGTAAGAACTTGAAATAAACCCAGTGAGAAAAATAAAAAATGTCTAACCTCAGGTGCCAGCCAGTAAGGGCTTCCTTTAAATGAAAGTGGACATGACTGTCCTGCAATCTGCAAAGGATGCCTTATAAGTTGGAAATAACCTCACAGAAAAAATCTAATCAGAGAATAGGATTGTAGCATTAAATAAGTCATAACTTGATCTTCAAGCTTGGGCTACTACATTTTTTTAGCCAAAGAGCTGGCTACATTTTAATCTTCTGATTAAGTTCATCTCTAACAGAAAGTGATTAATCCTAGACTTACATGCTTTGCCATCCCAAAGTCTGCCAACTTAACTCGACCATTTGGGTCTACCAGTAAGTTTGCTCCTTTAATATCTCTGTACAAGAAATATTAGATAGTAAGATGAATAATATTTTCCTTGATGCATATATTAGTAGAGATGCCATGAAGTTATAGTTCTAACATATTGAACAAGGAATAGATAACCTGACTCACCTATGGACGGTAGACTTAGAATGTAGGTAGGCAAGCCCAGACAAGATCTGTTGAGTATAACTGCGAATTGCTAGTTCACCAAGCTGCCCATACTCCTGGAGGATTTTATAAATAGACCCACCAGATACATACTCGAGGTATATGTAAAGCCTGTCATCAACCTGTACAGGAATTTATTCATAGTTAACAGTAATTTTCCCCTATTTATTTTTTTCTAAGAAATTGCTTAACTAGTGTTTTTTGGTTAGTAAGTTAAGTGACCATAAAAATAATTCCCAAAAGTTTCTTAACATCATATGGTTCACTATTTCTTAATATATAAAAAAATAACTCTTTTGGACAAAATCCATTAGTCAATGCAACTTCCCAATATCTCAATAACAACTTTCAATAACCATAATAGACAAGATGTTAAGGCCAATAAAACAAATTGTCGAACATGGGACACACCTTTTCGGAGCCGTAGTATTGCACAATATTTGGATGCCATAAACGGCTCAATAGAGCAATTTCCTGTCAGAGAAATAAGAATATACATTCCTTTCAAAGCTATAACCAAGTTTAAGAATAACAAGGAAACAATTATTTCTTTTCGCTTCGTCTGGACAGTTGAAAACCTATTTAAACTGGCAGAAATTGGTCTACCTGCATCAACTGCTTAGTACTTTCTTTTGACTTGGCATCATCAGACAATAATGTAACCTCTTTCATCGCACACATCTCACCACTCTCACTGATGGACAATGAAAATGAAATCAGATATAGGCATAGTAACAAATGGCAATCATTGGCAAATATTTCAAAAGAGCAGACATGCAAAAATCTTAGATGCCCACTAGATTATATCATGTAAGATATTTCAAGTACATGTAATTGATAAAATATTATAAACACAGAAACATCAGTCTCTATTACTCAGCTCAAGGATGATATGACATAACCCACTGGGCAATAGAGATCATTTTTAAGATGGGAAATTAAACAACTATTCCTTTGGACGATTATACCTGTTAAAACCAACATAAACATGACCAAATGTGCCTCTACCTAGAAGCTTCCCTTTTTTCCACCGCGACCCAGGGTTTACAGGATTCTCTGCCCCTCCTGGACTTCGTGGAACAGAGGGAGATGTTGCTGCTGAATTTGAATGGGAGAAAGGAGAAGAAATGGAAGTTGTTACAGGAGGAAGGGGCAATCTGTGGCTTTGTTGTTTTCCATCATCATGCCAACTAGTATGTGTTTCAGTAGCTGTTCCTGCTGATCTAGGATGAATAGGGGTGACAGCACCACTATGAATTCTCGAACTGGGACCAGCACTGGTCATCCTAGGACTAGGTATTGGAGAATATTCAGGGCTGCCCCTACTTGGTTGCCAAAATAGCTGTCCTGACATATCTCCACCCATTGAATTATGCCCAGAATTCTGACCTGACCCAGGACTGGAGCAGTGCCCAGAACCAAGCAAAGTAACATCAGCATATGTCTTTCCAGCCCAGAAATGAGAGTTCATTATTTGCTCTGAGCCAAAAGCTCTCAATGGGCTTCTAGAAGGACTTGACATGGAGCTGTCAGGAGCACTGCTGAAAGCACCATTATGTGGGATCTGAAGATTTGGCACATGATTGCTTAAAGGCCTTCTCTTAGGTGTTTTTGGAGAGATACTATAACCGAATGAAATGTTAGTCTGTTTTTTTGCCTCTCTTGAGTTACTTTGGCTGACTGCAGAAGATTGATCCTTGAGCAACAAGCTTCAGCAAGAAAATAAGTAAAATTTTGTCAAGGATAAGATTTTTAGCAAATGGATAAGAGAAGAAAACCAGAAGCAAAACATAAAAAAATACAATACCATGCTTGGGCAATAAGAAACCCTCATTCTAGCACTAACAAGAAACAAATAGGCTTACATGGACGGGCTGTTTGTCGCAATTCTAGTCCCACTGTCATAATCAGTTGCCTGCAGACTACGATGATGTGAGTCGGTGGGATCATCACTTTCAGCTGAGCTCTCACTGAAAACTGAAGCAGTAACGCAATCTCCATCCGTATCATTAGGATTTAGCCTATGACGTATGCATGCAGGTCTTGGGAGAGGCAGAAATAATGATGACTTGGAGCCTTTTTCTGGCCTTGATTTTGATGATATGCCAATTCCAGAGTCTGTACGTCCCACTATTGCAGGATGCAGATCAGGAACTGGCAGCGGCTGAGCATGAGGCCTTTGGACAAAACTTTGACACCTAGATACCTGTTTAGAAGGTGAAGGAGACCTAGATACTGGTCGGGATTGAGATCCCTTTTCTGAAATTGTGTCATTGCCATGTCTACGAGATACTCCTGACCTACTGTTTGGTTTACCTTCTGAAGGAATCTTAAATTTCCGGTGTAAGGTATCAATGAAACTTTCCTTGTTTGTTTTCTTCTTCACTTCTTTGGATGATGACTTTCCCCACCAAGAAGGCATGTTTCAAATTTTTTTGACCTGAGATACCACTTGGCAAGTGTTCCTAAAGCAAATCCATTTCCAAATACTGAAACCGTAGAGCTCAACAACAATAAAGGATTCGGCTCTTTAATACAATCAATTCAATAGTGAAGCTTGAAGAATTCTGGATTGTGAGCTGGAATCCTATGAGCCTCACAACCAGCACCATAACTAGAATCTGCAGACAAAAAAGAAAATAGAAGTGCAGAGGAAAGACAAAATGCTTAGTTTTTGTGAAAACCTTTGCATAAGATGCTCAACAACCATCATAATCTCACAGTCATAGTCCATACCACACATGAATTACCTACTTTGAGTACTTAGACAGGAAAATCAGTTAATGCATGGTTGTCTATCTTCTACAACAACAAATTTCATCGGATAGATAGAAACAACAATCATTAGAAAGCATGCCTTAAAGAAACCACGGTATCTCATTTTCTTTATTAAAGGAATCGACTACATGGTATGCATGCCACTAAAAGATTCAGAACAGATGTTATCATAAATCAGAAAACAGTTCTCTTAAACCTCAGTATCTACTGCCTTCAGCCTTTGGTGTTCCTCAGATAACCATTTTAGGTCCCAAAGGAAACCAGGTTCAGACTGTTGCACTTCTACTTCTTCGAAAACACCAAACAGGACAACATTTTGATTTCACCAATGTAAATAAAAGAGATACAATAAAAAGAAATCACATCTTTTTCCTATAACAATAAACAAACTCAAATTCAATCCCTATCTGAAACAAACATCTCCCAAAGTCCATATTACATTCCAAATACACAATATTGTGAATCTCAAAACGTTTTTGTTGTTATTGTTGAGACCGTGATTTAATACTCAACTTTTTCTTTTTCCTCCCCAATTTTCTCCGAAACCAAACAAAAAATTACGATCTGAAAACTTCTCGAAACTGTAAGTTCCAACCAACAGATCTACATACGAACTCCAAAAACATATTAGAAAAAAAAACTCCAATGAACATTAAAATTAACCGAAAAATACTAGCTAACATATATTGCTAAACACCAAATAAAACAAAACAAAGAAAAAGGAACTTACTTCACATACTTGGAGCTACGAATCTGAGCTACATCCCACTGATAAATTTCCGAAATTTTGGTTTTATATCATCGCAAGCTAAGAAGCAAAAAGCAAAACAGAATATTTAAAATAAACCCTAGAAATTTAAATTGAAAGAGATGAAATTTTCAAAACCTTCAACTTAGTTTTTAGCTTTACAGAAATTGTGAGTCAGTTACTAGATCGCGTAGAGAGAGATTGACAGATAGGGAGAGAGAGAGAGAGAGAGAGAGAGGGAGAGAGAGAGGATGTCTGAGTTAAGAAATGGAGTTGTCTGAACGTTGATTGTAGAATATTATAAATAAATAAATTTTATTAATCATAAATAAATAATAATAATTAAAGTAAGACTAGCTGCAGCAGTAAGTTTCCACGTACAGTTTTTTTTTTTTATTTCTTCTTTGTACGATCGTTTAAACTCACGAGAATAACAATATTTCTTTTTCTTTAAAAAATCTTTTTTTCAATTAGTTTTAAATTATCATCATTGATTTTAAATTTATTTAAAATATTTTATTCTTTAACTTTACTTTTATTGACCTATTATTTTAGTAAAGTTTAATTTACATTAAAAAAAATAGATTTTAAAATTATAAGACTTGAACAATTAATATATTTCTTAATTTAATTATTTATGTAATCTGTATTTATTTTTTAAAAATATAAATGAAACAATGAGTATATGATACATGTAAATTCAACAAGGCAAACTCAAGATAAAATTTAAGGAGATTCAAATTAAATTGTTTTTATCTTTATAATTTTTAAAAATTAAATTAAATTTTTATTATTTTAGGAGGTAAAAGTATAATTTTACTTTTAATAATTTAAAATTTTTAAAAATTTAAAAGATTAAAATGAAAAAAATATATTTTAGGGGAGATCGGAGCCTCTACTAGTGCCCCTAAATCTACCTATGCCAATTATTATTAGTATGAAAAATTATGTCAATTGAGTGGTAACTTAATTGATATAATTTGTTATTGTGGTAGAAAGACATAAATTTAAATGTGTTTAAATTTTCTTCTTTTTTCGATTTAAGTGTTAGGCTTTATAGGTAGAATTAAGCATTATATAAAAAATTAGTAAAAAAAGTATGATTCAAATTTTTATTACTTGACGAAGTGAGAAAAAATAATTAAATAAAAGAAAAATGTGATGTAGTGGAATTAATGAAATAGGTTTTTTTTGGTAAAAAGAAACAAATTACACTAGAAATTAAACATTTTTTTTGTTGAAAATGTGATGTAGATATGTTCTCCTGTCATGAATCATCTTAACAAAATTATTCGCGATTTTATTTTCATCATGAGGGATATGTTGAGCTTTTCAGTATCTTACAGTTTTCAAGAGCTGATGAATTCTTCAGACAATAGCAAAACTAATACCCTCGAAAGATTCATCATGAATGATATTAACAGTTTTCAGACTGTCAGTTTGAATTAAAACATTTTCATAACTTCGATCCAGAATAAATTTTAAATTATTTAATATACTTTAAAGTTTAATCTCTACCACCGTACAACTACCCAAATATCTGCTAAAATCGAGAATCCATTCCCCATTATAATTCCACACAGATCCCCAACTACAGCAAATTCATCGTGAATCCTAATCGTGTTTTGTTTACCAACTCATAGATGCTAAAAGAGAACAAATTAAGTGGCTTTTTTTTCTCCCGTCATTAATGGATCTTAGGAAGAGTGCATGCATCAGAAAACAAATATATATTTTTTCTTTTGGTGCTTTCTTTCATGGAAAATTATTTTATTTATTCCCTTTTTTTTATATTATGAAAATATTTTATTTTTATCAGTTCTAGGATTTTTTTTCATATGTTAAATTAAAATTTAAATAAATAATTTGATTTTAAAAAGTAATTAAGTAGTTTAATTTAAAGAATTTAAAGTTTCTTTTTAGGTTTTCATTGGTGAATTTTGAATAGTATTTATAGGATTTAGTATCATTAAAGGTTTATTTCTGAAATTATTTATAAAAATGGGTCATTTTGAAAAATATTTATGGGTATAGGATAAAAATATAAAAATGCACTTACATGACGTCGTTTTTAGGGGATAAATCAGAAAAACGCTTCCACGTAAGAGTTTTTTCGCTGTGTCAGGTAAAAGCGCGCTGACGTGGAAGCATTATTCAAAAAAAAGCCCACGTGGACGTGCTTTTGCCTATTGGGGAAAACACGGGTAAAAGTGCATCCATGTGGGCGCCTTTTTGTAAAGCGCTTCCACGTCAGCATGCTTTTGCTGACACAAAGAAAAAAACGATTATGTGAAAACGTTTTTCTGATTTATTCCTTGAAAACAACATCATGTAAGCACGTTTTTGTGTTTTTTATCCATACCGTAATTAATTTTTAAGACAATCCATTTTCGTAAATAATTTTAGAAATAAACTTGTATTGAAACATAATCCATATTTCTATTTATTCTCCTTTTGTAAAAGCTTAAGAATCATTGATTCAAATTAGAATTTTTATATTATAAATTTTGACAAGTTCAGGATTTTTTTTCAAATAGTAGAATGTCAAATTAGGTTGGAATTTTTTATCATTAAAAAACTTAGAGTTGAAAAGAAAAAGACGGCTTTATTTAATTAGTTTCACATTTGTTGAAAATTAGTGTGATATTTCATTAGTAAAATCAAGAGTGAAGTCAAATTTTTTTTTAATAGTAAAAATTAAATTATATATTTTACGATAATAAAAATATAATTTTATTATTTTAATATTTATATTTTTATAAATTTTTAAAGATTAAATTAATTTTTTATTATTTTTAGATGAATTAAATTGTAATTTTATTTTTATTAATTTTAATTTTAATAAATTTTAAAAAAACCTTTCATTTAGATAAATCGGAGCCCTCCTAACCCATGTCTACGCCTCTGAGTGAAATTAACTTTATTCAAATACATTATATTTGAAAAAAGGAAATACATATTCCACAAATATAATATATTTAACACATGATGTATATGATGTACAACTACAGTATTCATGCTGAAAATTACTCTCTCTCTATATATATTTTTATAAATAATTAAATTAAACAATTTCATTGTTTGAAAGAAAAAAGTTATAAGTGTAAATTATAAAAATAGTCATTTTTGTTTGTTTCAAATTATATTTTAATTATTTATGATTGAAATGTGACGTTTTAATCATTGACATTATCATTTTGTTACAAAGTAGTCACTTTACCATTAAGCTCCATTACCTCCCTAACGGCAACCCTACGTGACAGTCCAAATGGGTTTTAAATGTCAACTTGAATGTCCAACTAGATTTTTCTTTTTAAGTTGTAATTAATTTAAAATTTTTAATTAATTAAATTTATTTAATTAAAAAATTATTCTCACTCTAGCTGGATATTCAAGTTGGCATTTAAAATCCATTTGGACTGCCATGTAAGATTGTCGTTAGGAAGATAACGAAGCTTAACGGCAGAGTGATCACTTCTTAACAAAACAATAACGTAAGTGACTAAAACGTAACATTTCAAACATAAATAACTAAAATATAATCTAAGACAAACAAAAATTATTATTTTTTATAATTTATTCAAATTATAAATGTCAATTATTTGTTTATCTTATTATTTCCGGGATGAAACGGTAGTAACGATGCATGGGTTTGGGTGTGGAAAAATTCAAAGCCTTCAAAATTAGACCTGTCTCTGGCTGACTGCCGCTCTAAAATTAATAAAGCTTTTGACGATAGTATCCAAGTCAATCTAATCTCCACACGCACCATATTTTTATGGTCCACTCTTCTATGCATTTTTTCTCAAAAGATATTTTCCTTCCCTTTGTCAACTGAAAATTTTGGTGAATATAGAATATCAAAAAGGAGTGGGAAAAATCAATGAGTTTTGATGAGTGATTGTTGACCTTATTTTTTAATAATAAGGTTGAAGGATTATGTACTAATAAAAGTTTATTTTTAAAATTATTTATAAAAATGGGTCGATTTAAAAATTATATACGCGAATTGATTAAAAATATAAAAATGCGTTTACGTGACGTTGTTTTTAGGGGATAAATAAAAAAAACGCTTTCACGTAAACGCTGTTTTTCTTGTGTCAGGCAAAAACGTGCAGACGTGTAAGCGCTTTACAAAAAAACACCCACGTGGACATGCTTTTGCTTGTGTTTTCCCTTGTGAGTTATTTGCCCGCTTTACAAAGGCGCATCTAGTGTGCGTTTTTTTGAAAAACGCTTCCACGTCAACGCGCTTTTACCTGATACAACAAAAAAGGCGTTTACGCGAAAGCGTTTTTTATTTATCTCCTGAAAACGACACCACATAGGCGAGTTTTTTTTATTTTTGGCCCATACCCATAAATATTTTTCAGAATGGCCCATTTCTGTAAATAATTTCGAAAATAGGCCTTTAATGGTACTAAACCCGAGGTTGATGGTTTGATCTTCCTTCAGGGGTGGAGTTAAATAGGCTGGTAGGAGTTCGATCTTCTTTAAAATGGAAAATTTCACCTTTAATTTTTTTTTATAATTTTAAAAAATTTAAATTAGTATATAGTAAAATTACACTTTGACCCTTTCAAGAATGAGAAAATATTGATTTAATCTTTTAAAAATTATAAAGATATAAGTTATTAAAATGATGAAATTTCACTTTTGCTATCATAAAAATATACAACTTTATTTCGATCCTTCCTCAAAAAATTTTCTGATTTCGCTCCTGTCTTCATCCATAAGAATGGACTATATTTTATAATCAATCATTTACTTTTTTGGAGAGCACTCATAACGATAAAAAAGGAAAAACGGAGTTAGAAAGGAAAAAAAATGTTTATATGGATAGAAACATTTTTTCCAACTAATAATTCAATTAAAGTTATGGTGAGTGAAAATGATCGTGAGTGATCAAAATTGAACACTTCGTTATTACTAAATTAGATAATTTTTTTCAAATAAAATATTGGTTTTTGATGTACACACAAGTTTCGAGTCGAAAGATGACTTTGAAATTTCAAAGTCGAATTTATTGATAATTTTGAACTAGATCAGAAGACAATCTTTCAAAATTTTTTCAAGTTCTTGGTTAATCTGTAAAATGGTTTGGGTGCCCCATTTTTAGTTTAAATTACTTGAATAAAATAGAGTTATTGTGGAATTTAACTAGTCCATTGATTGTTGTACTAGAACTCAAACTCCTTTATTTATTATTTATTATTTATTATTTATTATTTATCTTTTATTAATTTAATTAATTATAGATAAAATAATCTGTTGATATTATCAAATAATTATTTTATTTTATTTTTTCAGTGAATTACAAGGAAATGGCAAAGTCCTAATAACAACGCGACTGACGCGACTAGAACCCAAACCTCACATGGGACAATTAACATTCTTGACCATCAGATCAACACACGAAATAATTATTTTATTTTTAATTAGTGATAATATAAAAAAATAATATTTATCTCTTAATTAATTTAATTTAATTAAAAAATAATTATGACACAAATATGATATCATCATTTTCACCCATGATAAATTTAACTTTGATCCGTAATAATTCTAAATTGACACGTGTTATTTTATAATTGGATCATAAATTTTCTGTGCTCCCTCAAAACTTGATCACGTAAATTTTAAAGCGAGACAAGTGAGCTAATCAGGAAATTACATCTACATTCTTTGAACTCGATTTATTACTGAAAAAACAATTATTAATTTGATTTAGCAAATTTTATGACAAAAATAAAAATTTATTAATTGTTTTTTAATCAATTTGTCGCCACTAAATTCCTTCAATAAGCATGTACACATCAAAGAGTCCACCAAATCAAACATTTCTTCTTCTTTTTCTAAACACGTGCATTGCCCTTCCAATTGTAATTTGAGAGTTCTATTTTGTTTTAAGTAATTAATCATAGTTCTACTTTGTTTGTGTTTTTAGGTTCATCATGATGTATTTCAAAGACCATAATGAGTATTTTCATCTTTGATCAATCATTGAAGTCGAAGGTGTACCGCTAGGAAGGGAGAGCAATCCGACTTCAACATTTTGGAGACAATACAAATATTGAGAGTGGGCCGAATAAAGTCTTTGTTTCATTCAGTTGTATTTCTTCTTTCTTCTTATAATCAAACATGGTATCATTCAATTGTAATAAGGTTGGTACATTTAAACCTAAAGTTTTTCTTGCCAAGGTAACTAGTCAGTCAAATACTACACCTGTTGACATCCATGAAGCAATGTTGTCCAGTCATTGGCGTGAGGCTGTTCAAAATGAGCTGAATGCTTCGCTCAGAAACAATACTTGGAGTCTTTGTGAGCTTCGTACTTCTAGAAGACCTGTTGGATGCAAGTGGCTCTTTAAGGTAAAGAAGAAACCTGATGGTACAGTGGACAGGTATAAGGCTCGTTTGGTTGCTAAGGGGTTTTCACAACATGTTAGGTCTGATTTCTGTGACACCTTTAGTCCTGTGGTTTGTGCTACCACCATTCGAGTTGTCCTTGCAGTTGTTGTTATGAGTGGGTGAAAACTAAGGCAGGTGGATGTCAATAATGCTTTCCTCAATGGAACCCTGCTTGAGGAAATCTATATGGACTAGCCACCAAGTTTCGAAGCTCAGAGCAGTAATGGGAACAAGTTGGTGTGTAAGCTAAATAAGGCCTTGTATGGACTTAGGCAAGAACCTAAGGCCTGGTTTCATACCTTGAGGAAGCACTTGGTAGATCAGCTTGGGTTTTGTGCTTCAAAGGCAGATTTTTCATATTCATTCGAACAAGTGAAGGCAGCTCAGTTTTTCTTATGGCTTATGTTGATGACATAATAATTACAAGCAACTCAGATATAGAAGTGGAGAATGTTGTTTAGCAGCTTCATAGGCAGTTTTCTCTCAAAGATATGGGTGACCTCCACTTTTTCTTGGGAATTTAAGTACATCACACACCTCATGGAGTGTGCCTTACACAGAAAAAATATGTTTCCGATCTTCTTGGAAAAGCAGGTCTGTTAGATTCCATAACAACACCTACTCCTAAGGTAGGTACTCTTAAACTAACAACAACAGGAGGTGAATCATTCACAGATGTTCAGTTGTATCGAAGTGTTATTGGAACTCTTAAGTATTTTTGCATCACTAGACCAATCATTGCTTAGACCAATCATTGCTTAGACCAATCATTGCTTTTTGTGTAAATAAGCTGAGTCAGTTCATGAATGCACCGTATGACACTCATTGGAAAGCTGTTAAAAGAGTGTAAGGTATCTCAAAGGTAGTTTGGATCATGGTTTGTGCTTTACAAAAGGGCAAACTGACTTGGTTGGTTACTCAGATGCTGATTGGGCATTAGCTGTGGAAGATAGGCAATCCACAACAGGCTATTGTGTCTATCTTGGTCCAAACCTTTTGTCATGGTGTTCCAAGAAGCAAACTGTGGTATCCAGGTCATCTGCAGAGGCTGAGTATCGTAGTTTAGCTAACTGTGTTTCTGAATTGTTGTGTATTAAAAAGTTGTTAGTTGAGATGGGGATCAACTTGAGACAAGCTCCAATAGTATGGTGTGATAACACATTTACAGTCTCTATTACAGCAAATCCCACTCATCATGCTAAGGTGAAGTGTGACACCTTATACTCGACCCAGTTGTTGGATCCGAATATAAAATGTTACATTTTGTTACTGAAGCAACTTACTTTTCTATTTTTTGAAAAAGAAGACGTAGTGATAAAATTATTTTATAAAAATTTCGGCAGCATTTTTGCCTATTTACGTAAAATTCCCCTGCAAAATTTATATTTCGCAATATATTCACATTCAAATAATCTCCCAGATCAATTCCCAACACTTCAATTTCTCAAAACATTCTAATAAATTAGATATTTACGTTTAACCATTTCATCAAAACATTAGGTATAAAGTACTAGTAAAGAAAACATAACAAACATATTTAAATTCAATTTACGACACAATATTATATTTATAAGCCTAGGTACATGCCATAAATATTAACAAAAATGTAAACTTTTCATCAACTTTGTTTAAGCTGATCTTCAGTTCTTCGGATGCTGCTGGAACGATCTACCGAATCTAACTACCTGCGCACGAAAAAATAAATAAACCGTACGCTGAGCAACAATGGTGCTAATATCATATAAATCATTACATATGTATTAAACATAAATTAGTTGATAAAAATAAATTAAAATATTATTATAAATATCATTAATACCATCACAATAAAAGAAAATTCTAATATTATTAAACTTTATTATTATGATATTGTCAAATTGAATAAATAAATAAATAAATAAAAATAAGCTTTTTAATCAAATTTAAAATCGCATAATTAATTTAATTCGCACAATATAGAAATTCAAATACATTCAACTTTTGTTTTTGCTTTTCTTTCAATCTAAACCTCATACTAAAGTTTAGACTCATAACCAGATACACGAATCTATCACCCCAAGTTATTCGGCAACGATGGCTATCAGAGTAGTCCACGACCCTCAGGGAATTGGGACTGCCCATAACCCTCTGGGAATTGGGGCTAACAGAATTGGGGAGATCTAAATCCTCTGATATAAGACTCTATGGCATGTCAACTATATCTGATCTGGTCTAACTTAGTGTACCAGGGTAAAACTCAAATTTCATAATCCGTTTCATCTCAATTCCATTTTCATATCATTCTCATTTTAGTTTCATTTCATGATCAAATCATATATTGCCTAATGTAAAATTAGGCTTCAAATTCAAAAATATATTAAACATTTTCTTGCTCAAGCATCTAAAATCATAATACTCAAATTCAAAACATAACCATGAATTTGCTAATTTAATCATTTGAAAAACATATTCCATCTCAATACATAATTTTATAAATATTAACTAAATCATTCAAACTCATTCAAAACTCATAAAAATAATATAAAAATAAAATTAATATAATTAATCGTAATAATCTAAATATTCTAAAGCTTTATGTAATAAAAATAAGATATTAGCACAAACCGAAGTTTCAATCGCTTTACTTTTTCTCTTCGTCTTTCTCCTTCAAGATGTTCGCTTCGTTTTTAGCTACAATATGAGCAATTCAATACGAAACAATGTCATTTACCCATTTTAATACTAAAACTAATAAAAACAAATATAAATATGCATGGTTAATCAAGTTAATATATTAAGTTTCCAAATCCGAAATTCTCATATCTTTCAATTCGATTATCCGTTTTCAATTCCGTCTTTACCAGAGCACTCACTACTTCACAAGCTATCATTTAGCACTAATATTACACAAAATGGTTAATGTTCTCTACTACCCCTTCACCATGGCCAAATAAACCAAGTAAACTTTCCATCAAATTTCATTTCTTTTTCACACTTCTAACAAGCTAGAATTCTTTTTCTAATCATTTTCTATCAAAAAAATATACCTACTTCACTTAAATTTCCTAAGCTTCTATCAATGTTCTTTAATGACAACTTTCAAAATACTTGATGAAATAAAAAACTATTGGTATATATATATGTAAAACAAGCTTCAAATATTCAAAATCTATGAAAAAATTAAAGAAAAACTATACCTTATTCTTTAATTTAAAGGAAAATGATGAAAGAAAATATTTTCTTTTTCTTTCCCTAACTTTCGTTAAAAAGAAAGTAAAATAAAGAAAGATGAAAGTCTTTCTTTTATTTATATTATAATAGTAATTAATAAAATACTAATATTTTAAATAAAATATTAAATAATTATTATTTAATGAAAATATCACATGAAATCTTTGATTTTTTTTAAATAATGGTAAAATTGCCATTAAATCCTTTCCATCAAAATAAAAATTGAATACTTGCACTTTAGTTCCTATACTTTCCTAACTTATTTAATTTAGTCCCTAAACTCGATAACGAATTTTTAACTTAACCACATGCTCCTACTAATAATTCTCTATATTTTCATGTCTGACAGTTTCCTTTAAAAACGATCATAATTTCTTATACTAGTATTTATTTATAAATCACTTATTTAAGGACTTCTACCTTAAATATATATATATATTTAAATTGGGGATGTTACATGAAGCATGTGGAAATTGTTCATCATTTTGTGAGAGAAAAGGTTTTGAATGGAGTGTTACAAGTTAATTTTGTTCCTTCAGAAAATCAGATGGCTGATGTGCTCACAAAGCCACTTACACCAAAGCAGTTTGTTCCTTTTCGTGATGCTTTAAGAGTGTTACCCTCAGTTGCTCAACAAAGTTAAGAAAACTCAGAGAATAACTGTATATCAGTTAGCAGTTGTTAGTTGATGTTAGTTGAAGTTTGTTAAAGTTAGTTGATCAGTCAATTAAGTTGTTAGCATGTTATCTATGCTTTCTAGCAGCCTATATAACTCTCATATCTCTGATGTATCAGATTAACAAAAAGTTGAATAAAGTCTTGTTTCTTTCAGTTGTATTTCTTCTTTCTTCTTATAATCAAACAGACCGAAGACATGCTATATCATTCCACCAAAACTTTGGCGATTGCCAAGGCATATGATGCGCGAGCATTGATCAACCATCAAATTCAAAGGTGTATCATCAAGATGGGAGAGAGAGCTAACTTCAAAAAAGATTTTGAGACTTCAACAAATATTGGAAGTCGATCAAAGATGTGCTATATCATTCCACCAAGACTTTAGCGATGGCTGAGGCATTATGATGTTGTGGCATTCGTGAGGACCAAGGTGAAACCCATTACGAATAGTGAGGAAATCTTTTGCAACTTCAACATGGTGAGAGGGGGACCCATTCTGAACTTTGCAACATCAACATGGCGGGAAACACCTTTGTAACTTCAACATGGCGAGAGGATCCATTTTGAACTTTGTAAAATCAACATGGTGGGAAGAACCTTTGCAACTTCAAAATTGTGAGAGGACCCATTTTGAAATTTGTATCATCAATATGGCGAGAAGAAGTTTTGCACCTTCAGCATGTGAAAAACTTCAACATGCCAAGGAGAGGACCCATTCTGAAATTTGCAACATCAACATGGTGGGAAGAACCCTTACAACTTGAACATGGCGTGAGAAGGGCTCATTCTGAACTTTGCATCATTAATAAGGTGGGAAAAAGTTTTGAACCCTCAACATGATGAGAGACTTCGACATGGCGAGGGGAGGACCCATTTTGAATTTTGCAACATCATTACAATAGGAAGAACCCTTGTAACTTCAACATAGTGTGAGCAGAGCTCATTTCGAACTTTACACCATCAACATGGTGAGAAGAATTTTTGCACCCTTAACATGACTAGAGGAGGGCTTATTTGAACTTTGCACCATCAACATGGTGGGAGAAGTTTTGCATCCTCAACATGGCTAAAAGAAGGTCTATTCCGAACTTTGCACCATCAACATGGTGGGAAAAACCTTTACAACTTCAACATGACAAGAGGAGGGCCCATTAAAACACCTAATTTTTGTGGGACTTGAGCTGGGTGAGTAGCCAAATGAAACTGTGTGGCGTGTACCTATCTGTCCACATGACATTTTTGGCGCATACTTAGGGCGCATGGTTGATGTTAAAGTATAAGGTAAGGATTTTTCACTGAATGTGTGGATGGATACAAAAGAAGAGTTTGGTAAGTATATCAAGGGTTCTAGGGTATTGAAGGTATCACGAAAGGTAAGGTACGCCAAGATGGTATCCTATGTTTTATAGGCAGTGATTGCTACAATTTCTAGGTTTGATGTTGGGAACTAGAGATCAAGCTGCTGTTCATGGTTGTTAGGTGAGTTCCCAAGCTGGTTCTTGTGTCACAAAGTTAGAACTTTAGCCTCGAAATCCATGTGGCCTTAGGCGATCCTTTTGTTTCAACATGCCTAAGTCAGCTTAACTACCAAAAAATTGAAGATTCACAAAGACTTCCTCCAAGACACATATTGAGAAAATAACATAAATCGAAAGAAGGCTCAAAAGAACATAACAGCCACAGAAAATAATGCACGAGAGGTGTTTGAGTAAATGCCCTCAATTGTATTCACTCTCAAAGAATACAAGACACAAGGGATCATTGAATGATTTACAAGTGAGGGGAGACTCTTTATTTATAGTTAAGCTCCCCTAAAATCAACGATCTAGATTAAGGTACATCGACGAATGAGATTAGCCTATCCCTACAATCAAGGGATTTAAAAGATTTACATAATAAAATTATATCTAATCTTATAAGATATTATTCTATTCAATATTCTAATATTAGTTTCCCTATTTACCAAGGTAGCTTAATTGCTCATATCTGCATAATTGGACCACCTAGGTTTCAAATGGATAGGCTTCACCACTAACTCTTTTAATCGAGCCATTTCTCGTGGGTTAAATGATCCCCATCAAATTAATAGACCTCCATAGGATGCATCTTTTACGATGGTTATGGGCTTTGCAGCTTGGCCCGTGATTCTCCCTCACCCATTTTAGTAACACCCTCATTGCGCCTTCGGAATGGAACTGACTTGATTAACCTTGAAAATCTCTCGATGCCTTGGCTCTTTCCTAACTAGTCTTACTATCGGGTTGTCCCGCCACTCGAAACCTTTGCCTCAGCTTTTGTCTCCTCTTAACTCGAACAATTGCACTCGTTTTTTATACATCTCTTTGGCAAGAAGTGATCACACTTTCACTTGCCCTAATTTTGAAAAAGTAGACTTCTAGTTGTGGCATGATTTTTTCCCCAAAATACCCCTTATTCAAATATGCATGCATTCTTTAAAAATAAATTATAGTATGAGTTTTGAATCGTGCTCTGATACCATTAAATGTAACCCCTAAGATCTAGTCTAGACGTTATGGTCGAATCTCGAAGATCACATAAGCCATGATGATGGCGCGAAAAAACGTTGAATTAATTTTTCTTTTGAAAATACATTATCTCTTAAAATCGATGTGATGATTTGTGTGAGTAAACCAAAGTAATATATTTGAATTTCTTTGGAAAGAATTTATCCGAAACTAATTAGCTTTGAAAAGTCTAAGTTTTGATCATTTGAAGAAAACAACTTACTTTGAAAATGTCGCAGTAGAAAATTTACAAAAAAACATATTGTTGATTAAAAACTATTATTTACTACATTTCATAAAACGTTAATTACCTGAATAAAATAGTTTAAAATTTCGTAAATTCGTATTCTTGAATTTGAAGTAAAATCATTGAGTAAAAATCGTAATTGTTTTGGAAAGTCAAAATTTTCTTATCAATTTGATAAACCGTTATAATAATGCTTTAAAATCAATTCTTACAAGAATATCCAAAAAAAAAAATCCAAAAATTAGCTCCCCATGCCACAGTCCATAAATAATAATTAAGCTCTCCCAAAAACAGCAAATAATAAAGTTTTAAAACTTTATACGCAAAATAATAATTTGAAGGGGTGAGCTTTCAAAGCCCATATATATCAAGGTGCATGAGAATGTCAATGCAAAGCTTTTTCAAAACTTAGTGCAAGTTTATCAAAAACATTCCTATCTATCTCCGCTATACACCAATCATGAGTTCGCCAGAACTTGTCCATCCAACAACACTCCATGTTATGGCCAAGCCACTCAATATTGTAGACAAGCTGCACGTTGTGATCAAGCCACTCAATATCGTAGACAAGTAGCATGTTGTGGCCAAGCCACTCAATATTGCAGAAAAGTTACACGTTGTGGTCAAACCACTCAATAACGTTTTGACCAAGCCACTCAATATTGCAGAAAAGTTGAACGTTGTGGTCAAGGCACTCAATAACGTTGTGGCCAAGCCACTCAATATTGCAGTAAAACTGCCAAAGTCTTCCTTCTTTTAATAATCATCCAACCCCATGCATGTGATATGGCATTTTTAGTGGACATTTTAACATGCAAATCAAATTTATAATCAATATCATCGACATGCTTAACATGCGAATTGAATTTATATTCAAAATAACTGACATGCTTAACATGCGAATCATATCTTAATTATCATAACAATGGCATGATTTAAATATATACCATGCATAATCAATTTTTCCATAAAATCACATATCATGATAATTGGTATATTCACATAATTTCACAACAATCATTAAAACACATCACTTACAACATACGTTTACCAAATGATCAGTTCGAAATACTTACTTGAGTTTCCCCACTTTCTAATGAATTTAGCATCTCTTTTTGAATACGTAATGTATTCTCAATATTTCACATTATGGGATCTTAGTCAAGTTTTCAATCTTATATAAATATGTATGTTTTATAGTAAGTTAAATCCACACCTTAATTTGTAGATCCAACAACACTGACTCCATTTTTGATTCCAACCCTAAGTGAATTCGACTTTGAATCCTTTTTATTAATAAAATCGATACCATGTGTTAAAACGTTGAATCATTGCATAAAAATCTCATATCAAAGATCGATCAGGAAAACTTACTTATCGATCATCTATACAAATTCACTTTTCCTAAAGCGAGATTTCGGATCCGAATAGTTCGAGAAGAACACTTCACAAGAGTGCAAAATCAATGTTAGATTCAGTCTTAGGAAGTGGAAAAGAAAATATTCTTATCGAGATAGATTACTTACGATAATTCCAATGAACAGGTGAGTCTTTGATCCCACAATGGTTTGATTACGAAGGAAGATTATCTAGGGAAAATCATCTTCCAAAAATAAAAAGAATATATTAGGATTGTAAATGATTTATGAAAAGAGGAGAGGAGGATAAGTAGTTCCATTATAACTTAAGAATTAAAGAGAAGATGAAAATCATTGAAAAATGGTGACTAACGATGGTGGTGGTATGGAGACACTACGACAGCGGTGCGACAGTAAAAAGGCGTAAAGGAGGCGTGAAAGAGATGGGAGGTCTTTGTGGTGATAATATGGTGGCCAATGGTGATGGTATGGTGGCAAAAGTAAAAGAAATGGTGGTTGAAGGAGGAGGAAAAGAGAGAAAAGTGAAATGAAAAAAAAAAACAAATGTGAGTAAGGGGACTATTAGCGGAAAGTTGACCAAATAAACAAGGAAAGAATCTTCCTTTGCATGACAACATGGTGTGGAAGGCACAAGGGGGTTTGACCATTATTTAATGTGTTATAAATTCTAATAAAATGTGGGTGAGGAGAATTGAACCTAGAACCTTAGAGAATTTAATTAAAATCCTTACCACTAGGCTACTTACTTGCTTATTTAAAATTGACGAAATCAATAATACAAATATGAGCTGTGACAAAGCATATTCAAACTCAGATGATGATGAACTTGGTCAATGACTAACAAATAAAGATAAGAAGCATATATTAAAGGCATAATGACAAAAATAGCCCCTAACATTTGGGTGTTGGGTCACTTTGGCCCTTAATTTTTTTTGAAGAACTTTCATACTTAACTTTTATTTTTTGTCAAATTGGTCCGTTTTTAACGGTGATGCTGACGTGGCTTTTAGTTGACTAACGGTCAACATAAATCGCTGATGTGGCAGTCCAAATGTATTTAAATGCTGACGTGACACTATTTTATCTTATATGCCTCGTCAACAAATGATTTTAAAATTATTAACATTATTTTTTTAAAATATAAAATTATTAAAATTATTTTTTAATAATAATAATAATTAAATAATTATTAAATTATGATATTATTTTTTTGAGATTAGCAGATAAATTGAATCAAGTAGGCTTTTGCTTTATTTGATTAATCAAACTTAATCCACTAAAAATCTGGATTTTTGAAATTTGAAAATTAGTGTTTCTAAATACTTATAGGTGAACAAAAGTATGGAACAATGATGAAGAAGAAGATTTGTAACACCCAGGTTTTTAAGTTTGATTTTTAAAAATTTTCAGATTTCAAAAACCCATATTTTATTTGGTGGATTAAGGGATTTTAGGGAAGAAACAATTTTAATAATTTTAAAATCATTTGCTGACGTGGCATATAAGACAAAATAGTGCCACGTCAGCATTTAAATACATTTGGACTGTCACATTAGCGATTTATGTTGACCGATAGTTAACTAACGGCCATGTCAGCATCACCATTAAAAATTGACCAATTTGACCAAATACAAAGGTTAAGTATGAAAGTGCTAAAAAAAATTAAGGGCCAAAGTGATCCAAGGACCAAAGTGACCCATCACCCAAAAGTTAGGGGCTATTTTTGTTATTATGCTTATATTAAATATTAAAGATGAAATAATCAAACAAATTTGCACTGTAACAATTGAATAAAATTGCATGTGATGTTTATTTTTCTTGCTATCTTAATTAGTAATCATATTATCATATACTTTTTAGACTAACATAATGCATATGATGATTTAATTTTAACTTTTGTTACTTGTTTAGAAACAATTTTTATCATACTAATATTTTTTATAGTAATTAATATTTTTAAAATATAAACTATGTAATTGTGTAATTACAATTTATACTACAAAATATGACATGTAATTACACTCTATCAATCAAACACATATAAATAATTACAATTTTTATAATTATAAAAAATATAATTACTACTATAATAATTATACTATCATCCAATTTTGTGTACATGTACCCTTATCTATTTTGTTCCTATCAAATACTTATATATTTTGTGTTCATTCTCTATAGAAGAGTGAACGAATAAATAGTAATATCACTTATGCGACTTATAGAAGTCATGCAAAGACAGTAGAGACGTCAAACTTTCAAACAGTCAAAAGAGATGGACCGGATGAATTAGTCCATGCACAAACCAAGAAAGAAGCCAAGTCCCACAAATCTTTTGTCTTTAACCTCTATACCTCTAGTCAGCTTTCTCAAATTTTTGGTAAAGGATTGATGACATTTTAAACTTTTGAACCAGATGGGGGTCACTTCTTTTGTCCCATTGTGGGCAAATTAGGCAAGGCCATCAGGGCAGGCTCAAGTCTATACAATTTAGAGTTGGAAGGAAGAATTGTGTAAGCAAAAAATGCAACATATATGTTCTATTATATGCTATAATAAAAACAACAATGAGACCCTGGAACGCCACTGTGATTAATTGTATTATTGCCTAGAGATGTTTCATCAAATTTCAACCTAATGGCAAAGACTCCAAACTTGAAATGGTTCCAAATGGTGAAAAGTGTACCCTAGATTTGAAACACCACAACTCTACTCTCACTTACTATAAAGTTGCCACTAACTGAAGCTGAGAATTTGGGTAATATTGTGCACTTTAACCTGAAGGTCTCATGAATTTAACTTTTGTCTAACAAGGTTAAGTCTTTCTTTCTATATTATCGGACTAATTAATAAAGTTTTGAGGAGAGAGCTTTCCTCGCTTTGAGGTCTTGCATTTCGATAATAAAGTCTTACAAAAACAAACCTTGACAGCCATAGTGTCAATAATGATTCAAAACAAACAAAAGCTCCAGCACAAAGTTAAAGAATGAAGAGCTTAAAGAATGAAGAGCAATAGGGAGTGGGGCTTCGACCATAGATGTCACTCACAGAAAACACTATTACATGTGAAAGAATTCTACTTAGGTTTGCTATTCAAGAGGTTCGAATCCACTTGCAACTAAGAATCTTTGAATTTCAGGCATCTAATCTAGGAATGGAAGTTCTGTCATTGGGAATTGTCTTGTATCTACAGATGTTTAACATTTGAAATGTTACTCAAGCAGGTTTGTTAATTTGAGTTTTTTGCGGCAACTAAGATTGAGCTGAAGCTGAACAATAAAAGAAAAAAGTCTGCTCTTTTGCACGCCTTTAGTTTGCTTTTTTCTAGCACATTTTAGGTTTTTAGGTTTTTGGTGTTTACTTCTTTGACGGTGGTGTGGCTAGGGTTTAGTAATGGGTGGAGATTTTGTTTTGTTAAGGAGTTTTGTAGTGGAATTGTCTTATTCAGTTTGGGGTGTGTTGTCGCTGGTATGAGGCATGGAGAAAGAGTTGGTGGTTTTATCTTTGGACGATGTTGAAGATAAGATTGTGAAGGCTCAAAGACAGGTGGATTTGAAAGTGGAGGACATCGAGTTTTGTCTGGTTGGGTTTTTTTAACTGCTAATGTTATTCACTTCCCGGTCATGAGAAGTACGATGGCTAATCTGTGGCATCATGTCAAAGGTATTTAGATCCTAGATCTAGGGGAGAAGAGGTTTTTGTTTCTGTTTTTTCATAAGATGATTTTGGATAGTGTTATTAGCGGGGCTCCATGGACGTTCAATAATCATTTGTTAATATTTTATCGTTTGGATGTGGGGGAAAACCCTCTAAAGGTACCTTTGATTTCTATTTTTTCTAGGTTTAGATTCATGATATTCCCCCTGGTTTCTTCTCTAAATTGTTGGCTAGACAACTCGGTGAATTTATTGGTAGTTTTGTTGAATACGATAGCGAGAGTATTGTGAGGGGTCTTAGGAACTACATGCGAGTGCGAGTTTGTATAGATGTTCGACACCCATTGAAAAGAAAGAAGAGATTATTGTTCTCGCCTAGAAACATTGGTTATGTGCACTTTAAATATGAATGGTTGAATTTGTTTTGCTTCTTTTGTGGTAAACTGGGACATAACGATTCGTTCTGCTAGGAAAGGATGGCGTTGAGGGTGGAGGTAACGGAGATGGGTTGAGATCTATCATTAAGGGCTCAATCAAGATGAGTGTTGTCTATGAATAATGTTTGGTTGAGGGATGGGGGAGAAGCGATGGGAAAGAGGTAATGCTAGAAGTTGAGGTTCGGGGTGATGTGAATAAGAGTGTGAGGGGGTCTCATATTGACCCTATGTTGGGTTTTAATCTGGAAGGTGATTTGTCAAAGGGGTCGGGTAATATGATTATGGAACATGATTTTGAGGAGGAGTTAATGGAAGGAGGTAATAGTGAAAAGAGATCTCGTAGGGATTTGTGTACGGGGAGTCAAGGGAGGGGGGATGGGAAGGTGATGGAACTAAACTATTTTTTTATTGGTGGCTGCCAAGGGGCATGACGACCGGTTGCAATAAAAATCATAAGCTGGAATGTTCGGGGCTTAGGGAGGCGTCAGGCAGTAAAAAAGATGTAACACCCCTATTTTTGTTAATGGACTAAATTGAAAATTTTGTAAAAATCTAAGGACTAATTTGAAATTTTAGTGAAATTTGGGGACTAAATCGAGTCTTGATTAAAATTTTGTGGCAAATTGGGATTTTAAGGATTAAATTGGTAAGTTGGTAAATTTTGAGGGCTAAAATTGAAACCTTAATCTTTCCGAACCCTTAAAGCAATTTTCTCATTTTTCTTTTGTTTTAAACCTAATTTCCACATTTCAGTTGACCCTTCACCTCCCATAATATTTTCTTCTTTCTTTTTCTTCCAAACCAAAAACCATCTCTCCCCTCTCCTTTCTCCTTCCTTTTCTGTCCAAGCTCCGACGATGCCTTTCTCTCCGTCCGTGTGCCCCACCACCATCGTTGCCGTGCTCCTTGTAGTGCCGCGAACAAAACCCCACTTTCCCTTTGCCCTCACCGTCCTCCGTTTGTGAGGGATAAACATTGAACTGTTTCGATTCTTGCTTTGTGTCGCCCATCGTCCTTTGCTCCATTGTTCGATCGCCTATAGTTGGCGTGGTGAGTTGATTTCGGGTTTGTGCCGCTATTTGGGTGGCCTTATCGTTTCGTTTGTCCGGTGAATGCATGCCACATGCGATGGCATCGACAAGGGGGGTTGGGAACCCTAGTTCGACTGCTGCTAAGTGAGAGTTGGGCCATCATGATCAAATACCCAAAGCTATGCCCGACGGAAATGTCCAAAACCTAATTGTGAGCCCAAAGCTTGAAACCCAAATTTGTGACCCACTTGAAACCAAACCTAAACCCATGGCCCAAATTAAATGCCCTTGCCCATGAACCGCATTCGGTTGACTTGACCCGGACTCGAACCTAACTTGCCTCGCTGACTTGTTGACTGGCCCGTTGGCTGTTGACCGTTGACCATTGACTTTGACTGTTGACATTTTTACCAACCTTACCTTGCAATTTTTTGACGTCCTAATTCCGAATTAGCAGTCCGTTTCGTCAAATTTGAACCTGAAAGTCTCGTTTTAGCTATTTGCAATTATTTTTGTACTTAGTAATTTCTAAAAAAAATGGATAAAGGATCTGACTTTGGATATTCCGTGTGTAGGTGATTACGATTCTGAGAATGACGAGTTACCTCCTCCACTTGTGTAGATTGCCCCTGCACAAGCTTCAATAGTGACACGTGAGTATTTATTTCGTTTAGTGTTGTGTTTAGTAGGTGACATAGTGATAGATTTAATGTAGACTTTATTCTTGTATGTTCTAATTCAGCTAGACCCGGTGATAGATCTGAGCGTGAGAGATGTTCTTCTCGTCGTTAGCGCTTTTACCGCTTGAGGTGTGTTACATCCTGTTGTGTGATAATGCCATGTGTAACGCCCCTTGCCCAATCCGATTATTAAACCCAAACAGGTAGCAATTACCTTAACATTTTTCCAAACGGACTGTTAAAAAAAACTCTTATTTTCCTCTTAAAACAATGTTCCGTAGATGTACTAAAAGAAGTTCCCGAGTTTTGAAGTATATTGTATTTATTTTAACTTAAAATCGACATTTTTAAGTATTTGATGGACTTCTACCGATACCTGGTTAAGCAAGTATCAGTAGAAGTCAAGTCAGAGAACAAATAAAAATACCTGTAGAATTTTACCGGTAGTAGTGAGAGTCCTACCGATACAAGTATAGGTACTATTGGAACAACCTATACTTCTACCGGTAGTAAAAACTCCAGAGAACAAAATAAATTCTTATTGCAGTTTCTACCGATACAAATCAAAGTAAATATCGAAACATCTATAACTACCGATACTCAAAGATAGTTCTACCGATACTAAAAAGGTCAGTAACCAAACTATAAATTTACCCTGTACTTCTACCAGTAGTCACAAGAGTACTACCGATACAAGTACACAGGTTTATAAAATCGTCATTTCCTCAAGTTACATTTCCAAAACATAAATTCACATTTTCCTAAAGATCATTCCATACCACAAAACACATAATGGACCTTTTCACCTAAGTAATTACAAAAACAACAAACTATCCAAACCTATACATGCCATATAGAAACCTAAGATAAGTTACCGAGAGCTACCAATTAATGGTCGGATAGTGTGATAATGCTCCTACGATCCAAATGATCAAGCCTTCCAACGATCTACAAGAACGTGGAAAATAATTTAGTAAGCTTGAAATGCTTAGTAAGTTCGTATTATGAAGTTCAACTTACCAAAATACATATTTCATAAGAAATGTATTTAATTCATTTTTCATATCTCCCATTTACATATATAAAATTTCTTTACAAGATTCACATAACCTTTATCCTGAATCATACTTCGTATTTCAATCGTATTTTTCACCTTTCTTGTATATATTACTGCTTGTACACCCGTTGGACCTTTGAAAGAACACATGGGTTAATCTGTATCATTCTCACACGAATTGTGCATGTAATTTTCCTATATCATGTAGTGCTCACACAAGTTGTGAAATGGGCCTGCTCACACGAGCTATGGGTTGAGATGTTAGGCTATGTGATGCTGCTTACACGAGCTGTGGAGAATCCGCAACCAATGCAGGACCTCAGCCATCGGTAGGACATCTAATACCAGCACCCATATAAACTGTAATGCTCACACGAGCTGTAAAGTGGGCCTGCTCACACGAGCTGTAGGTCGAGATGTTAGGCTACACAATGCTGCTCACATGAGCTGTGGAGAATCCGAAACAAATGCCGGATCTCAGCCATCGGTAGGAACTTTAAGACCAGCACCCATATAACATGTAAATCCCAAAATTGGGTCTTATAACTCCCAATAATCTTCCAAATCCAACGAGTATATATATCTATGTCATTTCATATTATACTATCACCAAGCCAATATTTCTTCATTAAATATAAATAAGTAATCATATATATACATAATAAATGAAGTTCATGTATAAGTAATTAAACATTTTAACTAAGTAAGTTACGAACTTACCTCGGCTAATCCAAAAGTACAAAAGAAGTTAAGACTATTCCGTAACCTTGTCTTTTCCACGACTCGAACCCGGTTGTTGCGTGTCTTGATCTATAAGTCATTTATTCATTCCGTCATTCATTATGAAATCTAATAAATTGAATAAAGACCATAAATCTTTATTAAGGCAATTTTACCAAATTGTCCACATCACTTTAATATTCAAGCTATTTAGTCCTTGACTAAAGCTTTTATATTTAATGCACAATTCTAACATAAATCCATGCTTTTCATATTATCTAAAACCCTGTTTAACCCATATTTTATATTTTTCTAATGCTTAACCCCCTTGTATTTTATCAACCACATTTATGAGTGCTTGATCTCAACTCAACTAAATAACCTTAACACATCTTCATAAATGATATTCAAATTAAAAGGTTAAACCTTTAAACACCCAACAAGTTTACCTCTTCCATGGAAAATCCCAATTTGTTAAGATAATTTCATAAATTATCTTTTGAACTATCAAACCCAAGCTAAAACAACTACAAGGACATGAAAATCATGAAAAATTACCTCAATAGTCTTCTAAATCAAAAGGAATTTTCTAAAACCAATTTTCTCCTCAACAATGGAGGTGCATGGTTTAGGGAAGAAGAAAAGGGCAAGAGCAATTTCATTTCTTATTTTCCTTTTTCTTTTTCCTTTGTAAATCAATTTGAAAGGTTTTTCATCATGACATTGCCCATGCCTTCTCCACCTAATCCCACCATCTTCTATTTCCATTATTTTTAATTGAAAATTATAACCACAAATATCTCTAAGTGAAATGCCCTTACCGTCCAAGCACCCTAGTTTTGAAAAAGATTCAGTTTTAGTCCCTTTGCTTTATAAAAATGTTCCCAAATGTTGTTCTCCACTTTTTACAACCCATACTAATTAACCCTTTTTTTCCTAATTTATTCCTTTCCAAGCTATTTATTTCTGTAATTACAATCTCACATCTTTCATTGTAAATAATAAAATTTAATAATTATTAATGACACCCGTCGGAGAGTGTGGTCCAGAACCACTATTCTCGACGTTACTAAATACGGGTCGTTACACCATGTGTTGAGTTAATTGTGTGATTTTGATCTGAGATGTGATAATGGTATGATCTTGATTTGTGTTATGTGATATGATGATGTTGCTTGCATATCTGTCGGATTGTGGATAACTTAAAATAATGTGATTAATTTACTGTGCACTCTGATATATATATATATATATATGAGACTGAGATATGTGCTATCATACCATTGTGTACTCATGGGTTGGGATTGTACGGCGGAAGACGTGGTAATCACCCATTCAAACTGTTGATAATAAAACCACACTGTAACACCCAAAACCCGAATAACATCTTTGGTTAGGATTCCAATATTTTACTATTCATTTATCACTATTCGTCTTTTCGTAATATTATTCTGACTTTATTTCTATTAAGGATTTCATTCCACACGTTATAGTTCATCATTTGATTATAAACACAATTCGTTAAGGCAAAAAGGTCATTTTTGACATCTCTAGGGACTTCTACCGGTACCAGGTGGATAAGTTTCGGTAGTTGCTGAGTCAGTAAATAATTCAGGACTTCTACCGATACAAGTGATAGTTCTACCAATACAAGTGATAGTTCTACTGATACAAGTGACTCTTCTATCGGTTCAAGTTTTACCTCTACCGATACTAAAAACTCCAGAGAGCTAGAAGTCTTACCCTGCTATTCTACCGATATAAGTGATATGAACTACCAATATTTCTAAATACATAACTATCGATACTTGACATACACCTATCGATACAACCTAAGTCAGTATACAACCTCTCTCCTACCCTGTACTTCTACCGATACAAACATGTAAAATATCGATACTTCTAGATACTTGACTACCGATGCTTGGTATTCATCTACCAAAACAAGTATGCAAATTCACAAGAATCATACCAAAACACAAGTTTGTCAACATAACCATTCATGTCATCGATAAGCATTACTATATTTGTGACGTAACAAGGTTTCCATGAGTTCAAGGACATAAAGCAATAAATAACATCATCCTAGTACATGCCATAAGACCGAGTGATGCAAAAACTACTAACGAGCTCTACGATAGTGTGATTTCAAAGAGATGATGATGATCTGATCTTCAATCAGCAAAATGATCTACAAAACAACAACAACATCTTTGGGTAAGCTTCATAGCTTTGTAAGTTCGATAGTTTAAGAAGTTACCAACATTTGTAATTTAAGCGACTATAGCTTAACCGAGCCAGGATAATCTCATTGTTCCTTGAGTTAAACACAACTTTAAATTTCCCTGTCTATAAATTTATGTTACCAGTACTCGATGATGCTCACACGAGTTGTCGAGGACTTGCAACATATACGATACCCCATCCATCGGTACGGTGTCTGTATGTAAATTATCCTCTTAACGATGCTGCTCACACGAGCTATCAGGAGTATGCATAAAGCACAAGTCCCAACCATCGAAGGGTCTATAGTCCATTTAGGATTCATATCTCTTTTTCGAATCATGATGCTGCTCACACGAGCTATCGAAGACTCACAACATATGCGGTACCCTAGCCATCGCGTCGGTACTTTTTAATGGCATAAAGCCTACTATCTTTTCGTTTCATTTCATCGATCTCTTCAATGCCAAATGCTTCCAATTTGCTAAACATTGACAATATACACATAAGAAATATTGAGTAAAATTTACATTACGAACTTACCGGACTAGATTGCAGTTGAGGAAAGAGTACAACGACTACTCTAATAAATTCCCTTTTTTGCGATCAGACACACGATCGTAGTCTACATCCACAAATCATCCAATTCTCAAATTAATTCACATAATTGATTCATTCAACACAATTTAGTTCTTTTGGGGAAATTTATAATTTTACCCCTAATATTTTCCTTTTATTCAATCTAGTCCTTTCGACACAAAGCATGCAAAATAACCATTCTCTTATACAACCATCCTTATTCGAATTCTCTAGGGTGTTTATCCCACCCCTTCACACATTTATTTTCATAATAATAAATGTAATTTCATCATTTTCACATTTTAGTCCTTAAACCCTAATTTCACCAAAAATCTCTTTACAAAAAGATTTAACCCAAGCACCAAACATTCAAATATATCAAAAGCTTTCAAGAACAAGTATTTTCAACAATGGCAAGTTTCATAACATTTGACAAATTCACAAATTAGTCCTTGCATAAGCTAAATTAAGCTGATACGGACTTGAAAACATAAAAATTACTAAAAACGATCAAGGTTTACTTACCCAAATCAAAGCTCAAAGGTGACAAAGAAAACCCTAGCTTCTCTTGTGTTTTTGTTGTGAGGATGAAGGAGATGAGTGAAAATGATCTTATTTTCACTAAATTTTCTTTTAATTTAATATATATACTAATGACAATTTGGTAATTTTTAAGACTTTCATCATTAAGTCTTAATTAATCACTTTTAATCTTAATTAAACCTATTTACCCATAATATAAATCATACTAATCCACTCACTAACAATTCTTTGGTTAATTTACTCATTTAATCCTTCTAATTAAACATTTATACTTTTGCACCTATTACAATTTAGTCCTTTCTAGTCAATTAACTATCTAATCAATAAAATTTCTGAACCTAAATTTAATACGATGTATATAAAACCATAAATATTAAAATAAATAAATTTACGACTCGACTCGTCAGATTTGTGATTCTGAAATCACTGTTTCTGACACCACTAAAAATCGGGCTGTTACACACACTACGATTGGTTGGGGAGGGGTTCTGGGGAACCTCTCCACTGTGTTGGTGTGCTAGAGATTGGGTGCATTGCATTATGCTTGTGTTTTCATTGCATTTATCTATAGCATGCTATATGGTTATTTTAATGCTATGAATGTTTGTGATATTGTGACTGTGGATGTATGCACTTTATAGACACACTAGGGATTTTAGCTCATTCCCCAATAGATTCTCTTTCAGATACAATGGACTTAGGCGACTTGGTACTTGGAGAAACTCATGTTTTTAATCGTTATCATTTATTATTCATTAAGAATTGTTTTGGGATTTTTAGATTATTATATTATTAAATTATTTTGGGATTGTAATGTTATTTTTAAATTTGATTTTTTATATTTAGTTAAGGTATTTGATAAATATTTTTAAGATTAGACTCATTTAGATATGTGGGAAATGAGTTGTTTTACTTTGATTTTTTTACAAACTATATATATATGTACGCGTTACGGATTTAGAGGTTTCGCGAGGGTGAAATTACAATAGTCACCCTCTAGATCCGGTCATATCTTCTAGGTCGGGTAAAAGGGGTTACAGAAGACTTCAACATACATTGAAGTTATATAATCCTCAATTGATCTTCTTTATGGAGACAAAAACTAACAGTGTAAAAATAAAGAAAGTTCATCGAATGTGGGGCTTTTTTAATGGTTTTGATGTTTCTGTAGAGGGATCGAGAGGGGGTATTTGCCTGGCTTGGAGGGGTTCTATGTCTATCACCCTTAAGAGTTTTTTTATCAGGCATGTTAATGTCGAGGTGGTGGATTCTGATGATGAGAAGAGATGGCATTTCATTGAGTTTTATGGCTCCCTGTTTGTGCACAGTAGGGAGGATTCATGAGATTTATTGCGCATATTAGGACAAAATCATGATCTTCCTGGGTTGGTAAGTGGGGACTTCAACGAAATTATGTATGCGTACGAGAAGGTGTGGGGGTTTCTAAGGGATGAGAAGCGAATGAAGGCTTTCAGGGAAGTGTTGAGGTTGATGGATTTGAGGTATTCTAGTGTTTGGTTTACATGGGAGAGGGGGAATTTGCCAGAGACAAACGTTAGAGAGAGGTTGGAAAGAGGAGTGGCGTGTGCTAACTGGTTGAGTTTATTTCCTAATGCATTGGTTAAACACCTACCTCACTCATTTTCAGATCATTGCCCTCTACTCATTTAGACTGATCAGGGTGCCACTATCCCTAAGGGTAATAGATTTTGATTTGAAGCTTAGTGGATATTGGAAAAATCATTCGAAGAAACAGTAAAGAATATTTGGGTAACGGTGTCTGGTGATTTGTTAGCTAAAATTGAGTTTCTAAAGAAGGGTCTAGTGATGTGGTTGAGGTTGATCAAAGAAAAGAGAATAGGCCTTAAGTTGGGTTTTTACAAGGGAGCTTGAGGAATTGATTGATGAGGAGGTTAATGATGAGAGCCTTGCTAAAATCATTGACACTAAAATTCATTTAAACCTCAAGATTGACAAAGGTAAGAGGTTTTGGAACATAGAGCCTGTGCGAATTAGTTGAAGGTTGGAGATAAAAACACAAATTTTTTTCATAAGCATGCATCCCATTGTAGCCATGGGAACTATATTAGATTTCTCAAGGATGAGGACAGTAGGGAAACAATTGAAGAGGGGGAAATGAAAGGAATTGCTTAGGGATACTTTCAAAACCTATTTACTTCAAATGGGGTAGGTGATTCATCCCTTATTCTATTAGGTATTTAGAATGTTATTTCTCATAAAACAAATTTGAAGTTAACATCCCCTTATCAGGAAGAGGAGGTTCGTGAAATGTTGAAGGAAATGGGCCCAACTAATGCTTTTAGGGATGATGGGTTCCCAGCGCTATACTTTCAAAAATGTTCGTACATTGTTGGGAGGGATGTTTTTTTATTTCTTCTTGAACGTTCTAAACGAATGTATGGATTTTGATGCTATTAATTTGACCAATATTGTACTTTTACTGAAAATTCCCCTTCCTACAAATTTGGTGAACATTAGGCCCATCAGTCTATGCAATATTATTTATAAATTAATTGCTAAAATGCCTGTGAATCGTTCACGGAGGTCATGGATACTTGTATTAAAAAATCCCAAAGTGTTTTTGTTCTTAGGAGACTGATTTCTGATAACGTGTTGTTGTCTTATAAAATTTTACACACTTTTCGCTAGAAATGAGTTGGAAAAAGGGGTTTATGGCTCTGAAATTAGATATGAGTAAAGCTTATTATAGAGTTGAATGGGATTTTATATGTGTTGTGATGTTTTGAATGGGGTTTGATGATCGTTAGATTAAAACCATAATGAAGTGCATTTTTACAATTTCGTATTCAGTGATTGTGAATTGGAGGATTAGGGAGAGATTTAGGCCCAATAGAGGTCTTCGCCAAGGTGATCCCGTGAGCACTTTTCTGTTTCTAATTTATAGTGAAGGTTTATCTTCCTTAATGAGACTAGCTATTACAGATGATTTGATTGAAGAGGCAAAGGCTAGTAAGAGTGGCCCTTAGATTTCACATTTACTTTTTTCTGATGATTTTATTTTGTTCGAGGAGGCAACTACTCTTGGGGCAAATACACTTAAAAAGGTCCTAAAGGAGTATGAGTAGTGTTCTGATCAATGCATCAATTTTAATAAATCTACTATTTTTTTAGCACGAATACTTCTATTAGTGATCGACAGATTGTTTTGGGGATTCTAGGAGTTAGGTATTCACTGATCCTGAAAAATACCTTGGTTTACCTATCATGGTGGGGCGACAGAAAAAGGTTTCTTTTCATATTTTTAAAAGACTAGTTCAAGAAGAAGATCAAAAGCTAAGGAGTCCGGTATTTGTCCCAAAGAGGTCGAGAAGTGTTTATTAGATCAGTTCTCCAAGTGATTCCAACTTATTAGTGACATGCTTTTTATTGCCCAAATCCCTTTATGATGGAATCGAAGGAATTATGGTGAAATTTTGGTGGTAGAAAGGACCAGGTAAGAAGGGGATTCATTGGTGCACTTGGGATCATTTAAGTGAGCCTAAAAAGATAAGGGGATTGGGGTTTCGTAGTCTTTCCAAATTTAGCATTACTTTGTTAGCAAAACAAGGTTGGCATATATTTAATTATCTTAATTCTTTGTTAGCCAGTGTTTTGAAGGCAAAATATTTTCTGAACTTTGACTTTTTTTTAAATCTGAGGTTGGGCAATTTACTTTCGTATATCTAGAAAAATTTTTGGGCAATTAAGGGTCGTCCAAAAAAGGACTTTATTGGATTGGAGTGTGGGTTTAAGTTCGAATATTTTCGTGGCTGATGATGCGTGGTTACCAGGTTCTCCAAGCTATTGATTGAATGTTCAAGTTATTCGGGTGGCCTAAAAATGGTGTCTGATTTTATAGATGCTGGTACTATGAAATGGAAAGTGAGCTTGTTAAAGGATACCTTTCCATAAGAGATTAAAGTGAGAATTCTACGAATTTCGTTGCCAAAGGTTAGGATGGAGGATGTTCGAGTTTGGAGGGGGAATTTTCAGTTAGAAGTGTCTATAAACTATTACATGAAGGTAACTTTAAGCCTAATTATACAAATTTTGATTCTAGGGAACTTTTCATGAAACTATGGAAAAAACAAATTCCTTCAAAAATAAAGCTAAACATGTGGAAATCTATCTGGAATTTTCTCCCTACACTTGTTAACCTTCAGCATAGGCAAATCAGTGGTGATGCCCTCTGCCCAAGATGTGGACGAGCTCCAAAAACCCTGTTTCATGTTTTCAAAGAATGCCCAATTTTAGTTGAGGTCCGGGAGAGTTTAAATTTTCATTGAGTCCTTTTTAATCTAGAGATGACTAATGAGCTTTGGTTTACCTGGATTTTCCAGTCCAGCTCTGGTGATCAATGCAAGTTATTTTATTGTGGGTATGAGGGATTTGGACAAAAAGAAACAAGACACTTCGTGAGGACAGACAGGCTACAAGGAAACAAATAGCGGATGGGATTAAAATATACATTAGGGAGATCGATTGTATGTAAACTAGAAAGCTTACAAAAGTGGTCGCTAACGAGGTATGGTGCCCCCCTCGGGTTCGGTCATCAAAATAAACAATGATGTAGTATTTAAGTAGTCGCTGGTGAGATCTGGATCTGAAATCATCGTTTGTAACTCTCGTGGTGAGGTTTTGGTTTCAAAACAGACTTTGCATGAAAATTTTAATTCTCCATTTGTAACTGAAGGTTTCGCTTGTCTTCAGGTGCTGCATTTACGTATTCACCTGGGACTCTAGTTCGTCATCATCGAAGGGGATGCAAGAACCATTTTAATCAAAAGTAAGTCTAGTTTTCGAGAAAAATCTGTGAATTGGGCTATTATTCATGATATTCAAAAGTTGAAAAGAAACTTTCAGCATATTCAATTCAAATATATATCCCGATCTGTGAATAACTTTGCTCATAACCTAGCCACAAATTGTTTGAAGAGTGGGAGAGAAAGTTACCTGGTTGGTGAAGCACTAATGGTCGCCAATGATAATTCTTAGAGGAGTTGGCAAAGGGAGCCGGACTGAATCAGTGAGGGACGATTTTGAACCGAGGGATGGAAGGAGTAGGATAATGAAGTTGCTTTTGGAAACTAATGCTTTTTGGAATCCTAGCACTGACAATGCCTTAGGGTTTTGATTATTTTTGATGGAGTGGGTGTCAGCTAGTTTTTGGGTGGATGGTTATAGATTTCCTTTTATTTTTTTAAGTTTTATTTTGTTAGGCTTCGTTTCGGCCTCGTGGTTTGGTTTTTTTTTTTTAGGGCCTTTCTTTATGGGCTACTCTTTTGTTCCTATTTACTTTCTTTTTTACTTAATAAAATACAGTTCAGTCAGCTTATTCAAAAAAAAAAGGTTGAGCTTAAGCTGAAGTATCGGTTTAATTTTTAGTTTCAATCTATTGGTAAAGCAAATAGTTGGTGTTAGTGGGTAGATCTCACATTAGTTATCAAGATATTTTTTATATAACTTTATTAGTATAAATAGAGGGTTGGTTTCCTCATTTTTCACACAGAGCAAAAAACACAACACTCTCTGAAAGCATTTTTCTCATCAATTTTCCTTTGCAATGACGTCCACTACACGATTACACCGATCAGGATGAATTCGTTTCAAGGTGATAACAAGTTAATTTTATGCTTTTAATGTATTTATTTTGGCTAATTTTCGAATAATATGCTACTAACTTGTGTTTTTCTTATCAGAGATGAAATTGGAGTGCCGAAATTCAAATCAAACAAAATGGGCTAAAATGGAACGAAAAGTGAATAGGAGGGCCAAATTGAAAGAACTTGAAGAGTGAGTGGTTGTTTGGTTCAAATCAGGTTGTTTGAAATTTAAGTAGTTTTTTTTTGACAAAAAACGGCCCGAAGGCCACATCAACTTCTCATTAGCTTGAATTAGTAATTACAAAAGTATGGATATCTCTCGGATAATCCATATCAAAATGCAATGTACAATCATTTTCAAGAGCTAAGCTACTAAGCCTATTGGCAGCTCTATTAGCTTTCTGCCATATCCATCTAATACAAGCCATAGAGAACAATTTTAATTTGTCACGAATAACAGTAGTACAATGGCCAAAAATCGTAATGTCTTCACAAGGGCTATTAATCCAGTTAACCAAGCTAGCGTAATCGGACTCGATGAGAATGCTGCTCATGTTGTTGTCTAACACCCAATTAATGCCATCTGTAATCACATCCAGCTCCGCGCACTCAGCACTATTCGTTTTGGGAGTTTGGCGAATCAACCCATTAAGAACAAAGCCCTAGTCGTCTCGGGCAATTAAGCCAATACCTACCCGATCACCTTTCATCGTTGCATAAACATTAATTTTTTCCATGCCTCTGAAGGCTTTAGTCCAATGTTATTGAGTACAAAGCTTCGGCCTAAGAGCATTACTGTTTAGATTATGAATGGAAAAATCCGCTTCAAGGCTTTTTGCGCTCTCCCACATTGTACCAGCCTCCTCATCCAGGCCACGAAAAAATAGAGTTATTGCGTGCATTCCAGATGTTCCAAAGCACGACAATAAAATCCTCAAAAGCTTTTTTATCTAGAAAATTCAACGAATATTCAAGCCAATCAACAACATTAATGGCGGCGTAATCTAAAATTCGACCATCGAGACCACCAAAAGTAAGCACCGCCCGAGCCTTGGGACAGTCCTTGAGAGCATGGATTAGAGTTTTCTCCTTAACTCTACATCTAGGAGAACTTCTATCATAGAATGGGTTAACATTTGCAATTTTAACATTTTTTGGGAGAATATTGTGCCCCATCCGCCAAGCAAAAATCCTGATTTTCAGCAAAATGTGTAATTTCCACATAGTGCGCCAAAAAATCCTGTGCGACCCATACCCAACCGAGCGGAGAGTCAACCACAAATATCCAGACTTTGTAGAATAACATCTAGAGGCGTCGTGGAACCAAATCATCCTATCTGAGGAGCCATCAAGAATAATAGGAATGGACATAATCCTCTCGCGAATTTCATTACCATAGAGCATTCGAATAGAAATTTAAGTAGTTTGAATATGATTTTTAGGTGATATTATTATGATATTTAGTTGATATTGTTTTTAAATTTTAATTGAGATTTTTTAGGAAAAATTATGCTAAATTTAGAATGATAAATGTGTACAAAATACTTAGTGTTTGTGACACTTGAATACATGACACTGGAAAATTGAATAAAATTTATTCCTTTCTTTTCTTTCAACATCAAAACTAAGTGCACGCATTCTGCCATTTTTTTTCATTTCATTCCCTTTTTGGCTTAATTTCTTTTCAAGCCCTCCCTTTTTCACTTTCCATCATTTCCATTCAAAGTCATTTCCATAGATCAAACTAGCATGATTAATTTTGTAACACCTAAAACCCGTTATCGTCGTCGGTTAGGGTCCAGGTGTCTTTTCGATCATTTAAGGTTGACTAATTCTCAATATTTCCTCATTTTAATATGATTAAATAATTTAATAATCAAACACAGTAGGAATTATCAATTTAAGTAACATCATAATTCATTTAGGGCAAAAATGTCATTTTCACAATTTTGGGAGACTTCGACCGGTACCTGTTGGACAGGTATCGGTAGAAGTCAAGTCAGTAAACAATTCAGAAATAGCTGCAGTATCCTACTGGTAGTTGAGATGGTTCTACCAATACAAGGGTGACTTCTATCGAAACAATTCATGCTTCAACCGATACTAAAAACTCCAGAGAGCTAAGAAGATTTACCTTGCATCTTCTACAGATACAAGTACTCAAACTACCAATACTACTGTGAACATAACTACCGATACTTCTTATAATGCTACCGATACAATGCAAGTCAGTAACCAACCTCTCTCCTACCCTGTACTTCTACCGATACATGAAAGAGTTCTACTGAAACAAGTATACATATTTCAAATATTCACAGAAGTTCTCAAGTTTAACAAACATTCTTCATTGAATAACCACATCATACAATATAAACAACTTAGGTGATCATGAATTCACATGTCTTTACATTTTGATGCATAATGCCTACTTTCAACATTTAGCACAACATACAAAATATATTCAACATTCAATTACAAGTTTCAACAAAGAACCAACCAACCCAAAATCAAGTATTATACAAAATAACATCATCCTAGTACATGGCATATAACCAAGTGATGTAAATACTACTGAACGAGCTCTCGAGATAGTGTGATTTCTTCGAGATGATCTGATCTTCAAGCAGCAAAGTAGAATATACAAAATAACAACAAATTTCACGGATAAGCTTTCATAGCTTAGCAAGTTCGTAGAGTTCAATAAGTTATAGAATAACATGTGTTGTACAATTTGTAAATCAATCAAACCAGAATAGAACTGTACTTCAGTAATCTATAATCAGATTTCATCCCTTTGACCAATGTCATTTTTGTTACCAGTAAACGATGCTGCTCACACTAAGCTGATGAGGGCTCGTAACATATGCGGTACCTCAACCATCGATACAGTATCTGTACATATAACTATTCCCTAACGATGCTACTCACACTAAGCTGAGGAGAATATGCAAATCTTGCATAAATCTAAGCCACCGTAGGGCCTATAATCCATTCTTGAATTCATTTCACATTTTATTGACTCACGATGCTGTAGAGAATCCGCAACACATGCAGGATCTCAGCCATCGGAACAGTTTCAAACTCCGGCTCAAGGCTTGATAATTCTTCCTTTCTTTGTTCTCATCTTCCTCGTTTCCAATCATCATGTCCCATTTGCAACAATTATAGAAAATACATTAATGTGCAATTTACATAAGAATTTAACATTACGAACTTACCAGACTTAATTGCAGTTTCGGATAGATCCGTGGCACAATCGTAATCTAACACAATAAATCATCTAAATTCCTCATTAAATCATTTAATACAATTTGGTCCCATTTGGGAAATTTATGAATTTACCCCTAACATTTTACTTGTATTCAATTTAGTCATTAAACACAAAGCATGCAAAATAACCATTTTCTTTTCAAACCTATACCAGCTGAACATCAATGGATATATGTTCACACCCTACAAGCAATTTTTTATACTAGACATGTAATTTCATCATTTTAACATTTTAGTCCTTAAACCCTAATCTCATCCGATAAGTTTGTGTAATCATAGTTTTACTAATAATTCTTGTTGAAGCCCAATTTGTCCGAGCCCAAACTGAACCCATTCTTAAGTTTACTTTAAGTTTAAATTTATTTAAATTTAAAATAAATAATGTCCAAATTACAAACACTCAACCCTTGACCCAATATTGGCCCAATTACAAACAGACTTAAAATGCCCAAATTCTAAACCTAAACCCAAACCCAATACACCCAAGCCTAAACAAGAAAACCTAATCTTCTACAAGTTGCACCAGCTGCCGTTCCTTCTTCCATTCAAAGCATGCCACGTCAGCACTACTAGCAACACCAGCAAGTTGCCATTGCCACCACCATCGCCACTGGAACCTGCAAAAGGAGAAAAGACAGGCATTAAGTTGTAAAAAATAAAAGAGAATCATTGTAAAAAAGGGCTATAAAGCCAAATTCAAAACAGATTGTAAGTTTACGGACCTTTTGGTTGAACATTCAAAATCAATACAAAAAGCAGAGGCATTTGCAAGCAAAAAGCAGAGTGGTGATATCGGAATATCAATAGATTACAAAGCTTGTATGCTTTGGAGGTACCTTTATTGTTTGTTTACCATTAAAAATTGAAACGTTTTATATAATAATGTGCATAGTTACTCTGCATTAATACCATTTATTATTATTAATTTCAAAGCATTTTTATAGTAAATATTTACATTAAATATATAATATTAAATAAATAATATTAATAATAATCAATAATAATAAAAGCACTCGAAAGGTCATACCCTAATCCGATCTGACACCGTGGTCGAAGCCGTGAATGGAGCCCTTCGAGCCACCGCCGTCGTTGTAGTCTCGAACGTTGCCATCTTCGTGGTTTTGAATACAATAGATCAAGAAATATATTAATAATAAATAAAAAAATCAAAATATAAAGACATTTTTTTTAAAAAAAGGGAAACAAACAGATCTGAGTTAAAGATTTTTCTAAGAAGGAAAAACAAAGAAAAAATAGAAGATCGAAATTGCCTTTTTTAAAAAAGAATAAATGAATCGGATCCAATTTGTTTTTTAAAACCAAACTCTAAAAAACAATTTTTTTTTTCTGATCGTTCGAACTTAGATTTGAAGATTCCAAACACAGATCTACGTTTTTTTAAAAAGGGGGAAATTTTTCATACCTGGGCCGCTGTGGATGACGGCCTGTGGCTACGCCTAGAACGTTGTGACGACGGAGAGCACGGTGGGCCGACGATAGGACGTGAGGCCGAACCTGGGGAGTTGAGAGAAAAAACAAAGTGAAGAAAGGATTTTTAAAAAAAAAAACAGATGGAAGAATGATTGTTTTTAGAAATTTTAGCCTTTTATAGGCAAGGAAAACGACACCGTTTTAGGGAGGGGTCTTAAGTACGAAAACTGTGCCATTTTGAGCCTAACCCGATTTTTGACCCGACCCGTAATTAGGATCCGTGTGTTTTTAAGTTTTGGGTTATTTCCCATTTGGTCCTTCTGCTTTTTTCAAGTTTACAATCTCATCCTTTTTATATTTTTATAAAATATAAAATTTCCCATTAATTTTACTTCATTTTCAATTTAGTCCTTTAACCATTTTTGAAGCCTGAGAGGCTGCCACGTGTTTATTTTTGGGTTATTTGTGCAAATGGTCCCTTCTATTTTGATTTGTTTTAATTTTGTCCTTAAATCAAGTTTTGTTTTATTGTAAATTGGCCCAGTAATTTTAAAAGATTTATAAATTGGTCCTTTGACCCCAGAATGCCTGAGAGGCTGCCACGTGTCCTATCTTTTTGGTTTTATTACCCAAAAGGTCCCTGAACTGTCCAAAAATCATATTCTGACCCCTACACGTTTCCAAAATCACATTTTGACCCTCGAACTTCTCAAAATTACATTTTGCCCTTAAACTTCTCAAAAATTACATTTTTGTCCCCTAACTTCCAAAAATCACATTTTACCCCCGAACTTTTAAAATTACATTTTTACCCACGAACTTCTCAAAAATTACATTTTGCTCCTAAACTTCTCAAAAATTACATTTTTGCCCTTAAACTTCCAAAAATTACATTTTGCCCCCTAACTTTCAAAAATTATGTTTTTACCCTCGAACTTCTCAAAAATTACATTTTTTCCCTCAAACTTCCAAAAATCACATTTTTGCCCCCGAACTTTTAATAATTACATTTTTACCCTAAATTTTCCTAAAATGATATTTTTACCCCTAAAGCTTTCCAAAATTGCATTTTAACCCTAAACTCTCCGAAACTTCATTTTTGACCCTGTTTCTTTTCTTTCTTTGACTTTCGTATAAATTTTTAACTTTTTTTAAAAAATAATTTTGTATTTTCTCATTTATTTTGATTCATAGTTCGTATTTTATTTTTCTCCTATTTATTTTCGTATATTTGTTCATTCTTTATGTTATTTAACTTTATCATTAATTGCATAGCTCGTGTTTAATTTGTATGCTCATTTTTATCTCGATTTTTTAATTAAAGTCATTTATTTTATTTTTCTCCAAAATATTTAAAATCGAGGCAATATTCCTTTATTTCGAGTTTTAAAAATTTGTGCCTTAACTTACTAGGCGCGATTTTTCTTCAAACTGGGATAATCGAATACCCTTAAATCGAGGCAATGTTTCTTTATCTCTGGTTTTGAAAATTTGTGCCTTAACTTATTAGGCGCGAGTTTTCTTCAAACTGGGATAATCGAATACCCTTTTTCAAGGTTTAAAGTTTACAACGAAGGAAGCTCGTTATTTCCGGATCTCGAAACGTTATGTCCTAACTCATTGGATATGACTTTCTTCCTTGATCACTTCGAAATAACGAGACTTCCAAACAAAAATTGATTTTTTTCTTAAACATGACTTATGCATTTAAGGATCGTACTTTAAAACTTTATTTGAATTTTTAAAATTTTACAAACAAGACCTAAAATAATCAATGTGGTACCAATTTTTGGCGTGTGAGGGTGCTAAATCCTTTCTGATATGTAACCGACTCCCGAACTCATTTTCTGGATTTCGAGGACCAATTTATTTATTAAAACGGATTTTAAACGTTTTATGGTGATTCAATCACACCATATAAAAAGATTGGTGGCAACTCCATATTTCGATTTTTAGAATATTGCTTGAGATCGGTTTGTTTTCCCAAAAATAAACGTTTCGACAGCTTGGCGACTCCATTGGGGACTTTTAAAAATAAAAGAGAGTCAAGCCAAAATTGATTATTTTCGGGTCTTTTTGTTAAAGTTTTTAAGTACTCGATTTTGTTTAAATATACGATCCTTAAACATTTTGTGTGGTGCTATATCGATACTACTAGTATAGATTTGCATTCATCTGCATATGATACTACACCCTTTAAGAGGAAGTGAGAAACTATTCCTTTGTGAGGTTTTCGCCTTCGTGCAGGATGGCGGATCACTTTCGGGATTACATCCATACCCATGTTTTCGTGAAGTTTTCACTTTCGTGCAAACATGTGGGAAATGTGCCCCCTAAACTGAACTCATCCATATGAGCCTGTAATGGGTGAGGATCGAGGAATCTGCTAGTTTGGGTACCCTTTACTCTAGAGACTAAACCACATGTAATGAGCCATAAGTACTTGCCTTAGAAGGAGTTATACCGAACCTTTTAGCTACTATCCAAGCCAAATTCTTAGGTTCTTTGCTTTATACCTGTATATTGATACTGATGTGTTTTGCTAACTTGTTCTGTTTTGTCTCTTTTGCATTACATTTCATCATCATGCAAGGAAAGGTATTGATTCAAACTCAATTACTGATAAGAGAATTGATCATGGAAAATAAGTACCTTATTAAGGTGGAGGACAACATGGTTGTGCGTATGTGGTCAGAGGAAAATTAACGCCAAAAAGGGGATAGCTCAGTAAAAGGATATGAGTCAGACTTTTGGGATTATACCAGGATTAGTACAGCTCAGAACAGTGTGCAAGAATTGAAAGAGATATGGGACAGTTGGGATAGTGACATGAAGCAAACCTTTTACCAAGAGTACGGAGATTTACCATACTTGTTCGAGGTTAAGGTGGATAAGTACCTCTTTCGAGCCTTAGCGCAGTATTGGAACCCAACCTACAGTTGCTTCATTTTTGGGAATATGGACATGACACCGACGATAGAAGAACACACCACTTTACTCCGTTGTCTGAAGATCTCGATAGACAGGGCCTATTCTAAAGCTCCTAGTGTCCCAACTTTTGTCAAGAGATTAATAAACATCATTGGCATGAGTGAGCAATGGGTTACAGCACGGGTTAAGGTGAAAGGTGACAACAAATGCATTACATGGAAGAGTTTGCGAGATTTGATCCTGGCCCACCCAGATGCGAAGAAAAAGATTGACATCTTGGCTTTAAGTATATACGGGTTAGTCATTTTTCCTAAGGCTTTGGGACATATAGAAGATGCGATGACAGAATTGTTTGGCTAATTGAGTAAAAAGGTTATACCAGTCCTGGTAATATTGGCTAAGACTTTCAGATCCTTAAATGCGTGCAAAAAGGATGGAGAAGGTCGGTTTATTGGCTGTGCACCGTTGTTGATGGTATGGTTCCATAATCACTTCTGGAAAACAGAAAAAGTCTCCTATCAGTACTTATCTAAAGATTATTCTCCTTTGAAAGAGTTTATAGCCACGCAAAGACAAGAAAACTTCTCAGACGAAAAATGGATGGCAATACTTCAAAGTCTCCGAGACGAAGACATAGAATGGCGAGTATCATGGTTTGTTCCTGATGAAATTTTGTATCGATGCAAAGACTTCGACTGGGTCTCATTGACTGGAATTTGGGGAGTAAAAGGATACACACCTTTATTAGTTTCAAGATAGTACAGATCGAGACAGTTCATACCAGGTTCGAAGGATGAAAGTGTTTGGTGCCAATCCCATGACATTGTAGAATATGATTGGTGGAGAAATAGAAGGATCAATGGCAACATTCCTGTGCCAAACCCGGTGGTTGTTCGCCCAATTGAGGAGCACTTGCAGGTTGTCCCGACTGAACTAGAAATTATTAAACAAGATTTTGAGAGGAAGAATGCTGAAATGGAAAAGATGATAGAAAAATTGGAAGAAGAAAAGGTGGTTTTGGGATTAGACGTCGATGTCCAAAATTTAGAAGCAAAAAAATTGAGAAAAGGAAAAAATAAGGCCGAAAAAGATCTCGATAGCATGAAAAAGGACTATAAGAAGCTTCGCTTGTCAATGAGGACTGCCGGTCAAGGTAAGACGTTGGAACAATGGTAACAGGAAATCCGTGAAGAGAAGAATAGAACAAGTCAATGGAAGAACAAGTTTCAAGATGCCCAGATTCAAGAAAATGCCATGAAGAGCATCCTGTTGGAAAGTCAAGCTGAGATGACCGAGTTAAAGGCCCGAATAAAGGAATTGGAGGAATCCTTGTATAGACATCGTAGCTGAAATTCAGTGGTAAAACTGAAGGCAAGTCGAGTCGAGATCGAGAGATTGAATAAAAGGGTAGAAGAATTGGAAGCCTCATTGCAGAATAGTGAAATACGAACCGAGATTCTGGAGATGAAAACAAATGATTGGCATCTTCAGCAAACTCAAAAGCAAGTTCGAGATAGGGATTATGTTATAGGCGAGGCTCTGAATCAAATACGGGGAGTAGTTGACAACGTGCAAACACTAGCAGTCGAAGCAGATGAGTTAAGCGTACAATATGAGACAAAGACAGAACGGGGTCAAAAGCTAGCAGAACTTCTCAAGAAAATCAAAGCTCTGAGCATTAAGGCAAAACCGTTTATGTAACTTGCTTTATGTAAAGGAACTTGTTATCTAGTGAAGTTTTCTAATGGAAATTGAATTATAAGTCAATATCTTTCTTTTGAATACATGCATTCATTCGCATTGCATTTTCACATGTTTTAGCTTAATAATTCTAACTAATTAAAACTTTAACAGTTACGTCAGTAATCATTGAAAACACACATCACTATAACACCCGTAAAAAAACCAAAGCTGTGGAGCAAATTCAAAAGGAAATGCAAGAGCAAGTGCAAGTACAGTTGCAAGACCATTTGGCAAAAGTACAGCAAGATATGAAGGACCATATTATAGAATCTCAAAAGAGCATTATAAGTGAGCTAACACAGTTGATAAGAGCAGGGGCGGATAAAGGAAAAGGTCCTGCTATAAGCCTAGGGGAGGAGAGTGAGGAGCCTAGATATCTCCTAGGCTATGCTTCTATGCATACTCAAGTACCGCCAGAAACGTATCCACGTGGAGTACCTGTAACAATAAGAACGCAACAACACCCAGGCGGTATGTCAAGGACGGTAAATTTTCAGATGGGATCCGGTTCTAACCCCGGAGATAATGTAGCCATTCTCGTCGTCCACGACTTGGATGACGTAGAGGAGACGGTAAGAGCAAGGCCTGAGATTCCTAGACAGTTGGAGGACAAATACAAGTGGTTGGAAGAAAAAGTGAAAGCAATAGAAGGAGCTGATACCTTCTATGACATTGATGCTAAAGAGCTGAGCCTCGTCCCAGACCTAGTGCTCCCCCCAAAATTCAAGACATCGGATTTTGACAAATACAACGGGACCAGTTACCCCGAAGCACACATTACCATGTTCTACAAGACGATGACTGGGCATGTCCATAATGACCATTTATTAATACACTGTTTTCAAGATAGTTTAATAGGATCTGCAGCCAAATGGTATAATTAGTTGAGTCGTGCCAAGATAAGCTCATGGAAGGATCTAACACAAGCATTTATGAAGTAATACAGTCATGTAACTGACATGGCACCTAATAGACTGACACTGCAAAGGATGGAGAAAAAGCCAAATGAGAGTTTTCGACAATACGCTCAAAGATGGAGGGACGTGGCAACCCAGGTACAACCACCATTGTTAGAAAAGGAAACAACTATATTGTTTGTTAATACTCTGAAGGCCTCTTTTATTAACCACATATTGGGAAGCACTACCAAAAGTTTCTCTAACATGGTTATGTCAAGGAAGATGGTCGAAAACGTAATCCAAAGCGGAAAAATTGAGACGGGAGAAGGTGTCAAAAGAATAACTCTCAGAAAAAAGGAAAATGAGGTCAAAAACACCCAAGATGAATTACTCAAAGCCAATGATGATGGCATCGCCCAGAACCACGAAAGGAAATTATCAAAGAAATCTAAGGCAGAGGTTTGATGCTAGACCAAAAATGGAATTCACTCCTATTCCTATGACATATAGGGAACTTTATCAGAGATTAGACGAGGAACGTCTCGTGGTACCAATCCATGTAAAGCCATTGCTACCACCATTCTCGAGTTGGTACGACGTGAACGCACGATGTGAATATCATGCAGGGATAGCCGAACATTCAATTGAGAACTATACAACCCTAAAAAGGCATGTACAGCAGCTTATTGATGCCAAAACACTGATATTCGAGGATTCTGCGAATCCCAATGTATCAGGGAATCCGCTACCCAAACATCCCGATCAAGGGGTGAATGCAATAATCAGAGGAGAAGGAATGAAGGTTAAAACTAGCATTGAGGAAGTAAGATCACCCTTGAGATAGGTATGTCACGAAATGATAAAAGCGGGCTTAATTACTCACGATTCGGGAAAAGCAATGAGGAAAGGACACTATTGTGAGTTCCTCAATAATGAAGAGCATGAGATTCAGGAATGCGATGAGTTCAAAATTGTGGTACAGGGATTGATGGACAATAAGGAGTTGGAATTTTTCGAGGAGAAAGAAGAAGTAGAAGAAGTATGTGCCTCCGAAGAGGGCACAGTTAAGAAAGCTTTTGGGATTAATAACTCAATGATAATCATCTCACAGCCAAAGAAGGACGAAACTAAAGTAAGAGTTGCTCCCACAATAATAATTCAAAAACCCGTAGCCTTCCCTTATAAGGATGACAAAAGGGTACCTTGGAATTACAACTGTAATGTGATGGTATCAAGAGGGGAAAATTCCAAGGTTGAATCAGAAGGAGCTCGAGACGTGAATCTTGTCACACGTAGTGGGAAAGACTATGGCCTTGCAAGAATAGAAAATGAAACATTTGGAAAAAACTTGGAAGAACCGAAAAGAGGAAGTACTAGCGAACTGAAGTCACAAATCAATGAACCAGTAACAGAAAATGAGGCTAAGGAATTTTTGAAGTTCCTCAAACACAGCGAATATAGCATGGTGGAGCAATTACACAAGCAGCCGGCTTGCATATCCATTTTAACACTATTACAAAGCTCGGAAGCACATCGTAACGCAATGATGAAAGTATTAAATGAGACTTATGTAGCCAAGGACATTTCAGTGAACAAACTAGACCACTTGGTCAATAATGTCAGCCCCGATAATTTCATCTTTTTTAATGATGACGAAAAACCCCTAGGAGGTATGACATCAACGAAAGCGCTACATATCACCACCTGCTGTAAAGGTTACACATTGCCAGATGTATTGATTGACAATGATTCAGCCTTGAATGTTCTGTCATTGACAATATTAAAGAGGTTACCAATCTATAGTTCTCATATAAAGACATGCCATAATGTAGTGAGAGCCTTCGATGGAACATAAAGGAAAGTTATGGGTCGGATCGAGATACTATTATTAATCGGTCCAAACTCAAACGAGGTAAACTTCTTAGTAATGGATATTAAACCAAGCTACAATTGCTTGCTTGGAAGACCGTGGATCCATTCGGCAAGAGCAGTGCCATCATCATTACACTAGAAGGTGAAATTGGTGACCAAAGGATGATTAGTCACAATCAATGCTGAGGAGGACCTAATCGCGTCAATAGCAAATGATGCGCCGTACATTGGAGCAGATGAAGAAGCTTTGGAATGTTCTTTTTGGTCATTGGAGTTCGTCAATGCGACCTTCATCGTTGAAGGGAGTAGAATCCCTATACCCAAAATATCAAAAACCATAAAGATGGCTCTAAAAATGACATTTGGCAAAGGAGCCCTAACTGGAAAAAGTCTAGGAAGGTCTCTCCAAGGGAGAATCAATGTGTCAATTTTGAAAGAGAAACAAGATCGCTTTGGCCTAAGATATAAACTAGACGCGAAGGGAAAGAAAAGGGAGTTGAAAAAGAAGCTAGAATGAAGGAGGGCTCGATTGGCTAGAGAGGAGATCTAATGGGAGCCAATGATTTTTCCCCATATATCAAAAACATTCATATCAGGAGGAATAATCAATTCAAGATCAAAGGTAGAAGAGAGAGAAGGAAGACTAATTGAAACAATGGGGACAATGAAGGGTCTGAGCATCAATGTTGTATTAGAGGAAGGAAATGAAGGAAGAAACCCATGGAAAATTCATCCTTTCGCCCCTGGAAGTACTCTCGACAACTGGACTGTAGAGGAACTCCCTGTAGTCTTTAGGGCTTCGTCAAAGTAATGCTCAGAACACACCTATTGCTTTACGCTTGAAAGCAATATGAATCTTTTTGTAAAAGGGCCCATGATCATTATCTAGTTATTTTGAATGAAAATGCATCTTCTATCTTATATGGCCAATCTTTCGCTAATTATTCTTTCATTTTTTATCCAACTTAACAAACCATTTGTACATATCCAATAAACAAAATTAATCATTCTTTAATATATACATTCTTGTCCAATTTGACAAACATACTCATACTTATACCATATAATCATTCTTTCGTAAATTTATTTTGTTCTTTGGACCTCCTTTTTATTCCTTTGCCAGGTCCTTGAATATCAATAATATGAGTAACCCTGATGCTAACTTAGAGCCTCGTTTCAAGTAAGATATGTGTTTAGAAGAACTTCAGGACTTCGAAGATGATCAAGATTGTAATTTGTCTCTTGATCTGTTAAGAATGATGGAACAAGAAGAAAAACAAATCTTGCCTCAGTCGGAATCTGTGGAGGTTATTAGTTTGGGGAACGAAGATGAAAATAAAGAAGTGAAAATTGGGACAAGCATCTCCCTAGAAACTAGAAAGGATCTTATCGAATTGCTTCAAGAGTTCCAAGACATCTTCGCATAGTCTTATCAAGACATGCCTGGCCTGAGTACTGACATCGTGGTACATAAACTCCCCATAAAGGAAGAATGTAGGCCTGTTCAGCAAAAGCTTCGAAGGATGAGACTCGATGTGTTGTTGAAAATAAAAGAGGAGGTCAGAAAGCAATTTGACGCTGGGTTTCTCCAAGTAGTTAAATACTCAAAATGGGTAGCCAACATAGTCCCTATTCCTAAAAAAGATGGAAAAATACACATGTGTGTGGATTATCGGGATTTAAATAAAGCTATCCCAAAGGATAACTTTCCATTACCTCACATCGACAGCTTAGTAGACAATATGATAGGTCACTCCTTATTTTCATTCATGGACGGTTTCTCCGGGTACAACCAGATAAGGATGGATCCTGAAGATATGGAGAAAACCACGTTTGTCACGCTATGGGGAACATTCTGTTACAAGGTGATGCCTTTTGGACTCAAAAATGTGGGGGCAACTTATCAAAGGGCCATGGTGACTTTGTTTCATGACATGATGCATAAAGAAATTAAAGTTTATGTCGACGACATGATTGCGAAGTCCCGAACAGAGGAAGAGCATGTAAAGATCTTGAGAAAGTTTTTTGGGAGGCTAAGAAAGTATCAACTAAAGCTAAACTTAGTAAAGTTCAGTTTTGGAGCCACATTAGGAAAGCTTTTGGGCTTTGTAGTCAGCAAAAAAGGGATTGAAATATATCCAGATAAAGTCAAAGCCATACAGGAGCTACCACCACCTAGTACACAAAAAGAAGTTCGAGGGTTTTTAGGGAGACTAAATTACATTGCTCGATTCATTTCACAGTTGACTGAGAAATGTGATCCTATCTTCCGTTTGCTTAGGAAGCGCAACCCAGGTGTATGGGATGATGTATGTCAGGAAACTTTTAACAAGGTCAAGGATTACTTGTCCAATGCTCCTATCTTGGTGCCTACAATTCCTAATGAACCGTTGATCCTGTACCTGACAGTCTTTGAAAATTCTATGGGATGTGTACTAGGCCATCACAATGAGTCTGGAAAGAAGGAAAGGACGATATATTATCTCAGCAAGAAATTCACATATTGTGAGACTCGATACTCGCCAATTGAAAAACTATGTTGTGCTCTAGTTTGGACCACGCGAAGATTATGGCAATACATGTTGTACCACACCACTTGGTTAATCGAATACCCTTTTTCAAGGTTTAAAGTTTACAACGAAGGAAGCTTGTTATTTTCGGATCTCGAAACGTTATGTCCTAACTCACTGGATGTGACTTTCTTCCTTGATCACTTCGAAATAGCGAGACTTCCGGATAAAAATCGATTTCTTTCTTAAACATGACTTATGCATTTTAAGGATCGTACTTTAAAACTTTATTTTAGTTTTCAAAATTTTACAAACAAGACCCTAAAATAATCAATGTGGTACCAATTTTGGGCGTGTGAGGGTGCTAATCCTTCCTCATACATAACCGACTCCAGAACCCATTTTTTAGATTTCGAAGACCAAAATATTTATCAAAACCGATTTTAAACATTTTATGGTAATTTAATCACACCATATAAAAAGATTGGTGGCGACTTCATATTTCGATTTTTAAAATATTGTTCAAGACCGATTTTTTTTCCCCAAAATAAACGTTTCGACAATTCTAACTTCTACTGTCATTGTTTTGCTCTTGACGCAGAAGACAAAATAGAAGACGATGAAGATGCTCTGAATTTTGGCTCGTAAGAGCGATATTCTGTCTAGCTCGTAAGAGTGATATTCTGTCTGGCTCGTAAAAGTGATATATTCTATCTGGCTTGTAAGAGCAATGTTTCGGCTGGCTTGAAAGAGCGATCTTTTGGATTCTGGCTCGTAAGAGAGCTATTCTATCTAGGCTCGTTAGAGCTAAATTCTGGAAGACTAAAAGACATCGACTTGACGAAATATTCGAGATAATGGAGTTGTTTAATTACTCTTTCTGAATTCATATATAATATTCTGTAAGTTAATTGTTCTACGAACTTACTAAGCTTTGTAAGGTTAACACTATATCTATTCATTGTTTTGTAGATTCATTTTTCTATTGAAGAATCATACTATCCTCGAGAAGAATCATACTATCCCAGGAGTTCATTCGGTAGACTTCGTTATCACCTGGCTTATGTGACATGTAGTAGGATTGTGAAACTTGTTATGTTAGATGATTAAGAAATATTAAAATGTTTAAAACATCATAATGACTCTTAAATGTATTATCTGTTTTGTTGAACTTGTATCATCTTGTTGTAGTCTTCATAGACATGTTTTGGGTGAATATCATGTAAGGCAAAGGCTTTTGAAATGTAAATGAATAACACTTAGAAGAATTTTGTGCATTTTTTATAATTTGCTCACTTGTTTTGGTAGAACTCATGCATGTATCGGTAGAATACAAAGAAGAAAAGATGTTGATTACTGATTTGCATTGTATCAGTAGTATCATAAGTAGTATTGGTAGTTCTATTCATAGTAGTATCGGTAGTCTGAGTACTTGAATCAGTAGAAATTGCAGGGTAAAACTTCTTAGCTCTTAGGAGCTTTTATTATCGACAGAAGCATGAATTATTTCGGTAGAAGTCACCTTTGTATCGATAGTATCATCTCAACTACCGGTAGTAAACTGTAGCTATTTTTAGATTGTCTACTAACTTGATTTCTACCGATACTTATCCAACAGGAACCGATAGAAGTCAACCAGAATTCTAAAAATGACATTTTTACCCTTAAAGGAATATGTCATTGTGCAATTTTATAATTTATATTGTGTATGATTTATAAATTCATTTAATCATATTAAATTGAAGTATTATTGGAAATCTATCATTGTAAATAATCGAAAAGACCCCGTGACCTTAACTGACGACGGTAACGAGTTTTGGGTGTTACATTTAGTGGTATCAAAGCTTACGATTTAGCTGGTTCTTAGACTGAATATGTGAATTAAAAGGTTTAGAAACTACATGCCATATAAACTTGTGATAGTGTGATTGTGATAAATCTGATCTAACACTAAATTTTTACAGATAAGTAAAGATGTCAGATTCAGAACGGGGAGAGACTAACGAGGTAAACAGTAATATTTTGACTTTTGATTATGGTGCAAGCCGAGGTGTACCAATTATACCAATAACGAAAAATGAGGCAAAAAATATGTTCTTTAGCCTGATGGACCAATGGTTTTCTGAATTCATGAGAAATAATCAAGCAGCTCCGCAGCCTCCACCTCCTCCTATGCAACTTGTTGTGCGTCCTGTAGTACCACTGGTTATGCCTCCACCTCTTTCCGCTATAGAATAGAGACGCTGTATTCCGATAGATAAGGTCAGAAAATACGAGGCTGAAGAATTCCAATGAAGTATCGAGAATGGACCATCTAGAGATGAATACAAGCTGAAAAATACCTTGAAGGTTCTGAGTGAAATGATCTGTCCTCTAGAAGACTATTTCAGGTGTGCTACATCATTACTGAAAGATGAAGCTTATAGCTGGTGGACGACAATGCTGGCTGTGGTTCTTGAAAACGAGATTACCTGGGAATTCTTTCAGATTGAATTCAAAAAGAAATATATCAGCAAATGGTATCTGAACCGAAAGAAGAAAGAGTTTCTGGAATTAAAGCAATGAAACAAGTCAGTTGCTGAATATGAACGAGAATTTATATATCTTAGTAAGTATTCTCGGGAGATTGTGCCAACTGATGAGGCTATGTGTATCCGTTTTGAAGATGGGTTAAATGATGAAATCAAGATGATGGTTGGTGGTTCAGAATTTCGACCATTTGTGGTTTTGACTGATCAGGCTCAGAAAATGGAAGAAATTTATAATCACAAGAGACAAAGAGAAAATAGATTCAGGGAGTTCAGTAAGAAAGCTCCTTCAAAAACTTTCTCTATTTCGTCGCAAAAGAAGTTCTAGAAAACCAGAACCGTGTAGCTGCTTCATCTAATTTTCAAAGTAGGAGCAGGTTGGGACAACCTGAGTCCAGATTCCAAAATTGACTTATGGACAGTGTGGCTAGTGTCCGGAATACACCAAATCCTCTATGTGAACATTGTGAGAGATTTCATCTAGGAAAGTGTCGTTAAAAGAAGGGAGCATGTTACAGGTGTGGAGCAACCGATCATTTGGTTAGGAATTATTCAGTAACACCCGAGGTAAGAGAATACTAGAGTGTAAAACATCCAATCACACCCCAAAAAGGAAGACGTCCGAGTCAGAGCAGTAATATGGGTGGTAATCGGGGAGATATTAAAGATGGTGCGAACAGATCTAAGACTCGAGCATTTCCTAGAACTTATGCACTCCGAGCTAGAGGCGAGGCTTCTGCAGCAGATGTTATGACTAGTATATTTTATCTTTTTGATGTAACTGTATGTGCTTTGATTGATCCAAGGTCGACTCATTCATATGTTTGTACTACTTTGGCAACTGATAAAAATTTGTCTATCGAGTCAATTAAATTTGATGTATAAGTTACAAACCCGTTGGGTCGTAGTGTTATAATTAATCTGGTGTGTCGTAAATTTCCACTGAAAGTTCAGGGCTGTGAATTCCTCGCTGATCTGATGTTACTACCTTTTTATGAGTTTGATATGATTCTGGGTATGGATTGGTTGTTTGAGCATGACACGGTGGTTAACTATAAGTAGAGACGAATTTATCTAAAATGTCTAACTAGTGAGACAATTACAATTGAGTTCGGTAAACTGAACAGTGATGTTAAAGTGATTTCAGTTATTTCTGCACAAAGAATGGTTCGAAAGGGTTGTGAGGCATTTTTAGTTTCGAGAGTTTAAGTTGTTCCCATTTAGTCATCCTTAGCACACATTTTAGCATTTTTTAGTTTAGTTTTTACATTTTCTAACTCAATGGACCTTAGCTTAGTTACTCTTAATTTTGGCATATTTTACTATTAATGTCGCTGCATTAGTCTATTTAGCATTAAGCCCAGAATTGTCGCTGCAAGAACCTGTTCAGAATTGTCGTCGCATAAACAGGTCTAGAATTGTGCCCAGAATTATCATTGCATCTAATAGCTACCCGGATAAGAACAGAAATGCGTGAGCTGTTTAATATGGTATAATCAATTATGATGAAAGAACAACTGTACAAATCAACTGAATATAAATGCTCACTAAGGAAGAGAAAAAGGGGGAGTCTTCTTTCAGATTTATTTCCTTCTTAAATCCATTTTTTTCGAAGCTTGCATCCATGGCAGCTTAATTCTCTCAAGGGTGACTTGACGCAGAAGAGGAGGTAGATCTGCTCCTGATGAGGAGCTCCTAAGTGTGACACAAGAGGAGAGTAAGGGAGCAAGTCGAGTAGCCTAGGAATAGTATTCTCCATTTGTTCTTTTATTTCTCTTTCTTAAACGCTGGTGATTCATGTTAATTTCAAGTTTGTATGCAAATACTCTTGATTCTAGACTAAATGATATCTTATTTAATCTTGCTTTTACTGTTAAATCTTTGGATTTGATTGTTTTGACCACGAAAGTATGATTGCAGTCATTGTCACTGGAAGGTGCAGCGACAAATTAAATTAAGAAGCAAGACAACGGATGTTTGGTTGGGGATTGAAGGAATTTGATCCAATTATTCTTGAATATATTGCATTGCCAGCACTGGAAGGTATGTTAGTGCGTATGTTTAAGTATTAGATTGAATAGAGAAGTCAAGTTTGGTAAGACTATTTACGTCAGGGACCCCATTTTATTATTATTGCATTACTTCTTAAATTTTATATTATTGCTTCAACAATTCATTCTCACAATTTGTTTTAACTTTCAAGTTATTGCTCCGACAACTATTATCACAAATTATCAAATTTTAATTACACTGACATTAATAGATAGAAGATAGCCATCCTCTTGGGATCGATATCCGACAACTCACATCTGTCTATCATACTTGCATCGACAGTGTATGCTTGCACATTATTACTGTGACATTCATAGCGCGATCAAGTTTTGGTGCCGTTGTCAGGGATGACGTTTGTTTGATGTTTATTTTTGTTTTCGCATTTATTCTTTTTTATCTAACCTTTATTTGTTACTAATTTGTTTTCTTTTTGTTACTATTTGTACATTTTTATTTTAGGTGTTTCATGACCCAAAGAAATCCAAAATTTATTATTGGCTTAGATCCTGAAATCGAACGCACCATTCGAAGAAGACGACAAGAACAGTGAAGTATGACTCTAGCAGGAAACAATGCAGCCATACCACAATTTCCGCTACAAAATCCTATTATACCTCCGATACAGCCACAAAACGTGAATAATCAATCGTTGTCGCAAGAAGATCAGATTCAAAATTGAACTATTCGAGATTTTGTTGTTCCAGTTTTGGATAATTTGCAGCCAGGTGTTGTTAGACCAGCTATTCAGGTTGGAAACTTCGAATTAAAACCAGTCATGTTCTAGATGCTAAACTCCATTGGGCAGTACGTTGGAGTACCACATGAAGATGCCATACTTATTCAAAGTATGCAATGACAATATCATTAGATGATGTGTTTCGAAGGAAGAGATGCTTTCAATCCTGAAGCACTGTCACGATGCTCCCTATGAAGGGCATTTTGGTGGCATGAGAACTTCTAAAAAGGTACTTCAATCAGGATTCTATTGGCCTTCATTATTCAAAGACGCCCATAATTTTTTGCATCAATGTGATCAATGTCAGTGCACTGGTTCGATATCTCGACGCAATGAGATGTTACAACAGCCAATCATGGAAGTTGAACTGTTCAACGTTTGGGATATGGACTTCATGGGACCATTTCCAAGTTCATTTGGGAATGTCTATACTCTACTTGTTGTTGACTACGTATCAAAGTGAGTGGAAGCCATTGCTGTTCCAAAGGATGATGCGAGGAAAGTGTTGAAGTTTTTTCACAAGCATATACCCACTTGTTTTGGCACGCCTAAAGCATTGATCAACAACCAAGGCACTCACTTCCACTGCAACAAGGTAGCAGCCATACTAAAGCAGTATGGAGTTAATCATAGAATGGCGACCACTTACCATCTGCAAACTAACGAAAAAGCTGAAGTATCCAATTGACAAATCAAGAATATTCTCGAGAAGGTGGTGAATCCATCAAGAAAAGATTGATCTTCTAGACTTGATGATGCGTTGTGGGCATTAAGGACAGCGTATAAAACCCCACTTGGGATGTCACCGTATCAGCTTGTCTTTGGAAAAGCATGTCACTTGCCTGTTGAATTGGAGCATAAAGCAATGTGGGCGATTAAGCAAGTTAACATGAATTATGAGGTTGATGGTAAGAAGAGACTGTTAGAAATCACTGAACTTGAGGAAATTAGGCGAAATGCCAATGAAAATGCAACAATCTACAAGGAAAAGGCCAAGCGCTGGCACAATAAAGTTATTTTGCAGCGATAATTTACTGCAAGTCAACAGGTGTTATTATTCAATTCTCGACTGAAATTGCACCCAGGTAAATTGTGCTCACGTTGGTCTGGACCATTTGAATTTGTCGAAGCATTTTCTCATGGTGCAGTCATAATTAAAGATATACATTATGGGCACCAATTTAAAGTGAATGGTCAACGGCTGAAGCATTATTTTGGCTTTGATGATCACAAACAGAAACAGATCATTAATTTGATCACATTTTTCTAACATTTCTTGAAATTTTTATCCTGTAATTTTATTTTCTTTTAATTTTGTTTAAGTTTATTTCATTTCATATTTCTTGCAGAATAAAGTTGACTTTCTTGTCGACGCATTTGGATTACCTTATCGACGCAACTCATGTTGAGGAGCAATCCGAGAGTTGGGCAAAGCCAAAAGAAAGAAAGAGCAAGCGCTCCAAGGACAAGAAACACAAAAACAAAGAAAAGAAGAGAAGGAAGAAAAAGCACTATGCAGCCATATCAACGGCTGCGGAAAATTGAGTTAGTTTTATTTATGTTTTTAGCTATAGATTCCACGCATAGCATGTAGCCGTATTTCTCAGTCTATTAGTATGCATTGTCATCACATTCCCATTGTCATTACATTTTAATTGTCATTGCATTTGCATTATCATTGCATTTCCAATTGTCATTGTAATTTAGAGTCAGTGCATTGAGGTCAATGCAAACTTTAAGTTTGGGGGGAATGTATATGGGGCTAGAAATGCAATTGCACCCACATTTCAAAAAAATTTATTTATGAGTCTAATAAAGCATGTAGGTTATTGCAAATGTGATTGAATTTTTTCATTTGATGTTTAATTCTTGAATCATGTGAACTATCAATGAATGAGTAAGATAAATTTGATTGAATGTTGTATCTTCAATTCTTTGATGAATGATTTAGAATGCATTAGTAATGCATTAGGAATCTGCCATTTATAGCTAGTTGTATATATATGAATATAGTTACAAATAAAAGACACTCCAATGTGGGTGTATTGTGAACTATTCAAGGGGGAGCACTCCAATGCAAGTGTTAGAAAAAGTAATCTAACCAAATGCTGCCCCTACAAGAGTGTGTATCAGTGCAATTACATACTCCCTGGGGGTTTGTTGCACCTCATCGTTACTTCTCAAGAACAAGAGTATAGTAATGTAACGACGAAAAGAGAAAAAGGGAAAAGAAAAAATATATGTATATTACTGTACAATAAATGTTGTTTTGGTAGAAAGAATTTAGGATTTAAAGCATGATGCTAGCATTGATGAACTTGCAATTTTAATTATTCATGCTTATGAATTGTCGACGCAATATTATATCATTTGAATGTAATACATGCATTGGGATTTTAGATGATTCAAGTTTCTAGAATGATCATTGCCTTGATAAAATTTTTGCTATAACCTTGCCAATTTCTGTTTTACTTGAGGACAAGTAAAAACTCAAGTCTAGGGGTGTGATAGTACTAGAAAGAACCATTAATTTCTCCTTACTTATTGTTTAAGTTGTTCCCATTTAGTCATCCTTAGCACATATATTAGCATTTTTTAGTTTAGTTTATTATTTTCTAACTCAATGGACCTTAGCCTAGTTGCTCTTAATTTTGGCATATTTTACTACTAATGTCGCTGCATTAGTCTATTTAGCATTACGCCCAGAATTGTCGCTGCAGGAACCTGTTCAGAATTGTCGCTACATAAGCAAGTCCATAATTGTGCCTAGAATTGTCGCCACATCTGATAGCTATCCGGATAAGAATAAAAATGCGTGAGTTGTCCAATCTAGTATAATAAACTGGTATAACCATGGATAGCTCATTTCTTTTGAAAGAACAATTGTAAAAATCAGCTGAATATAATGCTCACTAAGGAAGAGAAAAATGGGGAGTCTTCTTCCGAATTTATTTCCTTCTTGAATCCATTTTGTTCGAAGCTTGCATCCATGGTAGCTTAACTTTCTAAAAGGTGACCTGATACAGAAGAGGAGGCAGACCTGTTCCTGACGAGGAGCTCCTAAGTGTGACACAAGAGGAGAGTGTAACGCGTAGGTTTGTGCAAGTGTACACAGTCGTTATCAAGTAATAAGTAAGTATCGAGTTATCGTCTTCACAGGGATTGTATTTGTGTTAAATCACTTAATTGTAAAATTATATTAACAACTTGGTAAATTTAAAAACACAATATGATTGAGAAGTGATGATTAAATATATTAAACTAAATGCAATGATCCCTAATGCAAATTAACCTAAGCATGCAAAGTATATGTATGAAGCATTAGCCTAAGTATGCAAAGTATATGTATGAAATGGATTTTAGCAAGATTAAACACAATTTGCAACAATTATAACATAAATAAACTAGGACAGTTGCTTTGATTAAATTCAATTTATTATCAACATGCTTAATAACATTCGAAAATACATTCCATGGCAACTCGATCTTTCATGAGTTTGGAAACTACATTAGGTCCTTTCGGAATCCTTTACTTAGTAAATATGCATTTTACTGATCCTTATTTACTAAGGGTTTTTTGGCATTCGTGTGAGGTAATAGGGACGTGTTAGGTTTGAAACAGTTTAATCACACAAATCTAAAAACTATGCAGATAACAAAGCTTGGTTAGAGTTGTTATGCAACCTGCAATTTAATCGGGTTAGGATCTAAATTGAGCATGCACATTTCAATTATGTGTCCACTAGCCGTCGTCTGGTTAGGATCGCTAAGCTAATTCAGGTGCATTTCAATCACGTATGAACGAAATACAGACTTGATTTTAATTAAAAACATGATTGATTGAGGCACAAACATCATAAGCATGAATCAAATAAATATTATTAAATCAAAGAAATTATCCTAGCTTAAATAAAATTATGATAACATTGTTGTAAACAAGAACAAAGAACACATAGCAAACATTTTTAGATTAAATTAAAGAAAAGAAAGATTAAACCCAAATCAAAGTGGCTGTCACCCAAGACTCTGATCGAAGAGGGCTCTTTCATTCCTTTGCTTTGCTCCTTTGCTGATGGCTCTCTAAGGTGGCCGACCAAGGGCTCTTTAAGAGGCTTGATTGCTAAAATCTCTATGAAGAGATGATGCTAGGCGTGGGAAATGGGAAAATGCTAGAGAGAAAAGAGAGAATGTTGTATGTTTGAGGAATGAGGGATGATTAGGAATGGTGAAATGTTTTTTTTATATAGGTGAAGAGAGGAGAGTAGTTTGCTAAAAATAGAGAGGTTTAGTCTCTTCAAGCTTCTTCAATGGGTGGCCAACTATGATTAGTGGAATTTGAATGAATTTTTGCTTGATTTTTAAGCAATTTAAATGTCATAGCAACTCAGGACTGAGACTTGGTCAAATGTAAATTTTCGGGCAAATCTCTGATTTCTTCCACATTGCAAGGACCTTGTACAATTAAACCAAAAAGTAGTTTATGTGGACAGCCATGTGTAGCCAAAAATTGGGTTGACTTGGTCTTCAATTTGAACGGTTTTGTAATCCAGCAAAGCTATCAGACCTGTCCAAAACAAATCAATAAATTAAAGGACAAGAATAAAATTAACCCAATTTAAAAAATTAATTAAAACCCAAATTATTAATGAAATATTTTATATTTAAATTATTAAATATAATTTTATATTTTATTATTTAATTTAGTCATGCATGGCCCACTTTATGTCTTAAAAATATATTATGTTCAATTTATTATAAAATAAGCCATTTTGTGCATGAAAACTATATAATAAAGCATAAAATCACATTTTAATAATTCTATGTCCTAATTTCATATTTTCACATATTTCATTAATTTATTAAACATTTACTTAGTTTTAACAACGAATTTAAGTAAAAAGGTAATAAATTATATAAGAAAAAACCTATATATTTTTTAGTTTACAGAGAGTAAGGGAGCAAGTCAAGTAGCCTAGGAATAGTATTCTTTATTTTTTCTTTTATTTCTCTTTCTTAAACACTGGTGATTCATGTTCATTTCAAGTTTTTATGGAAGTAATATTGATTTTAGACTAAATGATATCTTATTTAATCTTGCTTTTATTGTTAAATCTTTGGGTTTGATTGTTTTGACCACGGAAGTGTGGTTGCAATCACTGTCACTGGAAGGTGCAGCGACAAATTAAATTAACAAGCAAGACAACGAAAGTTGCTTGGAGATTGAAGGAATTTGATCCACTTGTTCTTGAATATATTGCATTGCCAACACTGGAAGGTACGGTTAGTGCGTATGTTTAAGTCTTAGATTGAATAGAGAAGTCAGGTTTGGTAAGACATTCATTGTGCTTTATTGCAGCGACAATTATCTTATATTTTAAACGTTGTGAGCCACACTTAGTTTTCTGCCGACTATTTATGTTAGGGACCCCATTTTATAATTATTGAATTACTTCTTAAATTTTATATTATTGCTTCGAAAATTCATTCTCATAATTCTTTTTCATTTTCAAGTTATTGCTCCAACAACTATTATCACAAATTATCACATTTTAATTGCACTGACATTAATAGACAGAAGACAACCATCCTCGTGGGATCGATATCCAACAGACTCACATCTATCTACTATACTTGCATCGACAGTGTACGCTTGCACATTATTGCTGTGACGTTCATAGCGCGATCAAGTTTTGGCGCCGTTGTCAAGAATGACGCTTGTTTGATGTTTATTTTTGTTTTCGCACTTATTCTTTTTTATCTAACCTTTATTTGTTACTAATTTGTTTTCTTTTTGGTACTACTTCTACATTTTTCTTTTAGGTGTTTTATGACCCGGAGAAATCCTGAATTTATTGTTGGCTTAGATCTTGAAATCGAACGCGCCATTCAAGGAGAAGACAAGAACAATGAAGTATGGTTCTAGCAAGAAACAATGCAGCCATACCACAATAGCCGCCGCAAAATCCTGTTATACCTCCGATACAACCACAAAATGTGAATGATCAACCGCTGCCGTAAGAAGATCATAAGCAAAATTGAACTATTTGAGATTTTGTTGTTCCAGTTTTGAATAATTTGCAGCTAGGTGTTGTTAGACCAGCTATTCAAGCTGGAAACTTCGAATTAAAACCAGCCATGTTCTGGATGCTAAACTTCATTGGGCAGTATGTTGGACTACCACATGAAGATGCGAGAGTGCACCTTAAATCCTTCCTACTAATTTGTGCTTCTTTCAGTCAGCACGGCGTTCCTGATGACGCCTTGAAAATGTAACTATTCCCTTATTCATTGCAACGACGTGCTCGTACCTAGTTCCTTAGATTACCTGCTAGATCAATCACGTCATGGGATGCGCTTGCAACTTAATTTATTTTTCATTTTAATCCACCGACTATGAATGATTTTCTTCGAAATGATATTATTGCGTATCATCAGCTGGATGATGAAAAATTGCATATTACATGGGAACGTTATAAATCTCTTCTTTGACACTGTCCCATGCATGGAATTCAACAAGAGACGCAGATTGAAATTTTTTACAATGGGTTGAATGCACAGACAAGAAATCTTGTCGATGCATCTGCTAATGGTCCCTTGTTGGACTGTACATACGATAAAGTTGTTAGAATTCTAGAGAGAATCACTCAAAATGACTATCAATATTTGATCTCTCGAGTTGCACAAGTGAAAGTAAACCCTGGAGTTATTGAATTGGATGCTATATCTGCTCTAAGTGCACAAGTTTCTTCGCTCACAAACAAGATAAAAAACATTAAGGGGACTAGTGATGTTGTACCCATTCATGTTGCTTAACAAATTGATGTCTTTACATTTTGTTGTGAAATTTGCGGTGACAACCACAGTTATTAAGATTTTCCATAGCACGCGGAGAATGTTTTCTACGTCAATAACATCCGTGGAAATTCTTATGGTAATTCCTATAATAATTCTACAAGGAATCAACAGCCTTGGGGAAATCAGAATGTCGCGACATTCAGATATGTAAATTCATCCATTCAAGGTAGTTATAGACAAGGGAACTACAAACGGTAGCAGTAGAGTTACAACCACAATACTCAAATGCATTCACATCAAGATCAAATGTAGCTACATCAAAATCGTGTACAGCCACAATAGCCTTCAATTCCACATCTGAATGGTTAAGGACAACAGCAACAGTAGTACACACAACCATGATCTGATCCTTTAGCAGCCCTCAAAACCTTAATACGTGAGCACATAACTCGAATGAAAGCCATTGTGCAAGGAAATTCATCCTCCATCCGAGCGTTGGAAGCACAATTGGGGCAAATCACTTCGAATTTGAACACACAACCACCAGGTACATTTTGTAGCAACACATAAAATCCAAATTCGAAAGAGAAGAAGCATTGCAAGGCAATCACTCTTCGGAGTGGGAGACAAACTACCGAGCCAGCTACCAGCTCTACTACAGCACCTATAGATACTAGTAAAGTGAACCAGGGTGAGAGAGTTGTATATGAAAAAATTGTAGATGAACCAGAGAAAGAGGCTCCACAAATTGTCACCACAATGCCTACTGTCAGACCGACGAAATTGTCGACGCAACTGTCAATGTCGATGTAACCTGAGGTATCTCTACCTTTACCTTTCCCACAAAGATTTAAAGAAAAGGAGCATGATAGATAATATCAATAGTTTCTGACTACATTAAAGCAACTTCATGTCAATATCTCTCTCATGGATGCTCTTGTACAGATTCTTAGTTATGGGAAATTTATGAAGGAGCTATTGTCTAAAAAGAAGAAGCTAAATGATATTGAGACAATTGCACTCACAGAAGGATGTAATGCAGCCCTGAGAAATAAGTTGCCACCCAAGATGAAAGACCCAAGAAGCTTTAAGATCCCATTTTCGATTGGCAAGCAATACTTGGGTAAAGCTTTAAGTGATTTAGGCACGAGTATCAACCTTATGTCGCTGACTACTTTTAGAAAAATTAGGGATTGGTCATATGAAGCCCACTACAGTGACATTACAATTGGCGGATAGATCTTGGCGTAACCTGAAGGACAAATCAAGGACATCCTTGTTCGCGTGGATAAGTTTGTGTTCCCAGTAGATTTCATTATACTTAACTGCGAAGCAGATAAAGAGGTTCCCATAATCTTGGGATGCCCATTCCTCGCTATAGGATGCACTCTCATCGACGTGTACAAAGGTGAGTTAATCATGCGATATAATGATGAACATGTCACTTTCAGTGTTTTCGAAGCTATTCCCTGTAAGGACAATGAAGAATGTCACACTGTTGATGTGTTGGACGCATTAATTGAGGAGGAATTCAATGTGCGAAGCACAGTATTTTCAGAAGAATTTACGGTGACATCGGATGAAGAATTTTTAAGTGATTATGACAGCAAGGTTGAAGAGCATAACATTGAACTTATGTGAAGATGGCAAATGGAATCTTTATATTTGACAAATAGAACGACTTTAGTCTTTAAGCCATCTATTGAAAAGGCTCCTACCTTAGAGTTGAAGTCATTGCCTGCTCATCTGAAGTATGTCTTTCTTGGCAACAATAATATACTGCCAATTATTGTCTCTGCAATTCTCGATACAACTCAAGAAGAAAAGCTGATCAATGTACTGAAGCAACATAAATGTGCGATTACTTGGAGTATTTTTGACATTAAAGGTATTAGTCCCTCTTTTTTAATGCACAAAATACGATTGGAAGTTGAAGGAAGGCAATCAATTGAACAACAAAGGAGATTGAATGAGAAAATGGAAGAGGTAGTTAAAAGGAGATTATCAAGTGGCTTGATGCGGGCATTATTTATCCAATATCTAATAGCAATTAGGTAAGTCTAGTTCAATGTGTCCCTAAGAAAAGTGGTATTACTGTGGTGAGTAATGACAAGGATGAGCTAATCCCCACTCGCATTCCTACGGGTTGGCGCGTGTATGCATGGATTACCGCAAGTTGAATACAGCCACAAAGAAGGACCACTTTACACTTCCTTTCATCAATCAGATGCTAGATAGGCTTATTGGAAAAGCCTACTATTGCTTCCTCAGCGGTTATTCTAGCTACAATCAAATCGCTATCGCGTTGGAAGATCAACCAAAAACAACGTTCACTTGCCCTTTTGGCACTTTTGCTTTTCGTCGAATGTCATTTGGTCTTTGCAACGCACCGGCCAAATTTCAAAAGTGCATGATGGTAATATTTTCAGACATGATCGAGGACTTGTTAGAGGTATTTATGGATGATTTTTCAGTTTAGGGAAATAATTTTGATCAATGCATTGATAATTTATCTAAAGTCTTAAAGCGATATGAAGACACAAATCTTGTGTTGAATTGGGAGAAATGCCACGTCATGGGAACTGAAGGCATTATCTTAGGTCATCGCATTTCCAGTCAGGGCATTGAAGTGGATAGGGCGAAGGTAGAAATTATTGAAAAGTTGCCCTCGCCAACTAATGTGAAGGGTATTAGGAGTTTTCTCGGACACGCAGGATTTTATAGCAGATTTATTCGAGATTTTTCCAAAATTAGGAAACCCCTTTGCTCATTGCTTGAGAAAAATAAAAAGTTCCTGTTTGATGATGCATATGTGGATGCATTTCTGCAAATAAAGAAACAGTTCGTGAAGGCACCCATTTTCGTTGCACCAGATTGGTCACAACCGTTTGAAGTATGTGCGATGCAAGTCACTTTGTTGTGGGTGCAGTCCTAGGGCAACGCAATGAAAGAGTATTTTATACTATATATTACGCCAGCAAAACTCTTACAGAGGAGCAGATCAATTGCACAGCCACAGAGAAAGAGTTGTTGGCTATAGTCATTTCTTTCGATAAATTTCGCTCATATATTATCGGCACAAAGGTTACTGTAATTACTAACTATTCAACATTAAGATACCTTTTTGCAAAGAAGGACGCTAAACCACGGCTGATACGTTGGATCCCATTATTGCAAGAATTTCATATAGAGATAAAAGATCAAAAGGGTTCGAAAAACCAAGTGGCAGATTAGTTGTCTCGTTTGGAAGTTAGTAGTAAAGACGAAAATACACTTCAAATTGTAGACGCATTTCTTGATGAGAAGCTATTCGCTGTCGATGCAACCTCGTGGTACACGAATATAGTCAATTATATGGTATGTAGAAAACTACCCTTGGGTGTTACAGGCCACAAGAAAGAAAGATTTCTTCGAGATATAGAGAAATATTACTAGAATGAGCCATACTTATTCAAAGTATGCAATGACAATATGATTAGATGTTGTGTTCCAAAGGAAGTGATGCTTTCAATCCTGAAGCACTATCACGATACTCCCTATAGAGGGCATTTTGGTGGCATGAGAACTTCTGAAAAGGTTTTTTTAATCAGGATTCTATCGACCTTCATTATTCAAAGACGCCCACAATTTTGTGCATCAATGTGATCAATGTCAGTGCACTGGTTTGATATCTCGACGCAATGAGATGTTACAACAGCCAATCATGGAAGTTGAACTGTTCGACGTTTGGGATATGGACTACATGGGACCATTTCCAAGTTCATTTAGGAATGTCTATATTCTAGTTGCTGTTGACTACGTATCGAAGTGAGTGGAAGCCATTGCTGTTCCAAAGGATGATGCGAGGACAGTGCTGAAGTTTTTTCACAAGCATATACTCACTCGTTTTGGCACTCCTAAAGCATTGATCAGCGACCAAGGCACTCACTTCCACTACAACAAGGTAGCAACCGCACTGAAGCGATATGGAGTTAATCATAGAATAGAGACCACTTACCATCCACAAACCAACGAAAAAGATAAAGTATCCAATTGACAAATCAAGAATATTCTCGAGAAGGTGGTGAATCCATCAAGAAAAGATTGATCTTCTGGACTTGATGATGCGTTGTGGGCATTAAGGACAGCATATAAAACCCCACTTGGGATGTCACTTTAACAGCTTGTCTCTTGAAAAGCATGTCACTTTCCTGTTGAATTGGAACATAAAGCAATGTGGGCGATTAAGCAAGTTAACATGAATTATGAGGCTGATGGGAAGAAGAGGCTGTTAGAAATCAATGAACTTGAGGAAATTAGGCGAAATGCTTATCAAAATGAGGCAATCTACAAGGAAAAGGCCAAGCGCTGGCACGGTAAAATTATTCTGCAGCGACATTTACTGCAAGTCAACAGGTGTTATTATTCAATTCTTGAATGAAATTGCACCTAGGTAAATTGCGCTCATATTGGTATGGACCATTTGAATTTGTTGAAGCATTTTGTCATGGTGTAGTCACAATTAAAGATATACATGATGGGCACCAATTTAAAGTGAATGGACAACGGCTGAAGCATTATTTTGGCCATGATGATCACAAACAGGAAGAGATCATTAATTTGATCACATTTTTCTAACATTTCTTGAAATTTGTATCCTGTAATTTTATTTTATTTTATTTTTGTTTAAGTTTATTTCATTTCGTATTTCTTGCAGAATAAAATTGACTTTCTTGTCGACGCATTTGGATCTCTTTATCGATGCAACTCATGTTGAGGAGCAATCCGAGAATCGAGCAAAGCGAAAAGAAAGAAAAAGCAAGCGCTCCAAGGATAAGAAGCACAAAAACAAAGAAAATAAGAGAAGGAAGAGAAAGAACTATGCAGCCATATCAACGGCTGCGAAAAATTGAGTTAGTTTTATTTATGTTTTTAGCTGTAGTTTCCAAGCATAGCATGTAGCTGTAATTCTTTGTCTATTAGTATGCATTATCATCACATTCCCATTGTCATTACATTTTAATTGTTATTGCATTTGCATTATCATTGCATTTCCATTTGTCATTGTAATTTAGAGTCAGTGCATTGAGGACAATGCAAACTTTAAGTTTGGGGGGAATGTATATGGGGATGGAAATGCAATTGCACCCACATTTCAAAAAATTTTCTTTTTCAGTTTAATGAAGCATGTAGGTTATTGCAAATGTGATTGAATTTTTTCATTTGATGTTTAATTCTTGAATCATGTGAACGATCAATGAATGAGTTAGATAAATTTGATTGAATGTTGTATCTTCAATTATTTGATAAATGATTTAGAATGTATTAATAATGGATGAATAGTATCATTCCTTGAATCTTGAAGGAATCTGCCATTTATAGCTAGTTGTAGTTATATGAATATAGTTATAAATAAAAGACACTCCAATATGGGTGTATTGTGAACTGTTCAAGGGGGAACACTCCAATGCAAGTGTTAGAAAAAGTAATCTAAACAAAGGCTGTCACTACAAGAGTGTGTGTCGGCGCAATTACATACTCCTTTGCACCCCATTGTTACTTCTCAAGAACAAGAGTATAGTAATGCAACGACATCCCTCAGTCACATATAAAAAAAAGAGAAAAGAGAAAAGGGGAAAAGAAAAAATATATGTATATTACTATACAATAAATGTTGTTTTGGTAGAAAGAATTTAGGATTTGAAGCATGATGCTAGCATTGATGAACTTGCAATTTTAATTATTCATGCTTATGAATTGTCGACGCAATATTATATCATTTGAATGTAATACAAGCATTGGGATTTTAGATGATTCAAGTTACTAGAATGATCATTGCCTTGATAAAATTTTTGCTATAACCTTGTCGATTTTTGTTTTACTTGAGGACAAGTAAAAACTCAAGTCTAGGGGTGTGATAGTACTAGAAAGAACCATTGATTTCTCCTTACTTATTGTTTAAGTTGTTCCCATTTAGTCATCCTTAGCACATATATTAGCATTTTTTAGTTTAGTTTATTACATTTTCTAACTCAATGGACCTTAGCTTAGTTGCTCTTAATTTTGGCATATTTTACTACTAATGTCGCTGCATTAGTCTATTTAGCATTACGCCCAGAATTGTCGCTGTAGGAACCTGTTCAGAATTGTCGCTGCATAAGCAGGTTTAGAGTGGTGCCCAGAATTGTTGCCACATCTTACAACTGTCCGGATAAGAACAAAAATGCATGAGTTGTCCAATCTAGTATAATAAACTGGTACAACCATGGACAGCTCATTTCTGATGAAAGAACAACTGTAAAAATCAGCTGAATATAATGCTCACTAAGGAAGAGAAAAAGGGGGAGTCTTCTTCTGAATTTATTTCCTTCTTGAATCCATTTTTTTCGAAGCTTGCATCCATGGTAGCTTAACTCTCTAAAGGGTGACCTGACGTAGAAGAGGAGGTAGATCTACTCCTGACGAGGAGCTCCTAAGTGCGACACAAGAGGAGAGTAAGGGAGTAAGCCGAGTAGTCTAGGAATAGTATTCTCTATTTTTTCTTTTATTTCTCTTTCTTAAACACTGGTGATTCATGTTCATTTCAAGTTTGTATGGAAGTAATATTGATTTTAGACTAAATGATATCTTTTTTAATCTTGCTTTTATTGTTAAATCTTTGGGTTTGATTGTTTTGACCACAGAAGTGTGGTTGCAATCATTGTCACTGGAAGGTGCAGCGACAAATTAAATTAACAAGCAAGACAACGGAAGTTGCTTGGGCATTGACGGAATTTGATCCACTTGTTCTTGAATATATTGCATTGCCAGCACTGGAAGGTGCGGTTAGTGTGTATGTTTAAATTTTATATTATTATTGTATTAGATTGAATAGAGAAGTCAGGTTTGGTAAGACATTCATTATGCTTTATTGCAGCGACAATTATCTTATGTTTTAAACATTGTGAGCCACACTTAGTTTTCTGCCGACTATTTACGTTAGGGACCCCATTTTATTATTATTGCATTACTTCTTAAAGTTTATATTATTGCTTCGACAATTCATTCTCATAATTCGTTTTCATTTTCAAGTTATTGCTCCAACAACTATTATCACAAATTATCAAATTTTAATTGCACTGACATTAATAGACAGAAGACAACCATCCTTGTGGGATCGATATCCGACAGACTCATATCTGTCTACTATACTTGCACCGACAGTGTACGCTTGCACATTATTGCTGTGACGTTCATAGCGCGATCAAGTTTTGGCGCCATTGTCGGGGATGACGCTTGTTTGATGTTTATTTTTGTTTTCGCACTTATTCTTTTTTATCTAACCTTTATTTGTTATTAATTTGTTTTCTTTTTGTTACTACTTCTACATTTTTCTTTTAGGTGTTTTATGACCCGGAGAAATCCTAAATTTATTGTTGGCTTAGATCTTGAAATCGAACGCACCATTCGAAGGAGACGACAAGAACATTGAAGTATGGCTCTAGCAGGAAATAATGCAGCCATACCACAATTGCCACCAGAAAATCCTGTTATACCTCCGATACAGCCACAAAACGTGAATAATCAACCGCTGTCGCAAGAAGATCAGATGCAAAATTAAACTATTTGAGATTTTGTAGTTCCAGTTTTGGATAATTTGCAGCCAGGTGTTGTTAGACCAGCTATTCCACTGGAAATTTTGAATTAAAACCAATCATGTTCTATATGCTAAACTCCAATGGGCAATATGTTAGACTACCACATGAAGATGCGAGAGAGCACCTTAAATCCTTCCTACTGATTTGTGCTTCTTTCAGTCAGCACGGCATTCCTGATGACGCCTTGAAAATGCAACTATTCCCTTATTCATTGCAACGACGTGCTCGTACCTGGTTCCTTGGATTACCTGTTAGATCAATCACATCATGGAATGCGCTCGCAACTCAATTTGTTTTGCGTTTTAATCCACCAAATATGAATGATTGTCTTCGAAACGATATTACTGTATATCATCTACTGGATGATGAAAAATTGCATATTACATGGGAACGTTATAAATCTCTTCTTTGACGCTGTCCCATGCATGGAATTCAAAAAGAGATGCAGATTGAAATTTTCTACAATGGGTTGAATGTACAGACAAAAAATCTTATCGATGCATCTGCTAATGGTCCTTTGTTAGACTATACATATGATAAAGTTGTTAGAATTCTAGAGAGAATCGCTCAAAAATACTATGAATATCTGATCTCTCGAGCTGCACAAGTGAAAGCAAATCCTGGAGTTATTGAATTGGATGCTATATCTGCTCTAAGTGCACAAGTTTCTTCGCTCGCAAACATGATAAAAAACATGAAGGGGACTAGTGATGTTGCACCCATTCATGTTGCTTAACAAATTGATGTCTTTACATTTTGTTGTGAAATTTGCGGTGACAACCACAGTTATTAAGATTGTCCACAGCACACAGAGAATGTTTTCTACGTCAATAACATCCGTGGAAATTCTTATGGTAATTCCTATAATAATTCTGCAAGGAGTCAACAACCTCTGGGAAATCAGAATGCTGCGACATTCAGATATGTAAATTCATCCAATCAAGGTGTTATATACAAGGGAATTACAATCGACAGTAGTAGAGTTACAACCACAATACTCAAATGCATTCACATTAAGATCAAATGCAACCACATCAAAATCGTGTACAGCCACAATAGCCTTCAATTCCACATTTGAATGCTTAAGGACAACAGTAGCAGTAGTACACACAACCACGATCTGATCTTTTAGCAGCCCTCAAAGCCTTGATACTTTAGCACATAACTCGAATGGAAGCCATTGTGCAAGGAAATTCATCCTCCATCCAAGCGTTGGAAGCACAATTGGGGCAAATCGCTTCGAATTTGAACACACGACCACTAGGTACATTCTCCAGGAACACATAAAATCCAAATTAGAAAGAGAAGAAGCATTGTAAGGCAATCACTCTTCGGAGTGGGAGACAAACTACCGAGTCGATTACTAGCTCTACTGCAGCAACTATAGATACTAGTAAAGTGAACTAGGGTGAGAGAGTTGTATCTAAAAAAATTGTAGATGAACCAGAGAAAGAGGCTCCACAAATTGTCACCACAATGCCTACTATCAGACCGACGAAATTGTCAATGCAACTGTCGATGTCAATGCAACCTGAGGTATCTCTACCTTTACCTTTCCCACAAAGATTTAAAGAAAAGGAGCATGATAGACAATATCAGTAGTTTCTGACTACATTAAAGCAACTTCATGTCAATATCTCTCTCGTGGACGCTCTTGTATAGATTCCTAGTTATGGGAAATTTATGAAGGAGTTATTATCCAAAAAGAAGAAGCTAAATGATATTGAGACAATTGCACTCACAGAAGGATGTAGTGCAGCCCTAACAAATAAGTTGCCTCCCAAGATGAAAGACCCAAGAAGCTTTACGATCCCATGTTCGATTGGCAAGCACTATTTGGGTAAAGCTTTAAGTGATTTAGGCGCGAGTATCAACCTTATGTCACTGTATACTTTTAGCAAATTGAGGATTGGTCATATGAAGCCCACTACGATGACATTGCAGTTGGCTGATAGATATTGGCGCAACCTGAAGGACAAATCAAGGACATCCTAGTTCTCGTGGATAAGTTTGTGTTCCCAGTAGATTTCATTATACTTAACTACAAAGCAGATAAAGAGGTACCCATAATCTTGGGACGCCCATTCCTCGCTACAGGATGCACTCCCATCGACGTGTACAAAGGTGAGTTAACCATGCGATATAATGATGACATGTCACTTTCAGTGTTGTTGAAGCTATTCCCTGCAAGGACAATGAAGAATGTCACACTATTGATGTGCTGGACGCATTAATTGAGGAGGAATTCAATGAGCGAAGCACAGTATTTTCAGAAGAATTTGCGGTGACATCGGATGAAGAATTTTTAGCTGATTGTGACAGCAAGGTTGAAGTGCATAACGTTGAAGTTAGGCAAGGATGGCAAATGGAACCTTTAGATTTGACCAATAGAATGACTTTAGTCTTTAAGCCATTTATTTAAGAGGCTTCTACCTTGGAGTTGAGGCCATTGCCTGCTCATCTGAAGTATATCTTTCTTGGCAACAATAATACACTGCCAATTATTGTCTCTGCAATTCTCGATGCAACTCAAGAAGAAAAGCTGATCCATGTATTAAAGCAGCATAAACGTGCGATTACGTGGAGTATTGCCGACATTAAAGGCATTAGTCCCTCTTTTTTCATGCACAAAATACGATTAGAAGATCAAGAAAGGCAATCAATTGAACAGCAATGGAGATTGAATGAGAAAATGAAAGAGGTAGTTAAAAAGGAGATTATCAAGTGGCTTGAAGCGGGCATTATTTATCCAATATCTGATAGCAATTAGGTAAGTCTAGTTCAATGTGTCCCTAAGAAAAGTGGTATTACTATGGTGAGTAATGACAAGGATGAGCTAATCCCCACTCGCATTCCTACGAGTTGGCGCGTATGCATTGATTACCGCAAGTTGAATATAGCCATAAAGAAGGACCACTTTCCACTTCCTTTCATCAATCAGATGTTGGATAAGCTTACTGGTAAAGCCTACTATTGCTTCCTCAACGGTTATTCTAGCTACAATCAGATCGTCATCGTGCCGGAAGATCAAGCGAAAACAACGTTCACTTGCCTTTTTAGCACTTTTGCTTTTTGCCGAATGTCATTTGGTCTTTTCAACACACCGGCCAAAGTTCAAAAGTGCATGATGGTAATATTTTTAGACATGATCGAGGACTTGTTAGACGTATTTATGGATGATTTTTCAGTTTAGGGTAATAATTTTGATCAATACGCTGAAAATTTAGCTAAAGTCTTAAAGCGAAGTGAAGACACAAATCTTGTGTTGAATTGGGAGAAATGCCACTTCATGGGAACTAAAGGCATTGTCTTAGGTCATCGCATTTCTAGTCAGGGCATTGAAGTGGATAGGGCGAAGGTAAAAATTATTGAAAAGTTTCCCCTGCCAACTAATGTGAAGGGTATCCGGAGTTTTCTCGGACACGCAGGATTTTATCTCAGATTTATTTGAGATTTCTCCAAAATTAGGAAACCCCTTTGCTTATTACTAGAGCAAAATAAAAAGTTCTTGTGTGATGATGCATGTGTGGATGAATTTCTGCAAATAACGAAACAGCTCGTGAAGGCACCCATTTTCGTTGCACTAGATTGGTCATAACCGTTTGAAATATGTGTGATGCAAGTGACTTTGTTGTGGGTGCAATCCTAGGGCAACGCAAGGAAAGAGTATTTTATGCTATATATTATGCCAGCAAAATTCTTACAGAGGCGTAGATCAATTACACAACCATAGAGAAAGAGCTGTTAGCTGTAGTCATTTTTTGTCGGCACAAAGGTTATTGTAATTACTAACCATTCAACGTTGAGATACCTTTTTGCAAAGAAGGACGCTAAACCATGGCTGATACGTTAGATCCTATTATTGCAAGAATTTCATATAGAGATGAAAGATCGAAAGGGATCGAAAAACCAAGTGGCAGATCATCTGTCTCGTCTGGAAGTTGGTAGTGAAGATGGAAATACACTTCAAATTGTCGACGCATTTCCTAATGAGAAGCTGTTCGCTGTCGACGCAACCCCGTGGTACATGAATATAATCAATTACCTAGTATGTGGGAAACTACCCTTGGGTGTTACAGGCCACAAGAAAGAAAGATTTCTTCAAGATATAGAGAAATATTACTAGAACGAGCCATACTTATTCAAAGTATGCAATGACAATATCATTAGATGTTGTGTTCCGTAGGAAGAGATGCTTTCAATCCTGAAGCACTGTCACGATGCTCCCTATGAAGGGCATTTTGGTGGCATGAGAACTTCTAAAAAGGTTCTTTAATCAGGATTCTATTGGCCTTCATTATTTAAAGACGCACACAATTTTGTGCATCAATGTTAGTGAAATGGTTCGATATCTCGACGCAATGAGATGTTACAACAGCTAATCATGGAAGTTGAACTGTTCGACGTGTGGGATATGGACTTCATGGGACCATTGCCAAGTTCATTTGGGAATGTCTATATTCTAGTTGCTGTTGACTACGTATCGAACTGAGTGGAAGCCATTGCTGTTCCAAAGGATAATGCGAGGACAGTGCTGAAGTTTTTTCACAAGCATATACTCACTCGTTTTAGCACGCCTAAAGCATTGATCAGCGACCAAGGCACTCACTTCCACTGCAACAAGGTAGTAGTCGCACTGAAGCGGTATGGAGTTAATCATAGAATGGCGACCACTTACCATCCGCAAACCAACGAAAAAGCTGAAGTATCCAATTGACAAATCAAGAATATTCTCAAGAAGGTGGTGAATCCATCAAGAAAAGATTGATCTTCTAGACTTGATGACGTGTTGTGGGTATTAAGGATAGCGTATAAAACCCCACTTAGGATGTCGTATCAGCTTGTCTTTGGAAAAGCATGTCACTTGCCTATTGAATTGGACCATAAAGCAATGTGGGCGATTAAGCAAGTTAACATGAATTATGAGGCTGATAGGAAGAAGAGGCTACTAGAAATCACTGAACTTGAGGAAATTAGGCGAAATGCCTATGAAAATGCGACAATCTATAAGGAAATGGTCAATCGCTGGCACGATAAAATTATTTTGCAGCAACAATTTACTGCAAGTCAACAGGTGTTATTATTCAATTCTCGACTGAAATTGCACCCAGGTAAATTGCTCTCACGTTGGTCTGGACCATTTGAATTTGTCAAAGCATTTTCTCATGGTGTAGTCATAATTAAAGATATACATGATGGGCACCAATTTAAAGTGAATGGACAACGTCTGAAGCATTATTTTTGCCGTGATGATCACAAACAGGAAGAGATCATTAATTTGATCACATTTTTCTAACATTTCTTGAAATTTTTATACTGTAATTTTGGTTTCTTTTATTTTTGTTTAAGTTTATTTCATTTCGTATTTCATGCAGAATAAAGTTGACTTTCTTGTCGACGCATTTGGATCTCCTTATTGATACAACTCATGTTGAGGAGCAATCCAAGAATCGGGCAAAGCCAAAAGATAGAAAGAGCAAGCGCCCCAAGGACAAGAAGCACAAAAACGAAGAAAATAAGAGAAGGAAGAAAAAGCACTATGCAGCCATATCAACGGCTGCGGAAAATTGACTTAGTTTTATTTATGGTTTTAGCTGTAGTTTCCATGCATAGCATGTAGCTGTAATTCTTAGTCTGTTAGTATGCATTGTCATCACATTCCCATTTTCATTACATTTTAATTGTCATTGCATTTCCATTTGTCATTGTAATTTAGAGTCAGTGCATTGAGGACAATGCAAACTTTAAGTTTGGGGGGAATGTAAATGGGGCTAGAAATGCAATTGCACCCACATTTCAAAAATTTTTCTTTATGAGTTTAATGAAGCATGTAGGTTATTGCAAATGTGATTGAATTTTTTCATTTGATGTTTAATTCTTGAATCATGTGAATTGTCAATGAATGAGTAAGATAAATTTGATTGAATGTTGTATCTTCAATTCTTTGATGAATGATTTAGAATGCATTAGTAATGGATGAATAGTATCATTCCTTGAATCTTGAATGAATCTGCCATTTATAGCTAGTTGTATATATATGAATATAGTTATAAATAAAAGACACTCTAATGCGGGTGTATTGTGAACTGTTCAAGGGGGAACACTCCAATGCAAGTGTTAGAAAAAGTAATCTAACCAAAGGTTGTCCCTACAAGAGTGTGTGTCGATGCAATTACATACTCCCTAGGGGTTTGTTGCACCCCATCGTTACTTCTCAAGAACAAGAGTATAGTAATGCAACGACATCCCTCAGTCACATATAAAAAAAAGAGAAAAGAGAAAAAGGGAAAAGAAAAAATATATGTATATTACTATACAATAAATGTTGTTTTGGTAGAAAGAATTTAGGATTTAAAGCATGATGCTAGCATTGATGAACTTGCAATTTTAAATATTCATGCTTATTAATTGTCGACGTAATATTATATCATTTGAATGTAATACAAGCATTGGGATTTTAGATGATTCAAGTTACTAGAATGATCATTGCCTTGATAAATTTTTTGCTATAACCTTACCGATTTTTGTTTTACTTGAGGACAAGTAAAAACTCAAGTCTAGGGGTGTGATAGTACTAGAAAGAACCATTGATTTCTCCTTACTTATTGTTTAAGTTGTTCCCATTTAGTCATCCTTAGCACATATATTAGCATTTTTTAGTTTAGTTTATTACATTTTCTAACTCAATGAACCTTAGCTTAGTTGCTCTTAATTTTGGCATATTTTACTACTAATGTCGCTGTATTAGTCTATTTAGCATTACGCCCAGAGTTGTTGCTGTAGGAACCTGTTCAGAATTATCGCTGCATAAGCAGGTCTAGAGTTGTGCCCAGAATTGTCGCCACATCTTACAACTGTCCGGATAAGAACAAAAATGCGTGAGTTGTCCAATCTAGTATAATAAACTGGTACAACCATGGATAGCTCATTTCTGATGAAAGAACAACTGTAAAAATTAGCTGAATATAATGCTTACTAAGGAAGAGAAAAATGGGGAGTCTTCTTCCGAATTTATTTCCTTCTTGAATCCATTTTTTTCGAAGCTTGCATCCATGGTAGCTTAACTCTCTAAAGGGTGACCTGACGTAGAAGAGGAGGCAGATATGCTCCTGACGAGGAGCTCCTAAGTGCGACACAAGAGGAGAGTAAGGGAGCAAGTTGAATAACCTAGGAATAGTAATATATATTTTTTCTTTTATTTCTCTTTCTTAAACACTGGTGATTCATGTTCATTTCAAGTTTGTATGGAAGTAATCTTGATTTTAGACTAAATGATATCTTATTTAATCTTGCTTTCATTGTTAAGTCTTTGGGTTTGATTGTTTTGACCATGGAAGTGTGGTTGCAATCACTATCACTGGAAGGTGCAGCGACAAATTAAATTAACAAGCAAGACAATGAAAGTTTCTTGGGGATTGAAGGAATTTGATCCACTTGTTCTTGAATATATTGCATTGCCAGCAATAAAAGGTGTGGTTAGTGCGTATGTTTAAGTCTGAGATTGAATAGAGAAGTCAAGTTTGGAAAGACATTCATTGTGCTTTATTGCAGCGACAATTATCTTATATTTTAAACATTGTGAGCCACACTTAGTTTTCTGCCGACTATTTACGTTAGGGACCCCATTTTATTATTATTGCATTACTTCTTAAATTTTATATTATTGCTTCGACAATTCATTCTTGTAATTCATTTTCATTTTCAAGTTATTGCTCTGCCAACTATTATCACAAATTATCACATTTTAATTGCACTGACATTAATCGACAGAAGATAACCATCCTCGTGGGATCGATATCCGACAGACTCACATCTATCTACTATACTTGCATCAATAGTGTACGCTTGCACATTATTGCTGTGACGTTCATAGCGCGATCAGTCGGGCTACTATCAGATGCGAGTAAAAGACTGTGATATATCGAAGAATGCTTTCAGGTCTCGTTATGGGCGTTATGAGTTTCTGGTAATGCCGTTTGGATTAAATAATGCACTGACAACATTTATGGATTTGACGAACAGAGTCTTTCAACCTCAGTTGGATTGATTTGTAGTGGTATTTATTGATGATATACTAATCTATTCTAAGACGGAGGATTATTATACACAGCATTTGAAAGAAGGGTAGCAGATTCTGCGAGAAAAGTAGTATGCAAAATTCAGTAAGTGTGAGTTCTGGCCTAAGGAAGTTGGATTTCTAGGGCATGTTGTATCTTCAGAAGGGATCCGGGTTGATCCGAGTATGGTTTTTGCTATTCTCAGTTGGAAAGTTCCAAAGACTTCTCTATTATAGCTTTGCTAATGATGGAGTTGCTACTGTAGAATGTTCAGTTTATTTGGTCAGAGAACTGTTGGCAGAGTTTTGATCAATTAAAGAAAAGGTTAACACAAGCTCCAATTTTGACACAGCCTGAGACAGGGAAAGAATTTATCATTACAATGATACGTCGCTAAACGGGTTGGGATGTGTACTAATGCAAGTTGGGAAAGTGATAGCTTATGCCTCCCGACAGTTGAAGCCACATGAGAGAAATTATCTGACTCACGATTTGGAACTAGCTACCATTGTCTTTGCATTGAAGATTTGGCGACACTATCTGTATGGAGAAAAATGTCATATATTCACAGATCACAAAAGCTTGAAGTATCTGATGACTCAAAAGGAACTGAATTTGAGGCAACGTCAATGGTTGGAATTATTGAAAGATTATGACTTGGTGATTGATTATCATCTGGGAAAGGCTAATGTTATTGTAGATGCCCTAAGTCGGAAATCATTTTTTGCTTTAAGGGCGATGAATGCTCATTTGTAACTAGAGAGTGATGGCTCAATTACCGCTGAACTCAAGACGAGACCGTTATTCCTACAACGAATTCGAGAATTACAGGAAAATGATTCAAAGCTTTTAGCTAAGAAAGAACAAATGCAAAGTGGTGCCATTAATAGGTTTACTATTGATACTGAGGGAATGTTATATTTTTGAGGCAGAGTGTGTGTTCCCGATGATCCAGATTTGAGATGGGACATTTTGACAAAAGCTCACAATAGTACATACTCTATTCACCCATGAAGTGTAAAGATGTATAATGATTTGAAGAAGATGTATTTGTGGCCTGGTATGAAACGAGATATTTTTGAGTTTCTAACTAGATGTCTGGTATGTTAGCAAGTAAAAGTAGCATCAGGTACCATCTAGATTATTACAGCTTATTTCCATTCCTGAGTGAAAGTAAGAACGAGTTACCATGGACTTCGTTACAGGTTTTCCAGTGACACCGTGAAAGAAAGATTTGATGTAGGTTATAGTAGACAGATTAACGAAATCAGCTCATTTCATTCCTATCCGGGTGGATTATTCATTAGAGAAGCTGGTTGAGTTGTGTGTATTAGAGATTGTGCGATTACACGGGGTACCAGTATTTATCATTTCCAATAGGGATCCACGTTTTACATCGAGGTTCTGGGGTAAGCTGCATGAAGTTTTGGGAACCAGATTGAATTTTAGCACTGCATATCATCCGCAGATAGATGGTCAGTTAGAGCGGGTGATACAGACTTTGGAAGACATGCTACGGTGTTGTATACTCGAGTTCGAGGGTAGATGGGAGAAATACCTACCGTTGATAGAGTTTGCTTACAATAACAACTATCAATCCAATATTAAAATGTCACCGCTCGAGGCACTATATGGTAGAAAATACAGAACACCCTTATATTGGTCATAAATTTCCTGAAATACACCCTTATATTTAAATCCAGTATTAAATTGAATAGAAATGAAAGTACAGGGTTAATTTTGTAAATTTCTCGAAAGGGACATAAATGCAAGAATTGATTCGAATATCATGATTTAATGTGAGAATGTAATGATTTTTTGACTTAGATCATGAGCGGGCTGTAGATTGTGGAAAGGGGAAATTATGGAATAGTTCCTGAAGATTAGCCATAATTGCAATCTCATCCGATAAGTTCGTGTAATCATAGTTCTACTAATAATTCTAACCTCTATTGTCATTTTTTTGTTCTTGACACGAAAGACGAAATAGAAGATGATGAAGACGCTCTGAATTTTGGCTCGTAAGAGCGATATTCTGTTTGGCTCGTAAGAGAGATATATTCCGAATTCTGGCTCTTAAGAGCGATATTTTGTTTGGCTCATAAGAGCGATATGTTTTGTCTGGCTCGTAAGTGTGATGTTCCGTCTGGCTCAAAAGAGTGATATTCTGGATTTTGCCTCATAAGAGCGCCATTCTATCTAGGCTTGTTAGAGCTAAATTCTGGAAGACTCGAAGACATCGACTTGACGAAATATTCTGGATAACGGAGTTGTTTAATTACTCTTTCCGAATTCAAATATAGCATTTTGTAAGTTAACTATTCTACGAACTTACTAAGCTCTGTAAGCTTACCTATGTATTTGTTCCTTGTTTTGTAGATTCATTTTGTTGTTGAAGATCTGATCCTCGAGAAGAATGACACTATCCCGAGAGTTTGTTTGGTAGACTTCATTGTCACCTGGCTTATGTGGCATGTAGTAGGATTGTGAAACTTGTTATGTTAGATGATTAAGAAATATTAGAATGTTTAAAACATGATAATTGACTCTTGAATATATTTTGTGGTTTGTTGAACTTGTATCATCTTGTTGTAGTATTCATAGACATGTTTTGGGTGAATATCATATAAGGCTAAGGCTCTTGAAATGTATTGATATGAATAGTTGCAACACTTAGAAGAATTTTGTGCATTTTTGATAATTTGCTCACTTATTTCGATAGAACTCATGATGTATCGGTAGAAATACAGAGTAAGAGAGAGGTTGATTATTGATTTGCATTGTATCAGTAGTATCATAAGTAGTATCGATAGTTCTGTTCATAGTAGTATCGGAAGTTTGAGTACTTGTATCAATAGAAATTGCAAGGTAAAACTTCTTAGCTCTCTGGAGTTTTTAGTATCAGTAGAAGCATGAATTATTTCAGTAGAAGCATGAATTGTTTCAGTAGAAGTCACTTTTGTATCAGTAGTACCATTTCAACTAGCAGTAGTAAACTGCAGCTATTTTTGGATTGTCTACTAACTTGACTTCTACCGATACTTGTCCAACAGGTACTAGTAGAAGTCTCCCAGAATTCTAAAAATGACATTTTTGCCCTTAAGAGAATATGCCGTTATGTAATTTGATAATTTATATTGTGTATGATTTATAAATTCATTTAATTGTATTACATTTAAGTATTATTGGAAATTTGTCATCGTAAATAATCGAAAAGACCACGGGACCCTAACCGGCGACGATAACGGGTTTTGGGTGTTACAACTTCTCTAGTAAATAATCCACATGAATAGGAATGAAGTGACCTGACTTAGTCAATCTATCAACTATAACCCAGATCGAATCTTTCTACCTCGGTGTCACCGGTAACCTTGTAACAAAATCCATACTGACTCACTCCCATTTCCACTCTGGAATGGTAATAGGCTACAACAATCTAGACGGTACCTGATGCTCAGTTTTAACTTGCTGACACACCAGACATCTAGTAACAAACTCAAAAAAATTTTGTTTCATACCTGGCCAGCAGTACATCTTCTTCAAGTCGTTATACATTTTCACACTCCCCGAATGAATGGAATAAGTGCTACTTCGAGCTTCTGTCAAAATGTCTCGTCTCAAATCAGAATTATCAGGAACACACAGTCTGCCTCAGAAATACAACATACCATCAGTATCAACAGTAAATCCAGTAGTGGCATCATTCTACATCTGTTCTTTCTTAGCTATAAGCTTTGAATCATCTCTCCACAACTCTCGAATCTGCTGTAGAAACAACGATCTCATCTTGAGTTCGGCAATAACAGAACCATCACTCTCTAGCAACAAGTGAGCATTCATTTCCCTCAATACAAACAACGATTTTCGACTGAGGGCATCAGCAACAACATTAGCCTTTCTCAGATGATAATCAATCACAAGATCATAATATTTTAGTAGCTCCAACCATCGACGCTGTCGCAAATTTAGCTCCCTCTGTGTAATCAAATATTTCAAACTCTTATGATCGGTGAATACATGAAATCTCTCACCATATAGATAGCCAAATCTTTAATGCAAAGATTATAGCAACTAACTCCAAATCATGAGTCGGATAATTCTTTTCATGCGGCTTTAGCTACCGAGAAGCATAAGCTATTACTTTCTCAGCTTGCATCAAAACGCATCCGAAACCATTCAAGGACGCGTCGCTATAAACAATAAATTCTTTTCTCAACTCAAGCTGTGTCAAAACTAGAGCTTCTATTAACAATTTCTTCAGCTGATTAAAACTCTGCTAGCACTTTCATGACCAACTGAACTGAACAATTTTCTGTAGCAACTTCATCATCGGTAAGGCTTTAACAAACCGACGGTAATAACCTGCTAATCCCAAAAAATTGTGTACCTCAGAAACATTCTTCGGTACTTTTTAATTGAGAATAGCTAAAACTTTACTTCGATCAACTCGTATTCCTTCTGCAACTAACACATGACCCAAAAATCTAACCTCTTGAAGCCAAAACTCGCATTTGCTAAATTTCGCGTACAACAGTTTTTCTCGCAAAAATCTGCAACACCTCTCTCAAATGGTAAGTATGCTCTAACTCTGTCATGGAATAAATCAGTATGTCATTGATAAACACCACTACAAATCTATCCAACTAGGGTTGGAACACTCGGTTCATCAGATCAATGAATGTTGTTGTGGTGTTTGTCAACCTGAACGACATTACCAAAAACTCATAATGTCCATACCGGGTTTCGAATGCTATTTTCGACATATCATAATCTTTCACTCGCATCTTATAATAACCTGACCGTAAGTCTATTTTGGAAAATACGGTTGCACTTTTCAACTGATCAAGTAACTCATCAATACGAGACAATGGATACTTATTCTTGATCGTTACCTTATTCAGCTGCCTGTAATCTGTACACATTCTCATCGAACCATCTTTCTTCTTTACAAACAACATAGGTGTACCCTAGGGCGATACACTCGGTCGTATAAAACCTCTATCTAACAATTCCTATAGTTGAGCCTTTAACTTTTTCAACTCAGTCGATTCCATTCTGTACAGTGGAATCGATATCGGTGTAGTGCCAGGTTTCAAATTAATGTCAAACTTAACTTCTCAGATCGGTGGTAAACCTGGTAACTCTTTTGGAAACATATCTGTAAACTCATTAATAATCGATGCTTATTTCAGTTCTATCCTTGAATTCCTAATGTCAAGCATATAAGCCATAAATGCTTCACAGCCTCTACGAACCATATTCTGTGCTGAGATAGTTGAGATCACTATGGTTTCACTGTTCAATCTGCCGGACTCAACTGTGATCACTTCACCAATCGGGCATTTCAAATCAATCCGTCTTTGCTTGCAATTTACCACTGCATCATGCTTAGATAACTAGTTCATGCCCAAAATCACATATAACTCGGTGAAAGATAATAACATTAGGTCAGCAGGAAATTCACAGCCTTGGACTTTCAGTGGACATTTACGACACACCAGATTAACAATAACACTATGACCCAACGAGTTTGCAAGTTGTACATCAAATTCAGTCGACTCCACAGACAAATTTTTATCAGTTGCTAATGCAGTACAAATATATGAATGAGTCAATCTCGGGTCAATCAAAGCACACACAATATCATTAAAAAGATAAAATATATTGATCACAACATCGGGAGTGGTAGCCTCTTCTCTAGTCCGTCTAGGTGCTCGAACCTTAGATCTGTTTACATTATCCCTGTTATCTCCTCGATTTCCACCTACACTACTACTCTGTCCCGGGTGTTTGCCTTTCTGTGATGTAACAAGAGGTTTCAGACTCTGATCCTCTTTCACTCCAGAGGTCGTCATACAATTTCGCATAAAATGATCTGTACCTCCGCATCGGTATCAAGCTCCTTTCATCTTTCGGCACTCACTCGAATGGTACCTTCGGCAATGCTCGCATGCCATATTAGGTGCATTACGAACAATAGCCACACTGTTTGCAGGCTGGTTCTAGAATCTAGACTCTGATGGCCTTGATCTGCTCCTACTCAGAAATCCAGAGGAAACTGCCACACGAGTCTCATTTTCTCTGAATTTCTTTGGTGGTGGCATAGAAAAAGTCTTGGTAAGATTCTTCTTCCCGAACTCTCGAAATCTCTTCTCTCTCTGCCTCTTATTATTATAAATTTCTTCCAATTTTTTAGCTCTATATGTCAGAACCACAAACGGTCTCAATTCAGAACCACCCACCATCATCTTGATCTCGTCATTCAGCAAATCTTCAAAACAAACACACATAGCCTCATCTGTCGGTACAATCTCTCGGGCATATTTACTAAGACGCACAAATTCTCATTCATATTCTGCCACTATCCTGTTTCCCTATCTTAACTCTAAAAATTATTTCTTCTTTCTATCCAGGTATCGTTTGTTGACATATTTCTTTTTGAACTCTGTCTGAAAGAATTCCCAGTTAACTTCGTTCTCCGTAACCACTGCTAAGATCATCGTCCACAAACTATAAGCCTCATCTTTCAATAATGAAGTAGCACACCTTAGATAATCTTTTGGAGGAAAGGTCATCTCTTCAGAGCTCTCAATGTGTTTTCCAACCAATATTCATCTCTAAATGGATCATCTTCCATACTTCCTCGAAATTCCTCAGCCCCATAATTTTTGACTCGGTCTGTTGAAATACGGCGTCTCTACTTTATCACTAGGGGAGTTGGAGGCGCGACTAAAGGTGCTATGGTCGGGTAGCAGGCTGTGTAACAGGAGGTGGTCTCATCGGGTTGTTCCTCATGAACTCCGAGAACCACTAACCCATCAGTTCGAAGAACATATTCTTTGCTTCATACTCTATCATCGGTAATATCGGTACACCATGACTGGCCCCGGAATGATTAGTCGGGACATTACAGTTTACCTTATTGGTCTCATCTCTTTCCGAATCAGACATCCTGTAGTTATCTGCAAAAACTGTAGTTAGATCAGATCCATCTATATCACACTATCATAGGTTCATATGACATGTACTTCTAATTCATTTAAACACAGTCAATACAGTCCAAGAAACGGCTAAATTGTAAGCTTTGATACCACTAAATGTAACACCCAAAACCCGTTACCATCGTCGATTAGGGTCCCGATGTCTTTTCGATCATTTAAGGTTGACTAATTCTCAATATTTCCTCATTTTAATATGATTAAATAATTTAATAATCAAACATAGCAAGAATTATCAATTTAAGTAACAGCATAATCCATTTAGGGAAAAAATGTGATTTCCAGAATTCTGGGAGACTTCTACCAGTACCTGTTGGAGAAGTATCGGTAAAAGCCAAGTCAGTAAACAATTCAGAAATAGATGTAATATCCTAATAGTAGTTGAGATGGTTTTATCGATACAAGGGTGACTTCTACCGAAACAATACATGCTTCTAGTAATACTAAAAACTTCAAAGAGCTAAGAAGATTTACCCTGCAGCTTCTACTGATACAAGTACTCAGACTATCGATACTATTGTGAATAGAATTATCGATACTTTTTATGATACTATCGATACAATGCAAGTCAGTAACCAACCTCTCTCCTACCTTGTACTTCTAGCGATACATACAAGAGTTCTACCGAAACAAGTATACAGATTTCAAATATTCTCACAAGTTCTCAAGTTTAACAAACATTCTTCATTGAATAACCACATCATACAATAGAAACAACTTAGGCGATCATGATTTCACATGTCTTTACATTTCAATGCATAATGCCTACTCTCAACATTTAGCACAACATACAAAATATATTCAACATTCAATTACAAGTTTCAACAAAGAACCAACCAACCCAAAATCAAGTATTATACAAAATAACATCATCCTAGTACATGTCATATAACCAATTAATGTAAATACTACCAAACAAGTTCCCGAGATAGTGTGATTTCTTCGAGATGATCTGATCCTCAAGAAGCAAAATAGAATCTACAAAACAATAACAAATTTCACAGGTAAGCTTTCATAGCTTAGCAAGTTCGTAGAGTTTAATAAGTTACCCAATAACATGTGTTGTACAATCTGTAAATCAATCGAATTAGAACAGAACTGTACTTTAGTAATCTATAATCAGATTTCATCCTTTTGACCAATGTCATTTTTGTTACCAGTAAACGATGCTACTCGCACTAAGCTGATGAGGACTCGCAATATATGTGGTACCTCAGCCATCGATATGGTATCTGTACATCTAACTATTCCCTAACGATGCTGATCACACTAAACTGACGAGAATATGCAAATCATGCATAAATCTCAGCCATCGTAGGGCCTATAATCCATTCTTGGATTCATTTCACATTTTATTGACTCACGATGCTATAGAGAATCCACAACAAATGTAGGATATCAGCCATCGGAACGGTTTCAAACTCTGACTCAAGGCCTGATAATTCCCTTTCTTTGTTCTCATCTTCCTCGTTTCCAACCATTGTTTCCCATTTACAACAGCTATATAAAATACATTAATGTACAATTTACATAAGAATTTAACATTACGAACTTACCGGACTTAATTGCAATTACGAATAGGCTTTAGAGACTATTCTACTAATTTTCCTTTTCCTCGATCAGTGACACGATCGTAATCTACAATAAATCATCCAAATTCCTCATTAAATCATTTAAAACAATTTGGACCTTTTCAAGAAATTACGAATTTACTCCTAACATTTTACTAATATTCAATTTAGTCCTTAAACACAAAACATGAAAAATAACCATTTTCATTTCAAACCTATACCATCCGAACATCAATGGGTATATTCTCACACCCTACAAGCAATTATTTCATACCAAGTACATGTAATTTCATCATTTTAACATTTTAGTCCTTAAACCCTAATTTTATCAAAATTACTTCACAAAAAGATCCAACCCAAACATCAAGCACTCAAATCCATCAAAAACTTCCAAGAACAAGTTTATTCACTAATGTTAAGATTTATAATATTTGACAGATTCACAAATTAGTTCTTAGATTAGCTAGATTAAGCTAATACGGACTCAAAAATATAGAAATTACTAAAAATGGGTAACAATAGCTTACTCAAATCAAAGCTTAAAGCTTAGAATGCAAACCCTAGCTTTCCCTCTTGTTCTTGTCGAAGAAGATGAAGAAAATAGAAGAAAATATGTTATTTTCTTCTTTAATTTCACTTTTATACCCAATGGTAATTTTGTAAATATTTAGACTTTCATAATTAGCTTTATTAATCACTTAGTTAGCCTTAATTAATCCTATTTATTATCAATATATCTCATGATAGTCCACCCACTAAAATATTTTTGGTTAATTTGTTAATTTGGTCCTTCTATTAACCAACTCAACCTTTGTACCTTTTACGATTTAATCCTTTCTACTCAATTAACTATCTAAATGTTAAAATTTCATAACAAAATTTTAATATGATGCTAATGACAACATAAATATTAAAATAAATAAATTTACAACTCGACTCGTTGGATTTGTGATCCCAAAATCACTATTTTCGACACTACTAAAAATCGAGCTGTTACAAATTTCATGCTCAACTAAGTCCCATTTAGCTTTAGTCTAGTATCCCTCCAATAAAAAATCGTGAGATATGAACCCACACTAAAAAACTTTCAACACAATATTTGTTATCTCTCCTTTATATGGGATTGTATATATTCGTCCCTAAAGTTAATTCAATTTCAATTTAAAAGTGCGCGTTGGGTTGAAATTGTTTAGCGTACAGTTTGGAAGTCGAGTTGGTCGTGTTTGAATTCCTATGAAAAAATTGGCGTGTTTAATTAGAGAAAGCTAATTGGATTCCATCAAGGGAGACAATGATCGAATTTAAGTGACCCATGCGGTTGAGGCCGTTAATATAAGTTGGGCTTTCTAGATCGCAAGTGTCAAAATTATAAATTACGAGCACAAGCTACGTGGTTAGAAATTCAGCAACGATTGATTTGTAGGTCATACCGAAACCAACTACAAAAGAAAGAGTTAGCGGTTGAGACGTTCTCAATCGTTATAACCAACTTATCGATTGGAAGGGAAAAACCATTTTTTCGAGGATCAATTAAAGTTCAAAGAGAACAAAGGCTGAGGCTAAGATTTATATATATATATATATATATATATATATATATATATATGTATATATATTTCCTATGTATTTTATTTCACTCAAATTATTTTGCAATAAAATTTTGTTTTCACTTTATTTTATATTTGAGTTTTTATATATTAGTATCTTTATCACTAAACTCCCATTTTATTTATTTTGAGCAAGCTTGTCACAAGTTGTGGGCACGACTATTCTCGCGACAGTAATTCTGCTCACAAGAAAAGGCGAAACTAGAGAACCAATCCCTATGGATTCGACCCTACTACTTTATACTACTATTTCGTATTATTTTGTCGTAGGAATTTTTATTTGGTGGTTTCAACGCCCATCAAATATTTGGCACCATTGCCAGGGATTGAACATATTTTTCTAATTTTTGTTTGTTTTCTTCATAACCAAGTCGGAATCGAGGACTCTAGAATTTGAACCAGAAATCGAGAAATTAGCTCGAACGCTACAAAAAGAAGCCATTCAACACGGAAAACAACTGCAAGTGAAAGAGGATGAATTCAAAACACTATCTTACACAAGCATTAGACGACACATTAAGTTAACTTGAAGAAATGGCGAAGCAAACCATTCGACAACTTGCTGTGACACCAGATGAACAACAACCGCTGCGCATAACTTATCTGGGGAGGAACTCTATTCAAACTAAAATCGGGCTTAATTCATTTATTGCTCACTTTCTACAGTTTGGAAAACGAGAACCTCTACACTCATCTTAAAGAATTCCACATGGTTATCTTAAGCATGAAACCACAAGAAGTACCAAGGATCAAATTAAACTTCGAGCTTTCCTTTTTTTCATTAGCCGACTTTGCTAGAAAATGACTATTTTATTTACCTTTGAGATCTGTTAATACATGGTCTGATATATCTCGTATGTTTCTTGGCAGATTCTTCCCAACAGTTTGGGTAGCTGAATTACGGAGAAGTATTGTCAGAATACAACAAAAGGAGACAGAATAACTCTATGACTATTGGGAGCGATACAAGAAGCTATGTACAAGTTGCCCATAACATGGCCTACTTGTGCAATCACTTAATATTTCTATTAGGGATTACTCCATATGGAAATGAAGATGATTAACGCTGCTAGTGGAGGGACACTTGTTAACATGACTCCCCAAAGAGTAGGGGAACTAATCTCAATGATGATTATGAATTCTTAACAGTATCGACCAACTACAAAACCCACGAGAAGGGTTCATGAGCTAAGTATTCTATCCATAGATAATAACATTAAAAAACTCGCTAATGTAGTTCAAAATTTGCTTGCAGGAAAGACGAACCCAATTCGGTTGTGCGAGATTTGTGCCATGCCTAATCATCCAATAGACTTGTGCTTGATTTTACACGAGGACACAACAACACAAGTAGATATCGTTGGGAACATTCCAAGGCCACCTTAAAAGCATTATGATCCACATTTGAACACTTACAACGCAAGGTAGAGGGATCACTTTTTAATAATTTATAATTTCTAATGTATCTGAAGACTGGATTGTGGGAGGAGACTTCAACGATATTCTTGAAGAGAACGAGAAACAAGGTGGCCGAAGGAGGGGCCAGGCAGCTATGGAGAATTTTAGGAGAGTTGTGGAGGATCTGGCTTTGACTGATGTGAAACCTAATAAAGGGTGGTTTACTTGGTCAAACAATAGAAGGGGGTGGGTCTGGTGAAGGAACGGATTGACCGCTTTTTTGTGTCTACAAGCTGGTTGAGGCACCAGCCTTTCCTAGCCTCTTATGTTATCAGGCAAGCAAATTTCGACCATGATGCTGTGCTTCTTGATACTAGAGGTCGGGAGCTAAGGGGTGGCAAAAAGGACCCTCACCTCTACTTCAAATATAAAGCTTGTTGGTCCACGAACTCTGAGGTTAAGGACATTATAAAAAATGCGTGGCTTAGTGGTAAGGGAAATATTACCAAAGGGATTGATAAGGTCCGTGAATCTTTGGGAAGGTGGCAGTTTAATAAGTACATTGACCGGAAGGGTCGCATAGATGCTATCAATTTGGAGATTAATAGCATTATGGAGGGGCAAATATTGGATAACAGTGCTGAAGAACTGCGCCAGGCCCGTAAGAAGCTTGCGGGTATTTACAATGAGGAAGAGTCGTATTGGGCTCAACGGTCTCGCATTCGTTGGCTGCATGAAGGGGACAGGAACACCCGGTTCTTTCATGTTAGAGCATCTCATCGAGCTCGAAAGAATGAGATTGAAGGGCTTACGGATGAAGATGGCATCTGGGTTACTAACGACGATGACGTCAGTAGAGTTGCTTACAAATATTTTATAAATTTATTTACCTCTAATGTTGACTCTATCTTGGACCAGGTAATGGAGCATATCCCCACCTGCGTCACTAGTGAAATGAATGATGCCCTGTTGACCCCGGTTTCAGACAAGGAGATCCTGGAAGCTTTTTGCCAAATGGACCCCAGGAAAGCCCCAGGGATCGATGGATTGCCGGAACTTTTTTACAAGGAATAGTGGGATGTGGTGGGAAACGAGGTGGTAAAATATTGCAAGGATATCCTGCATGGGTTACGTAGTGCCAATGAAGTCAATGAAACTGTGATTGTCCTATCCCTAAAGTGGACGACCCCAAGGAAATGGCTCATTACAGACCGATAAGTTTGTGTAGATTCCTTTATAAAATGGTGGCTAAAGTGTGGACAAATAGATTGAAGCCTTTTCTCTCTAGGTGTATTTCTTTAAATAAGAGTGCTTTTGTTCCAAACAAAATTCTTCATGACAATTTTTTAATCGCTCATGAGTTGGTCCATTACCTTCAAAGCTCTAAGAACGGTCCAAACAAGGGCTTTGTGGCTAAGCTCGATATGAGCAAAGCCTATGATCGTGTTGAATGGTGCTTCTTGGAAAACATCCTTATTAAGATGGATTTTGCTAGAGATTGGGTTACTCGTGTGATGGACTGTGTTCAATCGGTGAGTTACGTGGTTAAGTGTAACAACACCTTGACCACCACTTTCAGGCCGCAAAGGGGACTCAGATAGGGAGATCCTCTCTCACCCTATCTATTTCTTTTCTGCATGGATGCTCTCTCTCGAATGTTATTAGATGCCCAAACTAATGGTATATTACGCGGGATCAGGGTTTGCTATGGTAGCCCCCGCATAAATCACTTATTTGATGCTGATGATGCATTGCTTTTTATTAGGAACAAGCTTGAGGATGTGGAGCATCTCCTGCATGTTTTGAAGGTGTTCGAACGTGCTTCTGGCCAGAGGATTAATTATGACAAGTCATCCCTCTTTTTCAGCTCTAAGACCCCTAGTAACCAACGTTCCCTTTTTGGAAACTTGCTGGGCATGAAAATTGTGGACAGGTTGGATTGCTACCTTGGGCTCCCAGTAGTGGTCGGAAAGAACAAAACCAATGTGTTTAGCACCTTGGTTGCAAAAGTGTTAAGAAGAATGAAAGGGTGGTCAAAGAAGCTGCTTTCATTTGAAGGCAAGGAAGTTTTTCTTAAAGCTGTCCTTCAATCTTTGCCTACACACTTTCTGGCTATTTTTCTTCTCCCTCAAGGGATTATAGACAAGGTGGAATCTTGCTTTAAGAGCTTCTGGTGGGCTAGCAACAAAAAGGAGAGGGGATGGACGATGATGGCTTGGAACAGACTCTGCTTACCTAAGGGAACGGGAGGCATTGGTTTCAAAGACTTAAAGCTTTTCAACTTATCACTCCTTGGCAAGCAAATTTGGAGGCTGATAAACCACAGGGAAACTTTATGTTTCAAGGTGCTCTCGGCCAAATACTTCCTTGATGGAGATATCTTCAATTCAAAAAAGGTGGATAAACCCTTTTTTGTTTGGACTAGCCTTTGCACTGCAGCTAAAGCTCTGGAGAAAGGTTTCGGGTGGCAAGTTGTAGATGGCAAGACTATCAACTTCAAAAAGCATCAATAGGGTTTCAAGGGCCTAAATAAGAGGTCGCTAATCCCTAACATTGAGAATATCACCCACAATAATGTCTGCGATCTTTGGTTATCGTGTGGCACTGCATGGGATAAGAATAAGGTGATTGAGATGTTCGACGAAGATATTGGTTACAAAATCTGTAAGCTTCCCATTTTACAGGAAGGTATGTTGGATAGAGTAATCTGGTTCCATTGTCCCCAAGGGATTTATTCCACGAAATCCGGCTATTCCTGGCTTACCTTGCAAAAAACTGGCTACGGCCCCCACAGATTGATTTGGAGGATTTTGTGGAAGCTTAATCTACCCCCGAAGGTTCGTATTTTTCTTTGGAGAGTTTGTCATAATTTATTGCCCACTAAGGCGAAAATTGTTGCTGTGAATACTTCTACTTGTCCTTTGTGTCCCAAGTGCAACGGGATGGTTGAAACGATTACTCATGCTCTTCGCGACTGCCCTGAAACTAGAAAGGTGCTGACTCATGGTGGGATTGATGGTCGCATCTTGAATTCTGATTGGACGACTAGGGTTGACTGGATTGAAAGTAGCATGCATTTATTAGATAAATCTGCCTTTAAGTGTTTTGTCCTGGTTCTGTGGAATATATGGAACTCCCGTAATAACCTGATCTTCAAAGGAAACAAGGAGGACCCTAGAGTTGTTTGGGATAGGGCAGCTCATTTCAGTCAAGAGTTTCAATTTCATAATTTGTATCAGCCTGCCTTGATATCTCGACAGAGTTGTATGCTAACGTGGTCAGAACCTATGCAGGGGACTATGAAAATTAACTTTGACGCTGCATGGGAGAATTCTGAAGCTGGCACGGGTTTCATCGCTCGTGATGAGGAAGGCTTTGTTCTCGGGGGTGGTATTTGTTTTATTCCTAATATTGTTAATTCTGATTGGGCAGAAGCTGATAGCCTTTACAGGTGCCTCACGTGGGCTAAAGACAAGAAATGGGCAAATATTACCTTTGAAGGTGACAGTGCCTCTATCATCAACAGAATGAATAGTAAGCGTCATGACATTACTGCCTTGGGATGCAAAATCCGGCTATGCAGACAATTGCTATCTTCTTTAAATAATTGTAATATTCGGTGGTGTAATAGAGTTTGTAATAAGGTGGCTGATTGTCTTAGGTCTCCACAAAAAGTGTAATTTTCTATTTGACTTGGATTTTCCTTGTGAAATCCAAAATCTTGTAATAAATGATTCTTTTGATTAATAAAAGAGGGTGGCCTTTTGGCCTTATTTGATTCCAAAAAAAAAAAACATGAGAAAAAATTGTTGGTATAAGAGTAAGTAGTCCCACATTGTTTAGGAACATATTGCAAATGAATTATGAGTCTATATAAACACATAACCCACATCATTTAAGAAAAATAAGGGAAATGAGACTTCTAGTCTATATAAATATTTGGTTAGTACGTTTTATTTTCATATTAATAGGTGACACCAAAAAATTAAAAAATATTGGTGTTGCCACTTTTAGTGCTGTTGTGGCAAAAAGCGTTTTCAGTTGGAAGCATTTTTTTCTAAATTAGCTGAAAATGCTTTCAACTGGAAGTGCTTTCGTAAAATATGTTTATTCTTGTAAATTTTCCAAAAATTAGCCTATTCATGTAATTTTTTAAATTTTTCAACATTTATTAGTAAATTAGTCTTGAATGCTCTCCCATATATTTATGTAATATTTTTATATTTTATTTATTTTTAAAAAAATAAAGTAATATTTAGTTGACAATTTTTATATTTTTAACACCTTTAAGAAGTGAAGACATGCCACTTTAAGAAAGTGCTACCTCCTCAATTGAATTTCTTAAAAAAGAAAATTTAAAATTCAAATATAAAATAGAAACTTATAAAAAAATTATTAAACTTATACAAACTTATAAAAATATACGACATTTATAAAATAATTTAAAAAATAAAAAAATAATATAAAATTAGAAATTTATAAAAAAGAATAAAATTATTTCTATAAAAATAATTTATGAAAAACATAAAAAATTATAGGAAATTTATAAAAATGAATTTTATTAAAATATAAAAAATTAAATTATTAGAAACTATAAAAATCATATAAAATTATTGAAATATTATAAGAATTCTTAAAATTATTAGAAAAATGAAAAAAAATAGAAATATTTTAAAGTATTTTAAAAATTCAAATTAGAAAACGTAAAAAAAATTTAAAAAATTCATGTCTTGAACGAACTTGGATAATCTAAAAATTGAGAACTTATTTTTTAAAATTATTTTTTTCGAATATACTGGTGTGATTACATGATAGAATCTGTTCATACTTTCTTAATCCTTTGACAAGGTACATACACTTTGCAAACACAAGCGCTTGAACCCGGGACCTTTAAGATGAACAACATCTTCTTTTTCACTGGAATCACTTATTGAGTTCATTTTAAAATTATTTTTAAAATATATATATGGAGTTGTTAAAAATACGTCTAGAATCTTAAGAAATAAAAAAAATACGTGAAATAATTTCCAGATTTAGATAAAATTTGGCGCCAGTTTAACCAAGTTTATTTTGGACATGTATCTTTAATAATTTTTTTATAAATTATATAATTTATAATTTTTTCTATAAAATTTCAATAACTTTTTATAATTTTATATTTATTTTTAATAAATTTTTAAAAAATCACAATATATATTTATGAGTCCTTCACTTTTTTATTTCATTTAATAATGAAATATCATATTATTATTCACTTATGATATATAAAACTTACGCGTTGTATCAAATATTATTAGAAAAGATTAATATGAAAAAGAAAAAAAATAAGAATCGGATTAAAAAAATTACCAAATCCAAGGTAAAAGTTTAAGGTTTTATCAAACATCGTGGAGAAGCCCTAAAAATTTGGGCTATCTTGAACATGATGTGCCAGCTTTTGACTACCCAAATCAAGCCCAGAACTTGGTGATGGCTGATCATGAGCGTCTGGTGTCGACCCACATTGAAATGGCCATTTCAGCCTACAATAAGATCTCGCCAGAATCTGGATCAAGTGAGCTCCAAAAGAAAGCTTCTCTGTAATCTCCTCGACCATCATTTTCCACATATTGCATTTTTAGACATCTTCCCAATTCAAGATAACCTTTGGTTTGGTGTCCCCTCCCAATTCCATGTCCATGCTCGGAAAAATCTAAGCTCTGCTCAAACTCACTAAAATCATCTCTCTCTTCAAATGACCACAATTATGGCCGTCTCAACTTCCGCATTCTTATTCACACCTTCCGTTATCTCCAAGTCCACTACTTTCGCCTTCTCTCCTTTAGTTTCACATCGCAAATCCTTCCCTTTCCGTTTCTCCACGTGGTTTCCTCACTTGGGTCCATCTTTTTTTTCTCAATGGAGTGGTCTAAAGCATCTGGGCATTTCAATCTCACCAAAATCTCTTAAATTAGGTATTTTTTTTTTTGTCTGGGTTTCCTCTTTTTAAGCTGTCTTTTTACTCTATGCAGTTCATTTATTTTGATTATTGAATTTCAGAAAAAAGAGGAAGATGTAAAGGAAAGGTGGTGCATGCATCTTTGTTTGGCGTTGGAGCTCCTGAGGCTCTCGTTATTGGGGTAGTTGCTTTGTTGGTTTTTGGTCCCAAGGGTCTGGCTGAGGTATGTTCTGCCTTTATAGTCTAAGGGACAAGTCATTCTCATTTGCATGTTGTTTCAATTATAAGCACCAATCTGTCGCTTGATCCTTTTATGGTTTGTAACATTTGATGATTTTCCAGGCTGTTTGTGTCCGTCATATGTTTGTAATGTATGTCTTTGTACAGTTCAAGTTTCTGATTTCATGTGGGTATTGGGTTTAGATAGGTCCTAAGCTTTGGAAACATAGGTTTTGTGGCAACTATTTTAAAACATTAGTCTCTATCCAACCCTTCAAATATGAATTAAGCAACAAGAAGCAAAAAAAAAGGGTAGAATTTTCTAAGGAGTGCCTGGGAAGTTGGTATGATAACTTGTTGAAACTGAGAATTATTGCTGGTTTATAGTTGGATTTTTTAGACAATACTTAGCTTTGCTTGAAGGTTTCTTGTCTTATATAAGAATTCAAATGTTCGTTTAAATTATCATCTTAGATGATAGAAAGAATCCTTTTTATTAAGATGAAATGCATCTTTTAGTATATGAGTGAACAATAAACTAATTCAATTGGTAATATTTAGCCATTCCGATGACTTAATTTCAGTAAAGAGAAGGACAAATTTTCGCTTATTTTGAAGTGGTCTTTTTTTATCAGTTTTTACTCATCTTTCTAATTTCAAGTTTAAAATTGTACCAACTATTCTTTTGTTTATGTCTAACTATTGTACTACATATGTAATAAATAAGCATTTTCCTCATATTATAAGACTAGTAACCAAGCGAGGCATTAATGTAGTGTCGTTTGACAAGATAATGATTTTTTTCCCTTGATGCAGAAACATTTTTGTCATTTAAGTCCAACTCATTCCATTTGTGATCTTTGTTGACTTTATGACTCCAATGACTTTTACATTATCTGGCATGAAAAGAACGATTGTATTACCCTATTTTAAACCCTTAAGTTCCCCTATCCTTTCAGGGCTTGTTCTACTGATGCGTTGATTGTCTTTAGTGATCGAGATCTTTAAGAATAAGTGTTGTGTCTTTTACCTCAGATCCCTCTTCACATTTTACTAAATGGCTCGATATGTCGAGAAGAATCTAACTTGTGAGGACTGGAGAGTTTGCTATATATCACATTTTATTAATTAGGCTTCAAGTTATTCAAATTGAAGGGGTGAATATTTCCGTAGGTATTGTGATAAGGATTGATAATCAATTATTAAATATGCTGTAAACATGTAAGTGCTTGGCTGCTTTGATCCTTTAAGAAGTAGCTGCACTGTGATACTTATGAACTTATCAAGGATTTATTTACGAGTACATAGCAGACATTTTGATGCCTTCCATAAATGACTATTCTCGCAGTTTAGCAAAATGTGGTCGCTAACTGTTTAGGCTGCATTACTTTTGCTACTTATTTTAAATAATTAAAAATTATAGAAAAGTCTTTTGCATACAAAATATGTTACTGTCCTTTTATGTAAGATAATTATGTTTAAAATTTGTCACATTTGATCTACATATTCGTTTTTTAGTTGAATACAGTTATGCTTTTTACCATTCATATATTGTTCTGTAGAAATTTTTTGAGGAAGCGAAAACCAAGTTTTAAATAAGCTGATCAAATGATCAAACAGAACCTTTATAGTTAGGATCATATTCTATTTAAGTTAAATCCTCTCGGCCTCTGAAATGGCATAGTAAAGTGCAGGTTGCTAGGAATCTGGGGAAAACATTGCGTGCGTTTCAACCCACCATTAGAGAACTTCAGGTAGGGCCCAAACCCTTTGGTTTTACTCGTATCTTTACTATGTAATAACTCTGCCCTTCTGAACTCTTCCCCTTTATATCTTCTGTGAAGGAAGTTTCGAGGGAATTCAAGAGCACCCTTGAACGGGAGATTGGTCTTGATGAAATGCCGAGTTCAACACAAAATACACTGGATAGGAACAGTCCCTATCTAAGTAACTCTCCCCCAACACCTTCACCAGTTACCAGTGCTGAGGAAACTGGTAGTGATGTTGAACCAGGTAAGTGCTTTATATTCTTATATTTTGGGCTAATTAGTGGCATGAAATTGTCTTATAAGATTTTTCCTTTGAATCTCACTTACGTTATTATGATCTCTTACCCTGAAACATGCACTAAATGCTACAGTATAGCGTTTGATCCTGCTTTTTATGGCTTAGTTGTAGGAACTTTCCTTATTCCTTATCCCATTCCCTTTGTGTATTCCAAAGGAATTTAAGAAGCATGCAATTCTGTCGCTTGATTGCAGATGGTGCTCAATCCATAAAAGACGCATATACGAGTGAAGAATACTTACAGGTCACAGAAGAGCAGCTAAAAGCTTCAGCTTCCAAACAGCAGGACCAGGCCGCCTCTCCCGGAGAAACCAAATTAGAATCCCAAAGTCAACGTGAAGGTTGGTTCTTCTTTTTCTTTGTATTTCTCTGTCTATTGCCTTTCTCTTTCTCACTTTGATGTTATTTGTGTAAAATCAATAGCAGCTACTCCCAAAGAAACTGCCACTGCAGCTGCTGCTGCGATGCCTGCGTCTCAGAAACCAGAAAGCGAGGCGGAAAATCCATGAATGGAGATAGAATGTTTATCATAGAGAAGCCTCTAATTAGGGTACTAGAAACTTCCTCAGAAAGGTATAAAAGCAAGGAAAGAAACACCACGTTTTGGCCATTTCTTATTCTTCTAAATTTTGGTTCAAGTCACTGTATATTAGATCTTTGCAAATGTGCTATCTGTACGTAATCACCAAGGTCATTGTACAACATAATTTGATCTCAAGACCATGTTCTCATTGGAGGAGTGATTGCCAAATCCTCATTTTGTTCCTCTTCACTCTGGAGATGTTTGTCTGCGTCTTTAACTAAAACCTTTCTGATGAAACAGTAAGGAGAAAATGTTGGAAAAAACAATTACGTGTTTGCTAAAATATGAGCCCATTTTCCAACAAAAAAATACTATCCCAAAATCTCAATTGACAAATATATGAACACTTTTTGAATTGCAATATTGATGATTTCTTTTAACTTCCCAGAATAAATAAAGTTGCTGGGAAATTAAATTTTTAAAAGCACACTTTTTAATATTAAAGGGACCTTCACCATCAGGTAGAATTAAAAAGAACAAAATTTCATCCGTTAGCAGCAAGCTTGAATTTGGCATGAACTAATCATAAGCTTGCTTTTATATTAAGTTTATTTCACAATTTAGTATTGAATTATATTCATTTTTATATTTTGATACTTAAATATTTTTGTTTCATTTAAAAAAATTAAGAGACATATTCAGCCAATCGATATGTATCACATGGTGTATCTTTATGCATGTGAATCGATGGCATCACATTCATAAAAAAAATCTAAATTAAAAATATTATATAAAATAAAAACATTATTAAAAAATTATGTAAAATATAAATAGTTCACAAAATTAAAATGGAAAATAACAAAATTTTTAAAATATATAAAAAACTATAAATATATAAATTCTAAAGTTTATAAGAATTATATATATTCAAAAAAATATATAAAAGTTTTAAAAAATATTTAAAATTTTAGAATATTTCGAAAAATGTGAAATTTTAAAATAATATTTTTGTAACAACTAAAAATGAATTGGAAAAAATAAAAAAAATTAAATATATATAAGGCTTAATATAATTTTTGGTATCTAATCTTGACACTTTTTTTTAATTTGGTACGTAAACATTTTTTATGCTCAATTTGGTACCTACATTTTTTGGGTTCAATTCGATACCTAACTTAGCACCTTTTCCTAACTTGACACATTTTCTTAATTTGGTACCTAAACTTTTTTTATGTTCAAATTTGAGTAGGCTTAAATATTTTTCTCAAGTTAGTACTAATGATTTTTTTTATCCAAGTTGGTACTTGAATTTTCATTTGGTTAAGGGTTTTGGGTTTTCTTGTAACGGTGTTAAGTTTGGGACACATGGCACTTTTCAAATAGTTACACATGGAAATGTTGATGTCATTATGACAGTATAATTCAGTTTTTTTTAAAAATTAGAAGTATATATAAAAAAATGGTGAGTATTTGGTACACTGACAGTGTATTTTTTATTCGACAAGAATCCTTAAAAATTGACGTGTTTTTTTTAATATTTTACTATACCCTTATAAGATACTTGCTAACCTTTTAATACTGCTTGTGAAGTCTCCAATGGCTATGTACCAAATATTTTAAATCATAAAAATTTATAAATAAAAAATAAAAATAAAGTTAGTATTTGGTACACTAGAGTGTACTTTCTTTTATTCCATAAGCAATCTTGAAAAATTGACATATGCTTTTTTTAAATATTTAATTTTTTTTATGGGAAAATAGGCATTTCAATGCCTTTTATTCATACTCAAACTTCAGAAATTGCTAGAGAGGCTTTAAACAACAAAGTACAAAGATAAGAACTTGGAATGTCAATAATACAGATGTTAATGTCCACCATATTGCAACTACGAGCCAAACGGTCTGCTACCACATTCCTGTCCCTTCTGATCAAACTAAATTTGAAGGCATCAAAGCAACGGGTCATACGAATAATCTCTTTCACAATGGTAATCGAAGGATCTCCATTTATGCATTTGGTAAGCATTCTCAACGCCTCTGTACTGTCACTTTCAATTACTACACTCGAGCACCCTCGATGCTGTGTGACTTGTAGGCCATGGAGTATCGCCCATAATTCCGAATCTAAGGCCCATCCTTTGACTAAGAACCTGTGGTAACCAGCAAGCCATTCCCCATCTAAGTTACGAAGAACACCTCTAGCTGCTGCCCATGTCCCTTCTCTATCAGCTGCTCCATCAGAGTTTATCTTTATCTAACCCGGATCAAGAGGTATCCACTTCATATCTCCTTTGCTAGTAGCTGACACCTGCCCTTGTTTGTAAGACGCAGCACAAATGTTCCCAACAAAACAAATGACAACATTAATAATGTTGTATCCTGTATCAAGTTTCTGCTGAAATACAAAAGAATTTCTGTGCTTCCATAAGAACCAGCAAGTGATAGCAAACACAACACTGCTCTTAGCTTCATCAGAATTCATCAAAAAATTTCCTTCTAAACCATCGACAATCCATTCTTCGAAATCCATAGTAAAAAAATGTTGAAGATCCTTTAACAAGAGCAGCTACACCCATACCGATTTCGCTAGCTGGCAGTCTCTTAATACATGGATGACAGATTCATTAGCAGCGCCACAAAGAGCACATCCCGCATTATCGGTCATACCCCTACGGACTCTTTCGTTGTTAGTCAAGAGTCAGCCACTTCGCACAAGCCAAAGGAAAGTTTTAATTCTTGGAGGTAATATATTGTCCCAAACCAGCTTCCATTTAGTGTCCTCCATGACTAAGTCATCTGTAACCAGACTTTTATAAGCAGATTTAACAATGAAGCTTCCATCTTTACACATTTTCCAAGAGCATATGTCAGCACCGAATTCGTTCTTTGGAGGAAAGCAAACCCTTATACGTTCCAACACCTCATGGTTAAAGAGAGTTCTTAACACCTGCCAATCCCATTCACCTTTACCATCGACCAAATTTGCCACTTTGTAATGATCTGGTAAATGACGACCAAGAAGCAAGAAATATTTTAGTTTCCCCAACTTTGGAAGCCATTCATCCTAAAGAAAATTGGTCGTTCTCCCATCCTTAATGCACCAATATATCCTTGCTCGAAACTGACTCCAAATTTTCACAATCGACCGCCACACATAAGAGCAACTTGGTCTATCAATTGTGTTCGGACAAACATCATCAATCTTATATTTTGCTCTAAGAATATGCACCCAAAGAGCATCCAACTTAGTAACAAACAAGAAGGCTAATTTCATAAGATAAGAGGTATTTTGGGAAAAATTTCGAGAGTGGAGAAACTAGTTGTCCATGGTTGTATTGTCAAATAATGTCTGAATATAACCCAGGAACCCTTCGATAGAACATTGCTATAATCCAAATCGGATTCAAATTTAGCAAGATAATAATCGTTTTCAATGTCCATCAACTGAAATCTCCTGGATGGTTTCCATAACGAGCAAACTTTGTTCCACAGGGCATTATACCCTATTTTCCTTCCCAAAAGCTTAATGACAAGAGTTTTTGACATACTCTTATCTAACAGGCCATATACTCTATCTGAGAAGTCAAGTGTTGGAACTCCATCAACCACACATTTCCGAACATCTCCCTCAGGAAGTTTCAAGTCATCCCCATCCCACTCATCATCCAATGTCACATTCTCAGAGGTCGAATTCATGACAGCATCACGAAAAGAAAGGACCTGAGGTCTCCCTCCCTCCAACATAACATCATCTCCACCAACATTCGATAGCTCCTCCTCTCGTCGTCTAACCTTTTTTCGTCCAACTGTTGTCGCTAATTGCTCCATATTTTAAACTTTAACGATATTAATTCATATTAATTTTTAATATTTTACTATGTCTTATAGGACACTTGTCAACCTTGTGGAATTTAAAAACTCCACGGGCGGTGTAGTAATTAATTTCCGATTAATTATCTTATATAGTGCTAGTGGAATAAAAAAAATTCACAAACAAGTCTAGAATGATGTAATTTATTTTTAAGTATAATAAAATAATAATAAAATAATTAAAAAACACTTTACATCATCTAAATTCATTTGTGAAGTTCTTTTACTCTTACGGTGAAATAAATAATTACTCATAAAAATATAATAAAAGTTGTTAAAGATTACAAAAATTAAGTTAAATTGACTATTTTTTTAATTTTTATTTTAAGGGTAAATTATATTAACAATAACTCAACTTTGATTTAGGGGAAAAAAATTCACTTTGATTTCATTTCAGTTACTCAACTTTGAAAAAATGACAAAACAATCTTTTTTACCTTTTTCACGGAATTTTTGTTGTCATCCAGATCAACATCACCTTTCATCTCTCCCTTTTCTTTACTTTCACCATCTAATCCTTCTTCCTTTTCATCCACTACCACTTCTTCCTCATCTTCATTCTCCTTCTTGGCTTCTTCAGCCTGAGATTCTTCTTGCTTCTGATTCTCTTGATATTCTTTTGATAATACGTTGGATAACTTTGACTTATCCTTGTATTTTTTTCCTCTTTGAAACATGTTTCTCATTCTTTTTCCTAGATTTATGTTAAAGGCAAAGACCCATTAACCTTTTTCTCATTTTTTTTCTTTAAACTAGATTCAATCTTCTTTTTGTTATCATTTGCATCATGTTTTCTATATATTTTCCTTTAGATTTGCTTACCATTGTTTTTGAAGCTACAAGTTCATCAATGTCATCAAAGCTCTCCCTTTGAACAATAACAGAATTAGAAGGAGAAGAGAACATAGACCAAACAAAAATAAAACAAAGACCCAAGATTGTCACTGCCGTCATCTTTACACAAACCCCATGCTGGTGCGTAACTTGTCGACCAAACCGAGCCAAAGCCATGTCCTGTTTTTCAAACCTCTCAATAAATGCCCCTTGAAGTAAGCAAAATTGAAACAAAACAGCACACCGAACAATGAAATCTAGTCCTTAGATGGGAGAAAACCAAAGAATAAGCGAACCAAAAAGTGTATATTTGTTACAAGATTTGGAAAAGAAAACTTCAGGAAAGAAGTAAATAAGATCTGTTGAGTTCTGAAGTGGAGCTTTAAAAAACTAAAAGCTCGGACCCTCAAGCAAGCATTATAACGAAAGAAAAAGAAAAAAAGGTTTTAATAAAGGTTCTTAAAGGTTTTAACCATCTTATGCAGCAGCAGATGAGACGATTGTGGAGTTGCAGGGAGAAGCCCTGAGGATTCTTAAAGGTTCTTAAAGCATATGAGGGCTTTATTTTTTAGTAAATAACCCTTAACCAATCATCTTCTCTTTTTTTTTACCCTTTGACTACTTGTCCAATGTGGCAAGTTAACTTGTCACATTATCGTTCTCGTTAAGCCCTTAACAGAAACTGTTAATCAATAATTGTTAAGCCTTTAACAAAAACTGTTGTCGAAACCACCTTGAGGACTGGGCTTCGAAGAATCATTTTAAAATTTGAAAAAAGAGGTAAAGGGGGAGTCGCCACCAATCTGTTATTTCGGGTGTGATTGGATCACCACAAAACGTTTGAAACGTTTAAAAATGTTGGTCTACGAAATCCAAAAAAAATGGGTTCGGGAGTCGGTTACGCATGAGGAAGGATTAGCACCCACATACGCCCAAAATTGGTACCACACGATTATTTTCGGGTCTTGTTTTATGAAAATAGTGAAAACTCGAGTAAAGTTTAAAATGCAGTGTTTATTTTGAGAGGTTTCGTGCATTTTTTAAAGAAATCTTTTTAAGAACATTTGTCCCTGTATTTCAAGCCTCTATGAGAACTAAAGTCGTGTCCAACACATTAGGGCACCATATTCTCGGAGCTTCGAAATTGAAGGGCATTTAGGGGAATTTTAAAGAGAGTATTCTATCGCGTGGATTATAAGAAATTCACACCCAGCACGTTAGGGCATGGTGTTTCGAGGTTTTCACACGAAAGAACATTATTTCTTTTTTTGGTCTTAATATCCTTTGTAAATATATATAAGATTGAAGAATAGTTTGGAAAACTTTTGCAAGGGATATCCGATTTGCGTGAACTACGAAAATCACACTTAACACGTTAAAGCACGATTTTTCGAAGTTTTCATACAAAGGACATTGCCTCATTTTAAAATTATTTGTGACATATGCATATAGATATATTTAGAGAATTTTGAAAAATTCGTATTAAATTTAAAATGCAATCCTCAAACATATGATTTGAAGGATTAAAAGAGATTACTCGTTTACTTCGACTTTCACGAAGAATTAAAGTCGCGACCAACATGTTAGGACACGACATTCTCGGAGCCTCGAAGTGAACGGGCGTAAAAAGCTTGAAAAGGATATCCGATTCGTGCGAGTTATACGAAGAAATCACACTCGACACGTTAGGGCGTGATTTTTCAAAGTTTATGCTCGAACGAAATATTACCTCGATTTTTAAAATAACTTGTAAATGGATGCGTAAGTTTAAAACACGAATGGCGATTAATAAGAGAAGTTAAATATGAAGCAATATAATAAGCAGGTAAATAATATGCGAAAATATAAAATGCAAGTGCAAATAAATGCAAACATTGGTAAGGAAGAAGAAACGATGAAATCGGGATTGAAAACGGGACTTTTGGATACCCAGGGGCAAAATGGTAATTTTCGGTAAAATTGGGGTTAAAAATAGAATTTTGGAAAGTTCAGGGGTAAAATGGTAATTTTTGATGGAACCGAGGTTAAAAACAGAATTTGGAAAGTTTAGGGGTAAATGGTAATTTTTGGTGAAACTGGGGTTAAAAATGGAATTTTGGAAAATTCAGGGGTAAAATGGTAATTTTTGGTGAAATCGGGGTTTAAAATGGAATTTTGGAAAGTTTGGGGGTAAAATGGTAATTTTTGGTTAAATTAGGGTTAAAAATGGAATTTAAGAAAGTTTAGGGGTAAAATGATAATCGGGGACCTATAAAATAATAAAACCAAGAAAGGGTGACACGTGGCAGCCCCACAGGTACCCAGAAGTCAAAGGACTAATTTATAAATCTTGAAAAATTCTCGGGCCAATTTTGTAATTAAATGAAAGTTGATTTAAGGATTAAATTAAAACAAATTAAAAATGACAGGGACTAGATACATAAATATGCCAAAAAGTGACACGTGGCAGCCTCTGGTGCAGTCAAACAGTCAAAGGATTAATTTATAAATCTTGAAAAATTATTGGGCCAATTGTGTAATTAAATAAAAGTTGATTTAGGGATTAAATTAAAACAAATTAAAAATGACAGGGACTAGATACAGAAATAAGCAAAAAAGTGACACGTGACAACCTCTAGCGTAGCCAAACAGTCAAAGGACTAAATTGAAACCAATTAAAATTACCGGGTGATATTGTAAATAATTAAAAATGCAGAAAGGACTAAATTGAAACAAATAAAAAATGCGAAAGGACTAAACGCACAAATAGACCATTAAGCGAAAACACGCGGATCCCAGAGCGGGTTCGGGTCGGGTCGGATCGGCCCAATGGGTACTATAAATATTATTTTTTGGTTTTTTTAATTTCATTTCTTCATTTCATTTTTAAAAAAAACCCAGCCCCCCTTTGGTTTTCTCTCTAGAGGCTCCCATGGTCGACCGAGCATTGGTTCTTCCTTGGCCGCCGTCGCGCGTCAGGTCCCACGCGCGCCGTGAACGGTTCCCCCAACACCATCGCCGTTCGATCTCCGGCGCCCACGCGCCCACGCGCCGTCGTCCAGGTAACCGAAAGTCTCTTTTTCTTTCATTTTTTTCTTTGTTTTATTGATTTCTTTTGCTTAAAAGCCCGGATCTGGGTTTGAAACTAGATCCAAAATACATTTCAATCGTTCTCTTATTTCTTTTTTAAAAAAAAAAAAAACTATTCCATTCCAAAGTCCCCAAATAGGTTTCAAAAACCCTTTTTCAGATCTGTTATCATCGATTAATAAATCTATACTTTGTGCTTGGAGGGGTTTTAATCCCCTTTTCTTTACGCATTTTCGCAGATCTATGGGCGATGGGGCGCAAGCAACAACGGTGGTAGGCTCTGGTGCGAGCTTCCGGCGGCGGCGGCGGTAACGGCTTGGGTGGATCCGATGGTGGCTCCGGTGGTGGTGCAGTCAAAGGGGCGTATTCAAAAACCCTTTCCGATTCTCTCTCTTTTTTCTTTATTAATTTTTATTATTATTAAAATTATTATTAAAAATATTAATACTATATTTATTTCTATTAAAACTTATAACTTTTATTAATAAAACTATTTAATACTTGGTAGGCAATTAATGGGTGCCTTAAAAAATGGATGAATATCATAACTGCAGTTAATAAAACTTAAAACATATACATGTACATGAGGTTAAAATGTCAGAGTTAATGAGGAGCATAAAACTTAATAACTATTAACGCATAACATTTAAGAGGAAAACTTTTGAAGTTTGAATAACAGATAAAGATGTGGCATCATTCAAAGCATGCATTTAATACCTTTTCAAGCTCAATGCTTCGTGTTCTAATGACGAAGGGTGCCTCTGTTTGTTACCTTTGCTTGTTAACTGCCCCCTCTTTTGTTTATATGGGCCTGTAGTAGAAATCTTTTGTTTTTAGTAATGTTTATGTTTTTGAGTTCGCATAGCTAAATCTAGCTTAACCAAGGACTAGTTTGTGAATCTGTCAAATGTTATAAAACTTACCATTGTTGAAAATTCTTGTTCTTGAAAGATTTTGATAGATTTTTATGCTTGGTGAATAGATTCACTGATTTTGTAAAGTGATTTAAGAAAGTCCCAAACCCTTTTTTTCTTTGATTTTTTATGAAAATTGAATCATGGGAGCTTGATTTACCTAACTCATGTATTAATTTGTTAGAAAGCTACCATTGTTGAGAATTAGATGAATTTTGTGTGAAATTGTTAGAAATTAAGCTTAGACTAAGAAAAGGACTAAATTGTAAAGCTTAATTGTTAGTTTCGTATATTAGGTATAAAATGTAAGACTACAGTAAAACCTTGATAAATTAATAATCTCGGTTAAATAATAATTTTTTTCAATCCTGACTTGGACCAAGGGGATAAAATAATAACCTCGCTAAATGCATAAGATAATAATTTTTAGAAAATCCTTAAGGACCCAATGAAGATAAAAAATAATAATTCACTAAAAAGATAATAATTTTTAGCCTCCAACGTGTCAATGATTCCCTTAGGAATAAGAAAAATAGAAAGTAAGTGCATAGGTAAGGATTGAAGGACTGCTATCACAAAAATTTCCTTCACCCTAAAAGATAAAAGCCTTTTAGACCATCCCTTTATTCTGTTAGAAAGCTTGTCAATAATATTCCTGAAAGCATTAGTTTTGTTCTTACCAATAAGCAAAGGGAGCCCAAGGTAATTATCAATGGACTCAACAATGAGCATGCCTAGAATATTAATAAGTTGGATTCGTTGGTTACTTTAGGTATTTGGGCTAAATTAGATCATAGATTTTGAAAATTTTATTTTTTTCCGCGAGGCACCTTCAAAAGCAACTAAAATATCTTTGACCGTTTCAGCATCATCCTTTTTATTTCTAACAAAAAGAAGGGCATCATCAGCAACTAAAATATCTTTGACCGTTCTGAAAAAATCGTATCTATACCCTAAAATTTTCCTAGCTATTTTATTGACAAAGAAAGAATAGAAGTTACTGAAGTGATGTGCTTGTGTTCAAACATTCACCCTGAAGTCATCTGGTATTTCTACCAGTGTTATTCCATGTTTTATTGTTTGATAGTAATTGGCGAATTTTTAAGGATTAGAGTTGGATTCTGTTGAGAGTTTTTGCATCTTTCTATTTATGATGCTCCATTTCACGTCAGTGAAATCTTTTTATTTATGCATCTCATTGTATCATCATGTCAAGTCAATGAAATTGATGTGGCATAATAGAGAAAATAACTATAGAAATAATTAAGACTGAAGAAATTAGTAAGAAATAAGATGGAATTTAATCTTGAATGGCGACCTAAGAAGGATTGGACTAGTAAGAAATAACAGACCCCAAGTAACTTTAACATTTGGATGTGCAGAAGTGAAGGATTTCTAGAGATGCAAGTCGAATAAGCAAATATGAGTATAGATTATCGAGTTGAGTTCAGATCCATGAGTATGTACAGCATAGAGAACATTGTCAAAGCATCAAAAATTGAGGCATACCTGGACTAGGTGAGTTAGTACAGCCTTTAGATGAGTGTTTGTTGGAAATCTTAAGGCTAACGAAAAGGCAATTGGAGGATCCACATCCAAAGCAGTCGTGGAATATCCCCTGAATATAAAGATACATACAAATAACCAAATTTCAAATGTAACAAAAAGGATCCAAAAAAATTTTGTGAATCTAAAATATCAAGAGATTTATTCCACTGGAAAATGAGGTTGTGCCCAAACTTCATTCCGATCAACCTCACAGCATTAGAAGCAGCTTTAATATTCAAATGGCAACAGAACATAAATACAATTCAGAGAGTGATATTGATCATTCTGCAAATATTTTCAAAATAATTAGGACTTTCAGGCAACGTTAACCCGCATACAAAATCTGATATCAAAGAGAAGATCATGAAACTGTGGTACCGGATCTGAATAAACAAACCTCGGATATAGAATCATAGAAGATAGATCTGAACTTCTGCTAGACGGCGTGAAGGAACAACAAATAACAGAAGAGATGAGAAATTTAAAATGATATTTACGGTCAGTGTTTGGAAAGATGAATGGGTATCTATAGAAACAACAACAAGAAAAAGTTTGAAGAGATATCAGCCATACGCACTCTCTGTGAAGATTAGAGGGCATATGTGAAGAAGATATCTGAAACTTTTTGTTTTAAATGGGAAACATGCGCGCGCCAACTCACCTCTGCGCTGCGTTTTGTTTTAAATTAAATGGTTCAAAACGGTGCGTTTATATTTTGTAATTAAATTACAGCTTATGTTTTTGTTTGTAAAACTTTGAAAGGCCATAACTTTACTCTCGGTTGTCCGTTTGAGATGATTTTTTTTTGATTTCGAATAACTTTTCGAGATCTACGCGCTGACAAACTGCCAAAGGCGGTTTGCCAACGTTTTTGTTCAAAACGAGCCTTTTTTGCCTTTAAATTTTGATTTTTTCGGTTTAAATTTGAATTTTGAAACATTCAAACTATTATTTTCCTTGCTTACTCGAAGCAAATACGAAATATTTTTTTACAGAATTATCGTATTATTTTTTCCCTTAATATGTCAATTTTTTACGAAATTTTTTGTACGGAATAAGTCCGATAAATCTTTAATACACATAATAGAAATAGAATAATATAATAATACTTCCTTAATATGACAATTAATCAATTTGACTTTGATGGTTAAGATGTTTGCTTATTTTCCTTATAACCTTGGTTCAAATCCCATTGTTAACAATTTAATTTTTTTATATATATAAATATAATTAAACATAATTAATATTTTCTCTTGATGTATCAATTAAATGATTTAGGCTTAATGGGTTAAAATGCTTGTTCTTTTTCTTTACTGTCATGGTTCGAATCTCTTTATTAACAATTTTATTTTTTATTTCTATTTATGAAGTTTAGATGATTGTACTTTTTTTTTATTGCTCAGGTTCGAAACCCGTTGTTAACCTTGGTTCAAATCCAATTGTTAACAATTTGTATGATTTTTTGTACACTATTATATTTATAATAATATTATTATAATTAATTATAATTAAAATATCTCTATTAACAATTTGAATTCTTTTTGTACTTTTGAAGTTTAAATATTTTTCCATTAATAGATTGAATGAATATATATTAATATATAAGAGGAGACTAAGCCAATTAACTATTAAATATTGGATAATATATATATAAGATGATTTACAATCATATATAGCAAGAACTCTGGAAAAAGATTTAGTCCGTAGAACATAAGAGAAAGTGTTGGGACAAGGAGTGCAGGACGCAAATCCACCAAACCGTGAACCAATGCTTATAACTGAAAAAAAAATGTAGTGACTCTCTACCCATGTTAAAACTGCAAGAATGGCCTGGAATATTATCTTAGGACAATAAAGCCTTCTATTAATTCAAAGGCAGATTCAGAATGTAATTACCTCAGTTGTAAAGTTAGAATTCATTAGAAGTTTATTTCTAGAACACGTATTATTCCTCGCTCAATTGTCGTTTGGATTATAACAAAATACAAACTTGAACAATTATAAACTGATACTTAAAAACGCACATCCGAGGCACCAAGGTGACGATGGTGTCCGAGGCTCCCGCACATCCGAGGCACCAAGGTGCCGATGGTGTCCGAGGCTCTCGCACATGTCTGGAACAGGGACAATTTTTTTTAGCACCGACCAACCGGGTCCTATGCTGCCGATGGTGCTCGACGCTCCCGCACAACCAAGGGCCTAGGTCGCCGATGGTGTCCGAGGCTCCCACACATCAAGGGCGCCAAGGTGCCGTTGCTACCCGATGGACCCATACAACCAATGGCCTACGTTGCCGGTGGTGTACGAGGCTCCCGCACCACCAATGTCTTAAGTTGGCGGAGGATCTCGTTGCAAGAGGGGAGGGACCGGGACGATTCATTCATAGGTGAATGAACATGTAATGATATCCATAGCTTTGGGAAGGGGGAGGGACTCGTCGCATCATTTTTTATGTTCCGAGATGCCTTGCCGGAAGTTCGCCGGAATAGTCACCGGACGTTTGCCGGGATGGCTCGCCGGAGCACCACCGGGAACCTAACCGGCGGTGGGGGGGCTCCGACGTTGGGGCATGGGATGGGCATGGGAAGTGCCCTTGACAACCCCTGGGTCTGGTCCCTCACAATCAC